>QRDG01000728.1:0-466221 GCA_012064385.1 Puccinellia tenuiflora
ACTAAAGACCATAGGTTAATTTTGTTGTTTAACCATAGTGAAGAACCTATGTTGATTGAATTGCATGAGCCCCTGCCATGCCATCCTTAGAATGCATTGAGTGTGATAAAAATATCGTGCTGAGTATTAATCTTTTTTGATTGTTAACTCTAATATGGTGTAGAAAAGTTTAAAATATTCTAAATATAGGGGTAAATTGAACCGCTCAAGAAATATCTTGTTATAACTCCCCGAATCTCGGGGACGAGATTCTTTTTAAGGGGGGAAGGTTTGTAACACCCCGAAAATTCGTCCCTAATTTTAGCGGTGTTTTCTGACACCTGAAAAACTTTTTCCTCTATTTCTAAATGTTTCTTCAAATCTTTTGAGAATGATTTGACTTTGGAATTGCTCTCTCAGAATTTTCCCAGTGATCCACGAACCACTCCAGCACCCGTGATAATTTTTGTGCTTAGGTTTTCTCTCGAGAACCCTAGCCCTAATTATCGAACCTCTAAAACCCTTTTCTCCACCTACCAAAGAAAAGCCTGTTTCCAAAGCTGGAAAAATTCCACCAAAAATACCGGAGGACTCCCATATCCATATAAAGACAATCCATGCAAAAATATGGCATACTTCAATGCAATATTCCCAAGTTTATCCATATTCTCCATTATGCCATTTTCAATCCCGAAATTATCTGGACGCCTTCCACTCATCCAAAAATTCTGCAATTTTGGTGAGGTGCATGATTTAACCTTCTGAACATTTCACTCCATTGGCCCAACCTCATTTGAGCAATATTTGAGGTACTTCCTTTGTAATGCCCTTTTTATGCCTAATCGCAATTTCCAAAGCAACCCCTAGCTACAAAAGTTATTTGGCATTGCCACTTTGCCAGATTGACCAACTCCCTTATATAACCACATATCCAGAATATCAGGTCAAGATCATTTGAATAAACACAATTGGCATGCCCATGCCATTTGGGCATTTTTGGACACCAATTTATTTGACCAAGCTCCAGGCCTCCATTTGATCTAAAACTCCACATACATAGTACATACCCCTGTCCTGACCTACTCTGAATTTTGGGGATTTTTCTGAGCTGAGTAAGACCTCTGTCATTTCATCGAACACCTGGCGCACCCTTAGTTTTCTGAAAATATTGTGTTGCGAAGTTTGGAGTCCTTGGGTGATTCTTGTTTTGTTGAGTTGGCCTCGTCGTTACGAACCCAGTGGTGCAAACCTTTTTCAGTTTCGTGCCCCGAGTCGCCGGGAACGCGACGATGCCGCCCGTGTCGCGCTCTGGACGTCCGGGACGCGCGCTTTGGCAAGACCTAATTCCCGTTACTGCCATGGTCGGTGCCTAAACCTTCTGCTGCAGTGTGCCTCGTGCTTCACTATGCAACCAGCACGGCTGCCTCATCCTCTCCCCCCTTCTTATCTCCTCCCTGTGGCCGGAGACGTAAGCAATGACCTCGGCGGCCATTGATGGCAGCACCGGCCACCACCTGCTTCTCCTCCTCCCCCCCTATATAGAGCCCCCTCCGAGCAGCCCGAGAAAACGCTAGCCACTCCACCCCTCCCTCTCCCCTGCCCCCCCTCATTCGGAGCCATAGGTGAGGGAGAGCGTCCAATATTTTGCCCCCCCAAAGCCACCATGGCCGGAGCTTGGGCCAGCTCGTGGGAGGCCACCCCCGCCTCCGGATCCACCTTCCCTGGTTGCGGTAAGCCGCCACCGTTCCAGCCCCGCCGACGCCGAGGTCCCCGGCCCACCTCATCGTCGCCCCCAAGCTCCACCCGAGCTCTCGCCGTGACCGTGTCGAGGACGAACCCGAGCCCTTCAGCCTTTTCCCCGCTCCAAACCTTCTCCCCTGGCCGCGGTAAGCCGCCACCACGCCGTCCCCACCGCCGGCCAGCCTCCCGGCGACCTCCTTGGCCGTCCCTGGCCGTCCCCTGCTCGTCCAGTACGAGTCCAGGGAGGAAGACGACCAGGGGATCGATCCTATGTCTTCGTTTCTTTTTTTTTCTTCCCTGAATCGTTTTCTGCCCAGCCAGCGCACAGGAGCAGGCCGGCCTGCCAGCGGCCCAGCCAGCTCAGCGCAGTGGCGCACAGGAGCAGGCCCATTTTCGGCCCGTGCAGTTTTTTTTTCGCGAAACTGTTTTCTTTTCCGCTGGACCGATTTCAATCGTCAATATCTTTTAAGCCGTGTAACTCCGTTTTTCGGCTGATCAAATTTCTAAATATTCGTCTCGACGACGCTCTTTCCGGTGGTATTTGATTTAATATCATTTCCAAATACTTCTATGAGGTGCCTTTTTGTACGTGCATCCGGATCCGTGGGAACGGGCTATCGCTGCCCTACGTCGAGAACCAACCCGACCTCTCCAAGCCCGGTGGATCCCCATCATTCAAGCAAGCTAACCCCTTGCTATGAGCGTCCCGCAATATCGTTTTACTATTTGGTTATTGCACTTGCCCAGTATTATATGCTTGTCTGTTTATTTATGCATGACTGTTTGTTGTTCTTATTTAATATGAGACTGATGATATTACTCCTGCCATGTTTTATTCATCATCCGTGTATGCATTAGATTGATGTATGAATTATCTGTGCGCCTCGCACTTGCGTGGCTTTGACAACTAAATAACAAAAACATGCGTTGATTGTTTGCTTCTTCTTCAACGCCGAGGCTAGGTGCGGACAAATGTCGGCCCGTGATCCTCGGAGTTGGGGGCATTTGCCAAAAGAGTTATTTGCTTCTTGTCCCTCCGTCAAATATGGTTGGCATAGACCACCCGGACTGCGACGCTTGGGAGCTGACTTTTCAATTGGTTCTTTTTGCCAAGATTGCTGACACCACGTCGAGATAACCCTCGAGTGGAATGGATGCTTTCTTTCTTATGAATGCTTTTCGGTTCATTGTTTGGAGGCTACATGCCTCACCAACCTTGTAATTGATCTATGGTGACACCGGCTGGAGGAACCGCCACAGTCATCTGTTTGAAACACTATGTTATAATCTGTAGTTGATCGGTGATGACGCTTGTTGGCGGACTCGCCAAGATAGTCACCCGGTCGACGCTAAAAACTAGTTGATCTGTGATGACGCTTGTTGGCGGACTCGCCACGATAGTCACCCGGTCGACGCTAAACAACTAGTTGATCTGTGTTGACGCTTGTTGGCGGACTCGCCACGCTAGTCACCCGGTCGACGCTAACCAACTAGTTGATTGTGATGACGCTTGTTGGCGGACTCGCCACGATAGTCACCCGGTCGACGCAAACCAACTAGACTATACTTGTAGTTGATCTTTATTTTGTTGCTAAGGCCTTGTTGTTTGATGATGTGATATTGCTATCATTATGCTGGACTAATCCTCTGTTTTGTGACTTGCTATGATGAAACTTGATTAAGTGCAACACCCCTCCAAACAACGATAAGGTCTATCATAGTGCCACTAATCTGAACCCTTGAACGCGATACCACCGTTGTCTCATGGAAACCGTGACCTAGTAGGTTGTTGAGCCCCTTTTGTGCCATCCGTTGGGCGCAGTCGTTCGGTTGTGCTGTCCGAGGGGAGGGGTCGACAGGCACGGGTTCGACTGCGATAAGGAGTCCGGAGCTAGGCATACCCGGTAGCGCCGGGGGATGTGCCGGACTTACTTGCCCGTTGTACCATGCGTATAGGGTGGGGCAGGAGGGTGTCTTAGCAAGTGGACCGTCACGAGAATGTAATTTGCTTAGTACGGCTTTGGGCGTGATGAACCTGAGGTGTCGGCTGAGTGGAGTGCATTCTGATAGGTGGTAAAGCAAACTCTCGAGAGCATCAACCTAGCCAGCTAGCCCCGTTCCTGGGATATGGAACAACAGTTCAGTGTCAGTCACACTATGTGTCTTTGTCGTGTCCGGAGGTTAAACTTAAGATCTGTTTGAAACAATTGATGAACAACCTGACCTCACTTAATAAACAATAAGATGGTGCAGGGAACGTTACTCGAGATAAGGAAATGTGATAAGGCCAGTGGGCCTAGCAGTGGTGACAGATGAGATTAGCCTCGTGAGGCTAGAGGCCAGTGGGCCTAGCTGTGGTAATATGATTTATTGTGTTACTTGGTATCAACTGGTACCCCGTTATTCGTCACAGGTAAGCTCTTTGTGTGACCCCCGGTACACGATCCAACCCCACCTGGCTTGGACTCTGTACTGGTGGTACTCTCATTGTTTGCTTATACCATGTTTTATTATGATGCCATGTTGCTACCCACTTGGACTGCCGTAAGTAGTCACTTGCCATGTTTAGATTATTTTCTGTCGCTAGTTACTTGTTGCCTGATTGCTTGACCGTTCATGTCTTGTGGTTATTTTCTTGCGAGTACATCAATTGTACTCAGACTGGCTTTTCATGTGGCCAGACTTGAGAGGATCCATCTCCTACCATAGCAAGGAGATCGAGCAGGAGCGTGCTAGGATCAGTAGCCCAGCCAGATGCCTGTGGAATGGAGCCGCACCAAGCCGTTGCCGTATCTTTGTCTTCCGCTGCCAGTTGAACTCTGTCCCGTGCCACACTTGGCCATGATAATTGTTCATGCCTTGATGGCCTGTAAACCATTTGTAGCCCTTGGGCCTGATTGTGTAATGATATTTTCGCTATGTTGCATTGTCGTAACGTGCGTCCAGATATCCTGGGCTGGCGCACGGGGCGACCACCTCTCTGGCGATATGTGTCAGAGGGGGGTGCCACAGAGCATGGTATCAGAGCACCAGGCTGGCTGTAGACTACCCTAGCATGGAAAGTCCCCCTTACTTTCTCCCGACAATGACCCGATGGATTTAACCCATCTCCGCCAAACCGGCATGGCTCGTGTCGGTCAACAGTGTGGTGCAGTAGGACCTGTCCCAATCTTCCCCAACAAGACGAGCCGGTTTCTTCCATGAGAAGCAGACGACCTTACCCAGTGAACTGGAAACCCAGTCCTAGTTGCTTTATAACCCACCCTCGCCAGCTCTCTGGCAACCCAACTCCTTTAAAGTAGAATCCCATAGAGGAACCTCGCATCCTTATCCCCACCAAAAAATCTAGAAACCCAAGAAAAATCCGATGGCGACCCTTAATGCCATCTTGGAAACCACTGCCGAGGAGCATTCGAGCTTTCGATTGCTTCTCTGGAGGGCCGTCAACCATATCCTTGGTAGCACCGTTCGCCCCGTGTATGTAGTGTTCCAGAGCTCACTCTCGTCGGCCGGAGATGAATTCCGGGCCGATGTGAGGATCAGCCCGTGTCCCCGGGGCACAAATCAGCCCTACTTAATCCAGGGAGGCCGCATGCCCACTCTGGGGCTAGCCATCCAGGTAGCAGCCTGGGAATGCCTCGTTCGTCTTCGGTCCTCCGAACCCTTGCTAGCTGAAACTCGAGAGTTCTACTACCTTCCGGCCAGACCACGACCCCGTGGAGAAATGATCCAAGCCGACGTCTCGAAGGAGCCTGACCCAGCACTAATCAACCAAGTTGCTTACGCCATCGCAATGACGAACCTCAACAACCTCTTGATGGAGGAGCTCGTGGCTACAAGGAGGAACCTCAGCCGTGCCCGCCTACACCAATACCTAGGGGAAAGCACACCTACACTCTCCCGCAGGCTAGCCCGAAGTAGCAGACCTCCACTTCCAGATCCCGGCCCATCCCGACGAATCCCCGAGCAGGTTCCGATCCTTGAAGGTGTTCCTGTGTCCTCCGACCTTGCGGAGGAAGGGGACGTGGACACCACTCTCCGGCTTGGCCGCACTCCACCATCTGTGAAGGACCGTCAAGTGGAGTGAGATCTGTTTAGTTTATCCGGAGTGGCGCTTATGAGATGTTGGATGAGAGTTTGTGAGAAAGTTTGTAATTCCTATGCTTGCTGGTACGTGTGTTTGTGTTGTGTCGAGTGTTTAATAGCCGTTGCGTGCTTGTTATCTGGTATGATTGAAATGATTGTTCCCTGTTGCTTCAAGTTTTTAGGGCCATAAAAGTGAAGCATTACCTTCTAAAATGATATTTTTCCCCGAGTAGCAAGTTCTACCATCTGTGTGATAGTGCCTCGGCAATTCTCTCTACTGCAAGAACAGATCTGTGGCAGCTCAGGGAAGATCTCAGGAAGGCAAATTTGGACCTAAATCAGCAGTGAAGGCAAGTTTGATACATCAACAGAGTTCAGGACACAAGGGAAATTTCAGAAACAGAGGATACAAGTTCTACTCCAACATACCACACTCCCACTACCTCAGTGCAGATACAGAAGAGCACCCCAGGGAAAATCCTACTCCTTCTCGTGCTCAGTGGCCCCACCTGAAGATGAGCCAGGCTCACCCGTAGCCGTGTCGCGAGCTGCGCGACGACGGCAGACAGCTCGAGCTCCCAGCTCGTCCCCCACCAGAGGAGCAGCCGCAGCAGCCACCGGGAGCGCCCGCCAGTCTCTCACCGGAGCCACCAGAAACTCGTCCACCGCCACCGCAACACCCCCGACAACGCCATACCACCAATCGTGCAGGTGACAAGCTAACCAGACCGCCGCCGTGAGCAGAATCACCACCAGCCCCCCGATGGTCAGCCCGAGCCACAGCACACAGAACAGGTGCTCGAGGAAGCCAGCTCGCTCCGGACCGTGAGTGAAATCACAAAGAAATTGAGAGAAGAAGTTCATGGTTGCGATAAAGAAGAGAATCACAGCGGCCGCAATTTATAGTCGCGAGCTCAGACGCCGCCCCAGCTCAGCCTCGCGCGGGAAGGGTGAGGAATCCCGCGCACTGCTCAACCAAATTGGCGCGAAATCCTCAAGGCACCCAAAGCCGTGGTGGCCGCCGCGTCGATGGGCAGCACGCGCAGCAGTGCCGCATTGGAGTGCTTCGCGCACTCGGAGCCAGCCAGGTGCGGAGTGAGATGATGTGGGGAAGAAGAAGATAGAAAGGAAGGAAGAAGGAGACTGATAGGTGGACCCCGGACCCCCATGTCTGCGAGTAAGAAGATGACCCTCTGTGTGCCTCTATTCTTTCCTCAGGAAATCATTCCCTCGTCTCTCCAGTGCTTCGTAGGGAAATTTTTGCCAAAATGATTTTGGGGGATGGCCCTACCCCCACAATGTTTGTACGCCAATTATTGGCGAAACAGATGCTTTCTTTTGAAAAGAAACCTTTTTTTTCTTTTCAAAACCTGTGTATACATGAAAATGTATATATAGCTTTTCTAAAATAAAAACCCTAGATATGGGATATGATTGGCATGTCCCTAATTTGTTTGTTTTGCAAAATTTGGTTGTTGGTTGATGATCTGTATGTAGATCTTGTTTGATCTTGCCATGCTTGTGTTGGTTGGACTAAAGACCATAGGTTTAATTTTGTTGTTTAACCATAGTGAAGAACCTATGTTGATTGAATTGCATGAGCCCCTGCCATGCCATCCTTAGAATGCATTGAGTGTGATAAAAATATCGTGCTGAGTATTAATCTTTTTGATTGTTAAACTCTAATATGGTGTAGAAAAAGTTTTAAAATATTCTAAATATAGGGGTAAATTGAACCGCTCAAGAAATATCTTGTATAACTCCCCGAATCTCGGGACGAGATTCTTTTTAAGGGGGGAAGGTTTGTAACACCCCGAAAATCCGTCCCTAATTTTTGCGGTGTTTTCTGACACCTGAAAAACTTTTTCTCTTTACCTAAATGTTTCTTCAAATCTTTTGAGGATGGTTTGACTTTGGAATTGCTCTCTCAGAATTTTCCCAGTGATCCACGAACCACTCCAGCACCCGTGATAATTTTTGTGCTTAGGTTTTCTCTCGAGAACCCTAGCCCTAATTATCGAACCTCTAAAACCCTTTTCTCCACCTACCAAAGAAAAGCCTGTTTCCAAAGCTGGAAAAATTCCACCAAAAATACCGGAGGACTCCCATATCCATATAAAGACAATCCATGCAAAAATATGGCATACTTCAATGCAATATTCCCAAGTTTATCCATATTCTCCATTATGCCATTTTCAATCCCGAAATTATCTGGATGCCTTCCACTCATCCAAAAATTCTGCAATTTTGGTGAGGTGCATGATTTAACCTTCTGAACATTTCACTCCATTGGCCCAACCTCATTTGAGCAATATTTGAGGTACTTCCTTTGTAATGCCCTTTTTATGCCTAATCGCAATTTCCAAAGCAACCCCTAGCTACAAAGGTTATTTGGCATTGCCACTTTGCCAGATTGACCAACTCCCTTATATAACCACATATCCAGAATATCAGGTCAAGATCATTTGAATAAACACAATTGGCATGCCCATGCCATTTGGGCATTTTTGGACACCAATTTATTTGACCAAGCTCCAGGCCTCCATTTGATCTAAAACTCCACATACATAGTACATACCCCTGTCCTGACCTACTCTGAATTTTGGGGATTTTTCTGAGCTGAGTAAGACCTCTGTCATTTCATCGAACACCTGGCGCACCCTTAGTTTTCTGAAAATATTGTGTTGCGAAGTTTGGAGTCCTTGGGTGATTCTTGTTTTGTTGAGTTGGCCTCGTCATTACGAACCCAGTGGTGCAAACCTTTTTCAGTTTCGTGCCCCGAGTCGCCGGGAACGTGACGATGCCGCTCGCGTCGCGCTCCGGACGTCCGGGACGCGCGCTTTGGCAAGACCTAATTCCCGTTACTGCCATGGTCGGTGCCTAAACCTTCTGCTGCAGTGTGCCTCGTGCTTCACTATGCAACCAGCACGGCTGCCTCATCCTCTCCCCCCTTCTTATCTCCTCCCTGTGGCCGGAGACGTAAGCAATGACCTCGGCGGCCATTGATGGCAGCACCGGCCACCACCTGCTTCTCCTCCTCCCCCCCCCTATATAGAGCCCCTCCGAGCAGCCCGATAAAACGCTAGCCACTCCACCCCTCCCTCTCCCCTGCCCCCCTCATTCGGAGCCATAGGTGAGGGAGAGCGTCCAATATTTTGCCCCCCCAAAGCCACCATGGCCGGAGCTTGGGCCAGCTCGTGGGAGGCCACCCCCGCCTCCGGATCCACCTTCCCTGGTTGCGGTAAGCCGCCACCGTTCCAGCCCCGCCGACGCCGAGGTCCCCGGCCCACCTCATCGTCGCCCCCAAGCTCCACCCGAGCTCTCGCCGTGACCGTGTCGAGGACGAACCCGAGGCCTTCAGCCTTTTCCCCGCTCCAAACCTTCTCCCCTGGCCGCGGTAAGCCGCCACCACGCCGTCCCCACCGCCGGCCAGCCTCCCGGCGACCTCCTTGGCCGTCCCTGGCCGTCCCCTGCTCGTCCAGTACGAGTCCAGGGAGGAAGACGACCAGGGGATCGATCCCTGTGTCTTCGTTTCTTTTTTTCTTCCCTGAATCGTTTTCTGGCCCAGCCAGCGCACAGGAGCAGGCCGGCCTGCCAGCGGCCCAGCCAGCTCAGCGCAGTGGCGCACAGGAGCAGGCCCATTTTCGGCCCGTGCAGTTTTTTTTCGCGAAACTGTTTTTTCTTTTCCGCTGGACCGATTTTCAATCGTCAATATCTTTTAAGCCGTAACTCCGTTTTCGGTGATTCAAATTTCTAAATCTTCGTCTCGATGAGCTCTTTCCGGTGGTACTGATTTCATCTCATTCCAAAATACTTCTATGAGGTGCCTTTTTGTACGTGCATTCCGGAGTCCGTGGAACGGGGCTATCGCTGCCCTACGTCGCAGAACCAACCCGACCTCTCCAAGCCCGGTGGATCCCCATCTTCAAAGGCAAGCTAACCCCTTGCTATGAGCCGTCCCGCAATATCGTTTACTATTTGGCTATTGACTTGCCCAGTATTATATGCTTGTCTGTTTATTTATGCATGACTGTTTGTTGTTCTTATTTAATATGAGACTGATGATATTACTCTTGCCATGTTTAATTCCTCATCCGTGTATGCATTAGATTGATGTATGAGTTAACTGTGCGCCTCGCCCTTGCGTGGCTTTGACAACTAAATAACAAAAACATGCGTTGATTGTTTGCTTCTTCTTCAACGCCGAGGCTAGGTGCGGACAAATGTCGGCCCGTGATCCTCGGAGTTGGGGGCATTTGCCAAAAGAGTTATTTGCTTCTTGTCCCTCCGTCAAATATGGTTGGCATAGACCACCCGGACTGCGACGCTTGGGAGCTGACTTTTCAATTGGTTCTTTTTGCCAAGATTGCTGACACCACGTCGAGATAACCCTCGAGTGGAATGGATGCTTTCTTTCTTATGAATGCTTTTCGGTTCATTGTTTGGAGGCTACATGCCTCACCAACCTTGTAATTGATCTATGGTGACACCGGCTGGAGGAACCACCACAGTCATCTGTTTGAAACACTAAGTTATAATCTGTGGTCGATCTGTGATGACGCTTGTTGGCGGACTCGCCACGATAGTCACCCGGTCGACGCTAACCAACTAGTTGATCTGTGATGACGCTTGTTGGCGGACTCGCCACGATAGTCACCCGGTTGACGCTAACCACTTGCTATTTTATTTTCTTACTCGACCCGTGGCTGCGACTGGACGGAGACATCTCCGCCCTCGCCCGGTTGACTGTATTTTTTATTCTTTTCTCAACCTGAGGCTGGCACCGGCCGGAGGCATCTCCGCCACAGTCGCCCGGTTGATGCAAACTATCTATTGCTTGAAATATTGTGTTGCTAATGTTTTGATTGTTTGAGGAGTTATTATTATGTTATTGTGGTTATAGGGTTGGACTAATCTTTTGTTGCTTGGACATGTGAATGCTGAAACTTGATTTAATGAAACACCCCTCCAAACAACGATAAGGTCTATTCATAGTGCCACTAATCTGAACCCTTGAACGCGATACCACCGTTGTCCCATGGAAACCGTGACCTAGTAGGTTGTTGAGCCCCTTTTGTGCCATCCGTTGGGCGCAGTCGTTCGGTTGTGCTGTCCGAGGGGAGGGGTCGACAGGCACGGGTTCGACTGCGATAAGGAGTCCGGAGCTAGGCATACCCGGTAGCGCCGGGGGATGTGCCGGATTTGCTTGCCCGTTGTACCATGCGTATAGGGTGGTGCAGGAGAGTGTCTTAGCAAGTGGACCGTCACGAGAATGTATTTTGCTTGGTACGACTTTGGGCGTGAGAAACCTGGAGCGTCGGCTGAGTGGGGTGCATTCTGATAGGTGGTGAAGCAAACTCTCGAGAGACTCAACCTAGCCAGCTAGCCCCGTTCCTGGGATATGGAACAACAGTTCGGTGTCAGTCACACTGTGTGTCTTTGTCGTGTCCGGAGGTTAAACTTAAGATCTGTTTGAAACAATCGTTGAACAACCTGACCTCACTTAATAAACAATAAGATGGTGCAGGGAACGTTACTCGAGATAAGGAAGTGTGACAAGGCCAGTGGGCCTAGCAGTGGTGACAGAGGGATTAGCCTCGTGAGGCTAGAGGCCATTTGGCCTAGCTGTGATAATATGATCTGTTGTGTTACTTACCAATTAGTACCCCGTTATTCGTCACAGGTAAGCTCTTTGTGTGACCCCCGGTACACGATCCAACCCCACCTGGCTTGGACTCTGTACTGGTGGTACTCCCATTGTTTGCTTATACCATGTTTTGTTATGATGCCATGTCGCTATCCACTTGGACTGCCGTAAGTAGTCACTTGCCATGTTTAGATTATTTTCTGTCGCTAGTTACTTGTTGCCTGATTGCTTGACCGTTCATGTCTTGTGGTTATTTTCTTGCGAGTACATCAATGTACTCAGACTGGCTTTTCATGTGGCCAGACTTGAGAGGATCCATCACCTACCATAGCAAGGAGACCGAGCAGGAGCGTGCTAGGATCAGTAGCCCAGCCAGATGCCTGTGGAATGGAGCCGCACCAAGCCGTTGCCGTATCTTTGTCTTCCGCCGCCAGTTAAACTCTGTCCCGTGCCATACTTGGCCATGATAAATGTTCATGCCTTGATGGCCTTGTAAACCATTTGTAGCCCTTTGGGCCTGATTGTGAAATGATATTTCCGCTATGTTGCATTGTCGTAACGTGCGTCCAGATATCCTGGGCTGGCGCACGGGGCGACCACCTCTCTGGCGACCTGTGTCAGAGGGGGGTGCCACAAGGCAGCAGTGAATGAGTAAGCGGCCCTCCTGGCACTCGCCGCGTCGGCCTCCTCCTTGCGTCGGAGTAGCTCGGCCTTCTCTGCGCGGAGTCATTCGCCTTCCTTCCGCAGCAGGTACTGGACTGCCATAAGGTCCTCTCGGGGTGCGTCTGGTGGAGGGTACGTGCCCTCCTCAACCTGCTTCGGGGCTCTGATTGCCATGTCGCGGGTGATGGTGAGTCGTGTCTGATCCGGCATGACCACTTCCAATGGGTATGCAGGTTCGTCGCCGTTGGTCCGCGCCGGGCCGGTCATGTAGACTTGTGCGGGGTAAACCCGGGAAGTGGGGCTGATGCTTCCACTGCTGCTTCCTTCATCCGAGCCGTGCTCGGAGTCGAAAATGGTTGCAACATGGTAGATACCACAGTCGCCGTTGAGGTTCTTTCCATGGGGTTTCGCGGCCTTCACCGCGGATGCGAGGAATGGAGTCGCTGTCGTCGACGCGGGTGCGATTGTCTTGCGGATGATCTCGCGACGCGAAGGTGTGGCCGACGTAGTCGGAGTCGATGTAGATCTTGGCCTTGCCCGCGACGTGACCGAAGTAGTTGAAGTAGACTTGATCCGCGCAGGGGTCGCCGCCGATGCGATCTCCTTGGCAGCCGGAGATGCGGGTGTCGTGGTCGCGTTGGGCGTGATCTTCGCCATGGAGGCAATTGGCGTAGTCGAGGCGGGCGCGATCTTCGCGGCAGTTGAAGACGCTATTGCCGCAGTCGCGGTAGATGCGATCACGGCAGGTGATGATGCGGTCGTGGTAGTCGTGGTAAGTGCGATCTTCGCGGCAGTCCAAGATGCGACCGCTGCACTCGCAGTAGATGCGATCTCCACGGCCGGTGAAGGCGCGACCGACGTAGTCGATGCAGACACGGGTGTCGTCTCCGTGCGTAGCGCGGCCACCGTAGATCGGAGTGTTCCGTAGTTGTTTATGAGGTAGTGCATGGTACCAAAGGTGATCCACGTACCTTCACTCAGTTCAGCGTACGCCGAGCGATGAGCTGGCGGGTGGCTGACGTACTCGAGGGAGCTGGACCGGATTGGCTCCTTGGTGCGGGCGTCGGTCTTCAGGGTTGATGGAGCCGGAGCGACCATGGTTCCAACGCTCGTTCTTTCCCACAGACGGCGCCAATTGACGAGGTTAGGGCTCGGCAAATCCCTGGGTCGAGTACCCCGGGTTGATTGAAGGGGAGGAAGATGAGCGTTGGTGATCACGACGGCTAACAGGGGGCGATTTACCCAGGTTCAGGCTCCCGGAGGATAACACCCTACTCCTGCTTGTCTGGAATTATGATCAAGGTGGCTACAATGGCGAGATGGAGATCTCGCTAGGATTTAGCTGGCGGCTATCAACTGGTCTTTGCTAGTTGCTTAGTTACCCTAGACGAGGGACCCTCCCAGCCTTTATATGATAGGCTGGGTCTCGGGTGAACGGTGCTGATGGCACGTACAGGATGATCAAGCTGATGACCTGACGTCGACTACCTTGGGCCGCACATCATCCTTCTTGGGCCTTCCTTGGGCCTCCCTTGGCGTGACCCAGGTACCACCACCGTGGGGTACTAGAAAGGTAACCCCACAACAGCGGATTCACTCAACAGGAAGGAGTCGATTACAGTGAAACATTCAGTCCAGTGGTGTAACCCGCAACATTCCGTGTGGTTCTCAGTATTGCTACCTCTCGGTCTTGGCCTATTCATCAATTGGACGTGAAGAATGCCTTTTTACATGGAGAATTGACTGAAACTGTCTACTGCACTCAGCCGGCTGGTTTTGTTGACACAACTCGTCCAACACATGTTTGCAAGCTCAAGAATTCACTTTATGGTCTCAAACAGGCACCTCGTACCTGGTTCCTCCGGTTCACGGCGTATCTACACACTCTCGGGTTTGTGTCCTCCAAAAGTGATTCTTCACTATTCATTTTTCGTTCCTCCACTACCACGGCCTACATACTGCTATATGTTGATGACATCATCCTCATCGCGAGTACCACTACACTTCTACATCAAGTCATTTCATCACTCAATTCCGAATTTGCCATGACTGATCTGGGAGCTCTACATCACTTTCTCGGTGTCAATGTGCATCGAACATCTCATGGATTATTTCTCTCGCAGCAGCAGTATGCTCTAGAACTCTTGGAGCAGGCCAACATGCTAAATTGCAACCCCATCTCAACGCCGATTGACACCAAGTGCAAACTCTCAGCAAGTGATGGTAAACCTGTGACGGATCCTTCTCAGTATCGGAGTATTGTTGGAGCTCTACAATATTTGACACTCACCCGGCCTGATCTCTCTCACGCTGTGCAGCAAGTTTGCTTATTTATGCATGATCCTAGAGATGCTCATCTTCAACTGGTAAAGCGTATACTACGGTACATCAAAGGGACATCTCATCTTGGACTTCAACTGCATGTTGGTTCCTCTTCGGACTTGCTGGCATACTCTGATGCAGATTGGGCTGGTTGTCCTGACACACGGAAGTCTACCTCCGGTTTCTGTGTGTTTCTTGGCACTAACTTAGTCTCGTGGTCGTCCAAACGACAACACACCGTATCTCGGTCCAGTGCTGAAGCTGAATATCGAGCTGTTGCCAATTGTGTCGCTGAATCGGTTTGGCTTCGTCAACTTATCTAGCTCCAACAACCTCCTTCCAAAGCCACAGTTGTGTACTGTGATAACATCAGCGCCACTTATTTGTCCACGAATCCAGTGCAGCATCAACGGACAAAACACATAGAGTTTGACTTGCATTTTGTACGTGATCGAGTTGCTCTTGGCGAGGCTCGTGTACTTCATGTCCCAACCAGCTCACAGTTTGCCGACATCTTCACCAAACGATTACCAACCACGGTGTTTCAGGATTGTCGTACCAGTCTCAATGTTGTACCTGCACACGTTTCGACTGCGGGGGGGTTGAAAGGACAAACGATGTCCCGATGTTGCCTAGAGGGGGGGTGAATAGGCGATTAAAACTTTTTCTATTTAGGGGCTTGATAATTGCGGAATAAAACTATGTGTTTAAATTAACAAGCTAACAACCTAAAATACTAGGTTTGCCTAAGTGCACCAACAACTTATGCTAAGCAAGACAAGCAATAAGGTGATAGCTAGATATAAACTTCAAGCACGATGGCTATCACAATGTAAAGTGCATAAGTAAAAGCTCGGGTATAGAAATAACCGAGGCACGCGGAGACGAAGATTTATTCCCGAGTTCCTCCTTGTTAACGGAGTACGTCTCGTTGGAGGGGTGTGAGCTCGCCACAAAAGGCCTACTCAAGATGCCACAAAGGCCTCACCCTATTCTCCGATGAACCGCACCCAAAGGTTTGATTCACCTTCCACTATCGGAATCCTTCGGGGCGGATTCCGGAGCCCTTACAACTTTTGGGGCACACACCCACAACTCAATTGGGGGCTCCCAAAGCGTGCCGAAGCTCCACAAGCCGAAGTCTTCGCGGAACCACCGTCTAGGGTCCAATGACCCAAGAGTAACAAGCTCCCAACCTTCAATCCCACGAATCACCGTGGGGAGCACAACCCGATGCAACAAATGAAAAAGGGGAAGATCACACCAAGTGGTCAAATCCTTCACCCCAAAATCCAACCGAAGCAACTAATGCTACTGAGTGATTTAGGAGGAAGAACGGAGGAGAAACACCAAGAACTCCAAAATCTAGATCCCACAAGTTTACCTCACTTAGAGGAGATTTTGTTTGGTGGAAAGATGGATCTAGATCTCCTCTCTTGTTTCCCTAAATTTGAGCAAGAATCATCGGAGGGATTAGAGGGAATCGAGCTCTCAAAATGTTGGCAATGGAGGAGAGAGAGTAAGGGATGAGATCTGCACAAAAAATGGGGAAGAAACCCCTTTTATAGGTGGCTCCAAAAAGGAGCCGTTGGAGCTAAAAAAGTGGGACAAAAGGGGCAGCAGAGTACCCGGCCTGGGGCCGGCCTGCAGCCGGCCTGGCCGGCCTGGAAGCAGCCGGCATCGATCGAACCAGGGAAGGGAAAGCAGAGGAGCCGGCCTAGTAACGGCCTTGGGCCGGCCCGCGCAGGAGAGGAGGCCGGGGCACAGCCCGAAGGCCCCGGCCTGGGACCGGCCTGGGCCGGCCACGCGGGCAGAAGTTGGCCGGGACACCACCCGAGCAACCCGGCCTTGGGCCAGCCTCGGCCCGGCCAGGCCGGGAAGCCTTTTTTTTTCTTTTTCATTTTTTGAAATCTGTCTAATAAAAACTCCGAAATAGAAATACAATATCTCTCGCATACGAACTCCGTTTTCGATAAACTTGGACTCGTTGGAATCGTCACAACGAGCACAAAAAGAATATGCAGAGAAACATCATAGTACAAGAATATATTATAAAGATAAATGGGAAAAGGTAAAAGCTCCCATTTGCAAATCGGAAATGCAATAACTTTCACCCACGAACTCCGTTTTCGATAATCTTGGACTCGTTGGAATCGTCACAACGAGCACAACAAGATTATGCAGAGAAACATCATAGTCCAAGAAAATATAATAAAACCAAATGGGGAAAGTAAAAAACTCCTTTTTGAAAACCGGAAATGCCGAAACTTTTGCAATTGAAGTCCGAATGAAGTAAAACCAATTTTGTTGGAAAGAGGACAACAAAAGCAACCTTTGATAATGGCAAACAAGCAATGGAGATTTTGCAAAGAAATGGAAGAGGTAAATCTTCCGCACGGATGAACCGGCAAAATCTCCAATACCGAAACCGCAATAGAAGACGCATATGAAAACCATTTTCGGTGAACTTGGTTTTGTCATCACAAGCATGACAAGCACCAAGACCACACCACGATAAGAGACAAATAAGAACCAATAAAGATGATTGCATGGATGCAAAGGTTTGTGCTCTCTACGGCGATACGATCACGATATTCGGTCGAGAGCCCCTCTTGATAGTACGGTTATCTATCCTATAAACCGGTCTCTCACTAAACAATATGAGACCGTAAAATAGAAACCCTATCAAGATCATACCTTTGGCTTGCGCATTAATCCACTTGAGGTCGATGAAGACGATCTTCAACTCCTCAAGACGCACCACCTTCCTCGATTGCGCTTCGGTGAAGATTCACTTGATGTTCCCCCATACACCAAGATGGGAGACGCTCTCTTCGGCATATCTTCACTTGGCCTTGAGTGATGATCAACTCGCACAAAGCCTTGATCAACCCATAAACTTATTCCCTTAACCTTGATTCCAACAAATGGAGATCAAGCAACTCAAATGGACACACCTATAAATATGGCTCAAAGCAAACATTAGTCCATAGAGATTGTCATTAATTACCAAAACCATGCATGGGGGCAACCATGCACTTTCAGGGGTGTTGAATAACGTGTTGTAATCGGAACCGTTTCTGGTTCCGTTAGGTTTAGGGTCTCTCTCTACCTCTCTCTTGGACTACTATATATATGTAACCTTTGGTGATCAATACAATAACGCAATATACAAAACCTATCTGTCTTCTACCAACTTCAAATCACTTTGTTATCCATTCTGGCAACTAACATGTATTTTACTTTTAGCAAATATCAAGGAGCCAGTACTGTTCGTACTGGGTTTCAGAAAAATCGCAACTTTCAGGAAACTATATATTTTTTCTTTAGAAGACCACAACAATGGGGACGGAAAATATCCCGACATAGTGTATTTGACAATAAATGTAAAGTGTGAATGACACGGTCGGTGATTACGTGGAAGAAGAGCGAGATGCCCACATCTGGTCACACGCTTACTCAGACACAGTCGAGCCCCTCGAGCTTTGATACACTAACACCCCCCCCCCCCCAAACTTTTGAAATTAAAAAATACCCAAATCAAATGTGAGACATTTAACTTAAGAGAGATTATTCTTTCGGCAATTCCCAATCTGGGTAATCTCGTCCGGGACGACCAATGCTGACTTTTTGTTGATGTGGAAGGGATATTTGGGTGGACTTCCAACAAGGCGCCAAGCCGGTGAGCATGCATAGGCTTGTCGTAGCCCATTTGTGACGTAATTCGCCCATATTTTGAACTATCGGACCACAGAGACACAGTACATCATTTTCTACTTTCTACATGAATGGATGAAGTGAACAAAAGGGTACAAGGAATGACTGAATAAGCTTCCCCTATCATTCTTATCTTCTTTCTTCTCTCTCCTCCAAATAGTACCTGAGAACTCTCCCGCCGCCTCCGGGCCGAACCAAGGCCTCTCCTGCTGGCGTTGCTGGTCGGAGATGGCTGAGGGGAGGTGCCTGACTTCCTCTTGTACAGAGTATTAGTAGAGTTTTCGGCAGGTTGCCGGTTTTGGGCTTTTTGCCCGTAGATAGGAGCGGAGCTTTGGGACATGGCGGCCAGATCCAAAGTTTAGGGTTCTTCTTTCTGGTCTTGCTGCTCTGCTAGTTTGAGCTGGGAGCCGGGGAGAAGATGAACGCTGCCTTCAATAAGGTCGTTGCTCCGGACCACTGCTTGCTGCAGCTACGTCGTTCTGCCCGGAAATCTCCTCTGGCCGGCCTCGGTGGCGAGGGGAGGAGATGGAAGGGTGTGGCAACCTCTGGATATGGTTCGAGTGGTGTCGGGCTTGGCGCGTCGAATGGCAAAGAGCATCTCCCTCTGGCCGGTCTCGGTGGCGAGGAGAGGGAGGACTCCGGCGCCTCTCCGATTGATGTTGGTATGTGTGGTGCTATAGGCCCAGGGCGTCGTCTTCGTTAAGAACGGCGAACAAAAAAAGTTGTTGTCTTCGACAGCGATAGCGACCAAGGCTTGGGGACGGCAGGATCTGGCAGCGTCTGGGTTTGTGGTCAAACTTCTGAAGGGAGACTCCTCCTCTTCTGCTGCTTCGAAGTATTGCCTCGGTTCCTCTTCTCCTAGCCGGCCGTGGTGGTGAGGGGGAGGGGAGGATCAAAGCAATGTATTTCGAAGATGAGGACGGGAGGGGCTCTCGGTTTTTTGGTGAGGCGAGCTTCCCTGAATATTGTCTTTGTTGCATCTGGATTAAAAATGGGTTCGAGGATGTTCTCCAAATGAGTGTTAAAGACTTCTCATTCGGGTTGTTCCACCTACAGCGGGTGATATTGCTGTTGTTGTTGGTCCCCAGATTCAATGGGAGGCAAATCTGCAGCTGAGCTCGGTGTGCCGTACACAAAATATTCAGCTCGGCGTTTCACAACCTCTGGTGCGAAGGCCTATCAAATCGCTGGGAGAGCAACCAGGATACTATAGGCAAGCACAATGGATGAGGCCCTCGAGGACTACAGTTGTGGTTGCGCGTCAGATTTCTCGACTGATCCGCCATCAGCTGGCTCCTCTTGTAGTCTTCACTCACTCGTTTTTAGAACTTGTTCTTGAGCTTTATATTTGTATTTGTGCTTTAGCTTAATATATCGTTTGTCTGTTCAAAAAAAAAAAAAAGCTTCCCCTATCATCACAACTTGACATGGTATTCATAGGCAAAATAGTTTAAATATAAAACAAAAAAAAAATTTGATTTAAAAAATTTGTACAAGAAAGAGGCAGCAAACTATTTCATCTGCAAAAAGGGCAAGATTACAAATAAAGCCAAAGCATGTATACACATTTAAGACAGCCAACCATACGGTTTTAAAAAATAAGAATTAAAACCGAAAAATTGCCCTCACGCAGGATCGAACTACGGACCTTCAGTTTACAAGACTGACGCTCTACCACTGAGCTATAAGGGCTATATGTTAAAATCCTTGATTCTAACTTATTTGTTCAACGCGTGGACTCCCTCGATAACCCAAGTACGTAACGAACTCGAACTCCCGAATTCGGAATTACCAACCGGTGTCGGATTCCAGATCTCCAGCAAACCCTGCCGCCTCCCTCCATCCATCTACATAAGCACAACACCCATGGCCTCTCGGGCTATCCATCCATCCATCGACCCATCTCCGACCTCCTCACGATTGAGCGGACAACAATGTCGGCGTCGGCGGCGGCGGCCGATCTGTGCCCTTCCTGCGGCAGCACCGGCCTAGTCGAGTGCGTCGAGTTCGACGACATCGGGATGGTTCTCGCGGTGACGGACGGCGGCGAGGCGATGGCCGAACTGATTCGTAAGGACGGCGGCAGCTGCGAGCTCCTCGCGCTGCCCAGCGAGAGCTTCCTCGACTCCGGGTACCGGGTGCACGTGGTGGACGTGCAGGGCGAGCGGGAGGCGTTCGTTCTGGTCGTGGCCGTCCGCCAGCATGATGGAAGCATTGCCAGCGTGAGGAAGGTCTGCTGATTTCCCTTATGTCAGACGGAGTTCGTCTACATTTGCAGTATCGAAAGAAAAGAAATCATGTTTGAGCAAGAGGAGACATGTCGTCCAAATTCCCATTTGAGTAGAAACTCTTGTACACAGCTCTCACTATGCCGTCCTCGATTGTAAGTAATGCTTTAAAAAAAAATTAGGTGGCGGAGAAGCAACCAACTCGCTGCCCTGGTCCCCTCAGCAAGGACGCGGCGCCAGAGGCCATCGCCGCCGTTGGGCCCAACATCCCTCGCACCACCAAATCTAGGTTCCTTGTCACTGCGATGAAAGCGCCCATGTCTGGATAATCACCGCTACGCGTGATATTGTAATCGAAGCAATCAGAGCGAACTTGAGCACATGCCACCGCGCTCGGGACCAAAGACCAACACCACCGTGGTCATACCTTGATCCTTCACGTTGTCAACCCTGCGGTAGGCCGCTTGCTGACCAACACTACGACTATGCTCGATGTCGTCTCGCAGATCAGAAAAGTTTCTGCGGTGAGAGGGCACATTGCACTGTCTCGCGTCAAGCTTGATGCGGGCGTCGATGTTGGGACATATTCACTCCTGGACACTTCCCTTTTAGCGCGCTTGGCACCGGAGTCACCTGCTTGGCTTGTCTCCGGACTATCATTCGGAAACTCAAGGCGCCAGCTCCGTGATATGATCAGCCGTGGGGGAACGGCTGGCCGTTGATGGCGTCAATCTGCTTGATGCTCGTGTTGAGCAGCACCCAAACCTGATTAATTTAGTGCCTCGTGGCAATGTTGCGGGTGATGACCGACGCCGAGGTGAGGCTTCCTAGATCATGGTGCATGTGACGTGAGGTAGAGCCATACCGGAGCTACGATAGCTTCCCTCGACGGCGCGTCCCAGGGGATGGCTGCCACCGCTAGCTCCTGGGAGCCAGGGGAGACACTCGAAGACATAGATGGTGCGTCCACACGGAGGACGACGACACTAACAAGAAGGTTGTCAACCTGGTGCGTCACTAAAATGAGGCTCCTAAAGCGGTCATATCCTCTAGACGCCTAGCCCTCCAATGAGGCGAAGCGGGAAATCGATCCTATGGCGGCTTGATATGTACTCCCTCCGTATCAAAATATAAGATGTTTTAGCATTTCTCTTTCCATCCGTATGTAGACATGTTTTAGTGTAAAATTTATTTAAAACTTGTACTAAAACATGTCTAGATATGGATGGAAAAAGAAATACTAAAACATCTTATATTTTGATACGGAGGGAGTATCAAACGTATTTATAATTTTTTAATATTTCATGCTTGTCAATTGTTACATGTTTCAATCATATTTTTATATTATTTTAGGGCATTTTATTGAACTAACCTATTAAAAAGATGCCTAGTGCCAGTTCCTGTTTTTTGCGCTGTTTTGGTTTCAGAAAATCTCTTAAGGAAAACTCCTCGGAATTGGACCATAATTTATGGAGATTTTTTATTCGACAAGACGAAGACGGAATCCGAAGGGCGACCAAAGAGGCGAACTAGGGGCCAGGGGCGAACCCTAGGCGCGGGCCCAGGTGAGGCCGTAGCTAGTGATCGCGACCAGCCTCCGTGGCACCTCTCGGCCTCCCTCTTTGCCTACAAATACCCCTTGACCTAAAAGTCAAGGTGCAGACGTTATTTTCCACGAAACTTTTCTGAAGCTGCTGACATCTCAAAACCCTAATTCAGGAGGGTTCTGGAGCTGTTCCCGACACCCTGCAAGAGGGGGAATCATCACCGGAGGCCTCTTCACTGTCCAAACTCCTCTATGGTAGATGGGATGGTGACTACCTAGATCGTTGTAGCCGATAGCCGGCTGGCTCGCGTACACTAGCGTTGGGCTACTGTACAACAGGTCAGCAGACGAGTTAGGGCGTCATGGCACTCGCATGTGTCAACCCTGATTGTGTGACACAAAATTAGGGTACGGCCTTCGCAGTCGGCCATGCCGATCTGTGGCCGCCAACTTGTGTCGCTGTCCGCCCATGTCGGCCCATGTATGGAGTGTGGCCTTTGTTCTGTTGGCATGTCTTCTGATAGCCGGATAGTAGGATGCCTGGCATAGCGATCCGGATGGCAAAGCATGCCAACAAGCTCGTAGTTTTGCTTACTACCGCTATTCACTACTACCTCCGTTCCATAATATAAGCCTTTTTAGCAAGCTAGTTTAGTTTGTTAAAAAGGCTTACATTATGGAATGGAGGGAGTATCAATAAACTTGTCGGCAAGTCATCATTATAGTTGACTAATGTATCGGAAATTTACTTTGGATATCGAGGTCACATGCTCCTGCTCAAATCGAAAAACATTTCAAAAACTTTTGACTTTTTTTTGTGATGAACATATACAAGTTTTATACGAACTTGAATTTTTTTTGTGATGAAATAACATATGTGCTGCTCTGTGCAAAAAAAAAAATCAGCGAGAAAAATGAGATTTAAAAATATCTTTTACGAGCATTGACTTTTTTTGCACAAAGCATAAAAATAATGTCATTTCGATACAAAATTTGGCACATATGTAGAAAACTTACATATGTTCATCACCAGTTTTCTCATAATTGTTTGAAATGTTTTACTATTTTTTCTTTTTTTATTTAGGCAGGAGCATATGAGCTCGGGAGCCAAACATCCATCCGCCTAATGTATGCCTTTGTCTGATGTTGAAGTTGTCTTTCGATGAAAGAAATTTGAACGCTCGAAAAACTGATTGCCCAGATGGCTACTGAGGGTTCGATGGCTACGCCTGCTCCTCCTCCCCTCCTACCTCCGATCACGAGCGCCGCCATTGATCCCCAGATCCCGGTGAGCGTCCACACCTCCCTGAGCCGCCCAAGTCCACATCACACCACGTATGCGTGCGTTGTTCGTGGGACTGTCGCGAACAAAGGAGAGGACGTACACGCGGAGGATAGGTGCCCTCCACGACGACGAGCTCCATCGCCTTGCGCAAGGCCCTGTGCTTCTCTGATCAGGCGACGCCGTTGCGACGCCGGCGGCGAGGCGGGAGGATCAATTTTGAACCCCCATGCCCCACCGGTCGGTCGGTCAACATCAAGACTGATCGGATGTGCGAGAACTAGCGAAATCAATGGGCGAGGAGCTTTCCACCGCCATGGGAGGAACACGGGCGCCAGGTTTAAGCCTTCGATGCCACCTTATCCAGGCGAGACGGTGAGACCTTCCAGAGCTGTGCGGGATCGACCCCGATCTATGGTTTCAAACCCAAATTCGACACTCGTCTGGATTGAGAAGGGATTGTTCGAGAAGAAGTACTTCACGGCGGAGGACTGCTTCCCCGCCAGTGGAGGCCTCCTGCCGGTCCCTTAGAGATTCAGCTTCTCCAAGGATTGGTGGCGGCGAGAGGCGGGGAGGGAGACATACATCGTGATTCCGATGGCGGGTGCTGGCCGTGATGGTGGAAGATACAGGGTAAACCATGGTCGCGGTGTGCAGCGAGCGGGTGCTCTGCAACTCCTCCGGTGACAGCAAATCCAGGTAACCCTAGACCTGTTGCTCCGCCAAAGAATCAACAGGGTGTGATGGCTCCGATGCAAGTACAACCAGGAGGATTTGATCCAGGGCAGATGTTTCAGTTCATGTAACAGCAAGGGATGTACCCTCAGTACCCGATGGGGGCTTGGCCTCCATATCAGATGTTCCCAGCTCAGATGTTGCAGAACCATATGCTATCGGCCTCTTCAAAACAATTCAACCAACCTCCTGGGGGTGTGATGCAAGGACAGCCACCGCACATGAATGCACATGCACTGCAAGCCCCTAGTCATACTAGCAGTGCAAGTTCTCAACAGAAGAACAAGTTTAAGAAGAAGGTTGGTCAGCAGAGTATCTCAAATCCAACTCTGCAACAGTCTACCCGATAGGAGAGAGACCAGAAGGAGGTACTCAATGAAAAAGCCCTTGTTGTGCTAGTGTATGATCCAAAGTATAAGGAAGTTATCTGCTACAACTATGGAGAGCCTGGACACTATGTTGGGCTCTGCACAACGCAGAAATGTTGCTTCATCTGTGGGAAAGCAGGGCATCATATGGATGCCTGCCTGGAATGGTACAAACCCATGCCTATGTCTGAATATTGGGGAAGTGCCAACACTGGACTAGGATTCTTTCATGTAGAAGTTGAGGGTCCAGATTCTTCCAAGTGGCTGAACTTTGATAATGTGGGAGTGGTGATAGTAATTGAGGGGGAAGTTAATGAGCAAGAGCTAGAGCAGAACTTGAGTGAGATTTGGAAGATGAATTGGTAGTGGCAAATCACACAACTTGCCTCCAACAAATACCTGATGCGCCTGCCACCATCAAAGAAGATTGAAGACATGGTAGAATATCCATCAGTCAATCTAAAAAAGAAAGGGGTTAGTGTGGCCTTTTTCAAATGGAATGGTGAAGCTGAACCCTGTGCAGAGCTGAATGAAACTTGGGTCAACATTGAAGGCATCCCTGCAAAATGGTGCTCCTGGAAGACTATCTGTCATGAAAACGCAAGGTTCAAAAAAGCGATGAGCGCTGAGCGAGCGGTGAGGCTCCGCCTAGAGGAACTACTGCTTAGGCGAGGTTAAGCGCCGCTTAAGCATTCAGGGTAAAAGCGTACGGACAGGAGCTGGGAAGGCAATCTAGGCAGACAATAGACCATAATATGTCGTAATTTTGTACCATACGACATGTATGTAATGCTACATTTGCAAGAAATAAAAGAGGTTCCAAATTGATTCGAACTGTACAGTACATACGAAAATAGGGAAGCAATTATAGGCGTATATAAGAAATTCTAGACAAAAAACGAACTGGGCCCAGCCAGGCCAACCCAGCATCACACGCAGGCACACACACGCTTGCCCTAACGGCCTAACCTAGCTATTTTACACTCTACCCCCCGCCGCACACACACTACACAAATGCACGCAGAGCACGCACACCGCCGCGGCGCTCCAGCGTCCCGGACGGCTCCAGTCTCCTCGAGCTCTCTCCCCTCCTCCAGCTCCGGCTCACTCCCCTTCTCCAGCTCCGGCTCCGGCCATCCACCGCAGCGCTCTGGCGCGCCTCCCTCCATTCCACCTGCAAGCACCTGGACGCGCGAGGAGGGGGAGATCTCGCCGGAGATGGGTGAGGAAGAGCAGAGGAGGGAGATCTGGTGGGCGGTGCAAGGGGGAAGCCGTGGAGGATCTCGACGTCGCCGGAGAGGGGAGAGGACGTGTAACAGCCCCACTTTTGGTACCTGAAAATATGAGTAAAATTTTCACTTTTTGCATCTCATTTGCATCATGGCATCCCTCATTCATATTTGCTTCACATGAAATAAAGGAGCAACAAATTAAGAAACCAAAGATGATGATGTGAATGGTGAACAAACTCTCAATTTAATTTCTCATATTTGTCCAGGAAGTTCCTACAACTACAAATATAATTGTTGCCAAATTTAATGCAATGGCAAATGCAAATATTTGAATAAAGCCCTAAAATGCAAGAGGGCAAATCCTGAAATGTTAACACATGAAATGTTTATCAAATGGGCTGCAAATTTTACAATAGGTTCCAAATAATATATTACGGCTCTGTGAATTTTTCCAGAATTTTTAAAAATAGTTAAGGGCCTCAATTAAATGCCTAAACCTTGATGGAATTAAATAAAATGGAAAAAGGATAAATCACTGACAGTGGGTCCCCACTGTCAACACCATCTTCACTGTGGCGACAGGGGGGACCCTGGCGCCATGGCCGCGCCCCACCACTGCCTCCACCATGCTCCTCCTCGCCCCCTGGCCCCCCCTGGAGGACAAAGAGGCCCCCCTCGACGAGCTGCTCCTCCTCCCCCTCCTTTTTCTTCCCCCTGCAGAAACCCTAGATCGGGCGGAGCCGTGCCGCCAACTAACCGAGACGCCGTCGCACGCCGCCGTCGACTCAGGCTGCCAGGAGCAGATCGAACCGCGCCATCATCTCCGTCTCGTCTCCCTCATCGTCCTCGCCTAAGGAATCGAGCTCGGGAGCTTGGACTCGACGCGTTCTTCCTCGTCTTCTTCGCCTCCGGCCGACGACCGCCGAGCTCGATTGCCGCCATTGCAGCCGTTCCCCTTTACCGACGAGCACCCACCCGCGTCTAGGGTGAGCACGCCGTCCTCCTGGACACCTCTGCCTTCCTCCTCTTCCCATAGGGCGCTAGATCCACCGTAGCCGCCGTCGGCCGTCCGCCGTCCGTCGTCGCCGGCGCTCCTCCGGTGACCTTTTGGTCACGCCTCGCCGCCACCTAGGTCGCCTCCATGCGTAGAGCACGCTCGTAGCCTCCGTTAGGGCTGGATCGACTCGTAGCGACGGATGCGTGCACGGCTTGCCGCCGGCCACCGCGCACGCGCGCCGGTCCTGGCCGCCCCCGTTCGGTCAAACCTGCAGGTGGGCCGCTGGCCGACGTGGCTTGCCAGCATGGCTGCTGCCCCACCCGTCTGTCACTGTGGCTAGCCCACGCCCGGGTGAAAAACGTTTCGGCAACAAATTCCTGGAATTTAAATAAAAGACAGAAAATGAATTTGAACTTTGTAATTGCATATCTTTTGAACCATAAGTCCAAAAAATGCAAATAATATATCAAAATGCTCAGGAAGAAAATGTCCATCTGTTATTGCCATTGGTAGAATTAATTGACCAAAATAAAATGCCTTTATTTAATAAAAACAGAGATGGCAGATTTAATTCAAATTTTGGAAATTGCATAACTTGAGTTCTACTCCTCCAAAAATTATGAATAAGCTCTCAAAATGTTCAGTGAACAATGATCTACAAGTTTATGTAATTTGAGAGAATTTTAGATGTAATATTGGTGTTGTTTAATAAAAATAGGTAAAATGGCAGAATTAAATCAATTATTAAAAATGTCATAACTTGATGAATATTAATTCAAAAATTGCAATTGATATACCCAAATGACCAGCAAAACCAATGCTATCTAGCCATGTTAGTTTCACAGTATGAAAATAAATTTTAATTTGATGTCATTTTCGAATTGGTTAAAATGATTTAAATTGCATAACCGTTTAAATCACCATTTCTTCATCGTTAATCGAAAAATTGCAAACGAAGTACCAAATTGATCAGTGGAACAATACCTATCTAATAATGTCATTTTCAAACATGTAGACCCCATGTTTCAGTACTGGACATTTTGAATAAATGTTTAATTCACTAAGTGATGATGATGATGTGATGAGGATGGTGGTGATAGGAGTGGCGATGGGGTAGGGTGTTGAAATAGGCACTGAACTTGTCCCGTCGTCACGATGACCCTTGGATAGTCTCATGCGAGGTAAAGGTTTAACCGCGCCCGCCCTGCCGGCTTTCCCCGGAAGAGAGCTAAATGATCAGGCAAGGGGTCGGACGGTACCAATGGATAAAAACAGTACACCCCTGCAGGGTTTAATCTTTTCGAAAAGCCGTGTCCGCGGTTATGGACGACTTGGGAATAAACGATAAGATCATAGAAAACCTGAACGTAATTGATATGGCAGCTAGAGGTTGCATAATCAACGTGTGATAAAGGTTCATTTCCTCGAGGGAGTGCCTTGGTGGAGATGAGGTGCTTCTGGTTACAAAAGGGTTCGTTGAGAACCACAGATGAAAGTTTACTCTCTTACCCCTTTTCGGAAAACACTCTGAGTAGACAATGCAAAGGGTCCTGATGTCTTTTAAAATGGAAAACTAGCTTTATGCAAAACCAGCTACATTATACAGCATTAGAGCCTCCGTCAGCATCGGGCCTATATCGCCCTACTAATTCTTGCGAGTACGTCGTACTCATCCTTGCTTTGTTGATTATTATTTGTTTCAGAGGAGGACGTCACCGAACTGGAAGGTGGGTTCTTTATTGACATCGACGAGTAGTCTGGGGTTCCCAGGTGGTAGCTTGGGACGTCTCGGAACAGACTGGCTGGGATATGTTACTGTAGACCTCTTAGTCCATAATTTGGATCTTGTTATTAGACAACTATATTTGCTTCCGCTTGATGTAATGATGGGTCTGTGACCTCTGATTGTGATATTTGCCATCTTTCTCATATATGACTTGAACTATGATTTCTTGTGTCGTAGAGTCTGTGATGTGTCAGTTGTTCCATAGTCTTTGTCTCTTTGCTATACATGAAAGCGATGTCTGAGCTTATGGCATGATCGAGGTGTTGTGTGCCGATGATGTATTCCGAGCACGCCTGCCAATGAGTTTTGGCCTGGGATTGGTAAACCCAGTAACCCTCGATTGTGTAGCATGACCGGTTACACAACGTTTCACTGTATAGCTCTGGGGTCGGGGCGCTACAAATTGGTATCAGAGCAGGACTGCCTGTAGGAAACCCGTTCTACTGGTCGATGTTGAGTCTAGTTGAAAATTATTTATAACCTAAAAATGAGTTGTGAAAACCTTCTTAGGATTCTTTTTAATTCTTACCCAAACCTTCTTAGGGTCAAAGTTAAGGTTCATCGGGGTTGGGTTCTTACTGTCTAGATTAATTCATGAGTCTCAATTACGTTCCTAACTGTTGAACTGTTCTGTTGTTGCTACAGATGACACGTCCAGGGCTTGTTGTCCGTCTGACTCGCTGTGAGGGTGTCCGCGGGTTTCCCGCCTTGTTTGCTGCGGCCTTAGCCAACTAGGGTTGCCCTTGGTACCCTGAGTACTTCGTGTACGAGGAGCACATGCCGTACGGACAGGGGCAATTCTTTTGTGAGGCCCGTGTCCTGACTCCGGATGGAGACGGAGTCCAGCACCAGAGTGTCGGTGTGGGCATGACCGTGGAGCAGGCTGTTCAGGAGGCTGCGTTCAACGGCCTCTCCGTGTACCGCGGAGACTATGACTACCTAGATAACCCTATCTCATATTTCTATCACTTTCCAGCTGCTGAGGCCGGTCTGGAGGGCTGCTATGTTGCTAGGTATTCAGACCCAGCGACCGAGCCAGACCACGGCCACCGAGCTCTTATCGAGATGGTTAGGGCGTTGGATCTTCGTGCCCGTCAGTGGTACCTATACACGGTGGCTGCTCGTGATAGTCACCGGAGCACTCTGATGGCCTTGGAGCCTTATTTCCATGCCGGGATACTTTCCCCAGATCTCCTCGCACCGCTACCGATGGAGCTGCCCAACTACATGAGTAGCCCGAGAGTGGGTGGCACCATTCCACCACGTGGACCTGCTCGAGACACCGGTGGCGACGTCCACACGCCGCCTTATGATCGCCAGCCGGCGAGTGCCCGCCGTTTCCGCACTCGCTCTGTGCGTCTCCCGGCGAGTGCCCAGTACTTCTAGGAGACCGGTATCTACGGGTACCTTGTATCGTATCTTTGCCTTCCTGCGCGATGAGCAAGATACCCACTATCTGTATTTGTTACCTTTCGAATTCTAGTTGTTGTATCGAACTAAAAGACTGGTATCATCAGAAATTTCCATTCGTGTAAGGCAGACTAAGGCATTTGTAAGCCCGTACCTGAACCACCTAATGGGTTTTATTCCGACTGGCTTGTGTTTGTTGAATACAATTGTTTCCCTGCCATGTTGATGTGAGGATACCTGTTCTTCCTCGCTCACTCTTGCTAAATTGTTGCCATTCGTATTCGCTTGTTCGGGCCTAAGCGCTTACTTGATTCCTATCCATTCGGAGAGAGATACTAACTGTGTCCTTGTTCATATCTCCAGAATGGCTCCTACCCGTCGTAGTGAAATCAGCAATCCTGACCAACCGCCGCCACCCACTATGGCGGAGGTTCTGATGATTATCGAAGAGGGCCGCGTGCGCAACGAGAACCTGCTCGCGCAGTTGGTGCAGCAGGGTGCACGCAGGAACACTGAATGCAGCACCCTCACTGAATTCCTGAAGTCCCAGCCTCCCACCTTCGCTTATGCTAAAGAGCCCCTAGATGCCGATGATTGGCTTCGTGCTCTCGAGCGCAAGTTCACTGCCCTGCATGTTCCGGCGGCGGAATACGTGAACTTTGCCACCTACCTGCTGACTGGAGCCGCAGGGTCCTGGTGGGAAAGCCATGTGTCCATAGTTGCGGCTGGCCATACCTTCACTTGGACTAAATTCCGCACTGCCTTCCGTGCGGCTTACATTCCCCAGCCAATCATGGACCTAAAAAGGAGGGAGTTCCTAGAGCTGACCCAGGGACGCATGGACGTCCAAACTTATGGGCGTGAGTTCAACCACCTCTCCCGTTACGCCCCCCGGGACGTGACCAATGATGAAGACAAGCAGTATCTGTTCCGCAAGTGACTGACTCCACGACTCCGTCATGAATTGCTGCCCTTCAAGTTCCAGTCTTACCAGGAGCTGTACAACCTTGCTCTCACTCTGGAGCAGGGTAGGAAGGAACTGGAGGTTTCCAAGAGGCCTTCGCAGGGGGACCACCAGGGCTCCTCCTCTTTTGAGGGCAAGAAGCGCCGGGTATTTGTGCCCTACAACGCTGTGCCTAAGGCGCCCTTCGCGCCAAAGTCTTCAGGGTTCAAGCCACCCCCGCCTCGCCCAGCTACCTCGACCTTGGGTGCGAATGGAAGTGGTTTCCGCCCTCAGCTGCCTGCACCGCCGAGGCTCACCTACTACAGCTGTGGCCAGCCCGGTCACTACTCAAGGGACTACCCTGGGAAGGCACCTTCTACCGCAACACATGTGCCAGCACCCTCTACACCCGCAGCCAAGGCTGTGACTACTATCCGTGGCCGCCTGAACCACCTATCTGCCGAAGAAGCTGAAGAGGACCCCGGTGTCCTCATGGGTACGCTTCGAATTAATGATCATCCAGCTTCAGTCTTGTTTGACTCTGGAGCATCGCATTCATTCATGTCCATAGCATATGCACACAACCATCAGATACCGTTCGTGAATATGGACAACCCACTAGTGGTTAAAACCCCAGGTTCTAGTTGGCAAACTGACTGGATAGCTCCAGACGTCCAGATTACTATAGGCTATTGGTCTTTCCCTTTCCAGCTGATAGCCCTCAAGGCAGATGGTATAGATGTCATCTTGGGTATGGACTGGCTAGTCAAATATCATGCTAACTTGAATTGTGCTGCCAAGTCGATCACAGTGGTCCACCCAACTGTCGGGCTAGTAAGTTACTGGTCCCCTTCACCCGCAACCCCATCCGCTGCCAACCCTCTATCCCCGGAAATCAGCCTGTGTTTCTTGGAAGGCACCACACCGCCTGAAATGCATGAGGTTGCAGTGGTGTGTGATTTCCCCGACGTCTTTCCAGAAGAATTACCTGGCATGCCACCTGATCGAAGTGTGGAATTTGTCATTGAATTGGTTCCGGGAACCGCCCCAATTTCCAAAAGGCCCTACCGTATGCCAACGGAAGAGCTAACTGAACTAAAGAAGCAACTTGATGAACTGCTGGAAAAAGAATTCATCCGTCCGAGTAGCTCACCTTGGGGCTGCCCGGTCATCTTTGTCAAGAAGAGGGATACAAATGTTCCTCGCTTGGTTGTTGATTACCGCCCTCTGAATGCGGTGACCATCAAGAACAAATATCCTATTCCCAGAATGAATGACCTGTTCGATCAGCTAGCTGGTGCAAAGGTATTCTCCAAGATGGATCTGAGGTCAGGCTACCATCAGATAAAAATCAGAAAGAGGATATTCCAAAGACGGCTTTCACTACCCGTTATGGGTTATATGAGTACACCGTCATGTCTTTCGGCCTCACAAATGCTCCGGATACATTCATGAGGCTGATGAACTCCATCTTCCACGAGCATCTCGACAAGTTCGTCATAATTTACATTGATGACATCCTTGTCTACTCCAAAACCGAAGAAGAACATGCTGAGCATCTTCGGCTAGTTCTGACCAAGCTTCGTGATCATCGTCTCTATGCCAAGTTCTCTAAGTGCGAGTTTTGGCTACAGGAGCTCATCTTCCTTGGTCATGTGGTGTCAGCTACTGGAGTAGCGGTTATACCTGACAAGATTCAGTCAATCCTGGATTGGCCAACTCCCAAGTCCGTCAAAGATATCCGAAGCTTCCTTGGGTTGGCGGGTTATTACCGCCGATTCATCGAGGGCTTTTCCAAAATAGCCAAAGCCTTGACTGACCTACTCAAGAAGAACAAACAGTTTGTGTGGTCAGACAAAGCTGAAGAGAGTTTCCAAACTCTCAAGGTCAAGCTCACTACCACACCGGTGCTTGTCCTTCCCGACACCGCCAAAGACTTTGTGGTCTATTGTGATGCATCACTCCAAGGCTTGGGCTGTGTTTTGATGCAAGAAGGCCATGTCGTAGCCTATGCCTCCCGCCAACTCAAACCGCATGAACTCAACTATCCAACTCATGATCTAGAGCTTGCTGCCGTAGTTCATGCTCTGAAGCAATGGAGACCCTACTTGTTGGGCAACCATTGCGAGATCTTCTCGGATCATCAAACTCTGAAGTATCTCTTCACCCAGCCCGATCTGAATCTCCGACAGAGAAGATGGTTGGAGTTGATCAAAGACTATCATGTGACCCTCAATTACCAGCCTGGCAAGGCAAATGTGGTTGCCGATGCGCTGAGTCGCAAGTCTTATTGCAACACCCTGACGGTTGAGCGAGCTCAGCCCGCTCTTCATGAAGAATTCGCACGTTTGAATCTGGAGATTGTTCCCTCCGGATATTTGGCTAACCTCGAGATAAAATCAACTCTCGAGGATGATATCAAGGCCGCCCAGCAAAATGATGCTGAAATCTTAGAGATCAAAGAGAAAATAGCTAGTGGGAAGGCTAACTGTTTTTCTGTTGATGACAACGGTGTCGTATACTTCGGTAACCGTTTGGTGGTGCCCAAGAGTGGAAACACAAAAGAGTTGATCCTCTCCGAAGCTAACGAGTCACCCATCTCTATTCATCCGGGTAGCACCAAAATGTACCAAGATCTTCGCCCTCAATTCTGGTGGTCTTGCATGAAGCGCGAGATCACCGAGTATGTTGCTGAATGCGACGTCTGTCGCCGAGTGAAGGCTGAACATCAAAGGCCAGCTGGTACTCTCCGTCCTATAGCCATTCCCGAATGGAAGTGGGATGAAGTTGGTATGGACTTCATTACCGGATTCCCAAGGTCTCAAAAGGGAAATAATGCTATCTGGGTCATCATCGACCATTTGTCAAAGGTCGCCCACTTCCTTCCGGTCCGTGATGATATTCGAGCAAGCCAACTTGCTGACTTGTATATGGCCCGTATCGTTCCTTTGCATGGGGTTCCACTGAGGATTATCTCAGACCGTGGTAGTCTGTTTGTGTCCAAATTCTGGCAAAGCTTCCAAGAGGCTCTGGGAACCCGCCTCAACTTCAGCACCGCCTATCACCCTCAAACCGATGGCCAAACTGAAAGGGTGAACCAAGTTCTTGAGGATATGCTTCGGGCCTGTGTTATCTCCTTCGGCAAGGGTTGGGAGAAATACCTTCCCCTTGCCGAGTTCTCCTACAACAATAGCTATCAAGCCAGTTTGCAAATGGCTCCCTTTGAAGTCCTTTACGGGAGAAAATGCCGAACTCCTCTCAATTGGTCTGAAACCGGAGAGAGGTCACTCTTCGGTCCTGATGTGATCAATGAGGCAGAAGAAAAGGTCCGTGTCATTCGAGCCAATCTGAAGATTGCTCAGTCCAGGCAGAAGAGCTATTATGATAAGCATCATCAGGAGGTTCACTATGAAATTGGTGACAAAGCCTATCTTCGAGTCTCTCCCCTCCGAGGCATTCGTCGTTTTGGGATCAAGGGAAAATTGGCACCTCGTTTTGTTGGTCCTTTCACTGTCCTGGGTAAGCGAGGTGATCTCTCCTATCAGCTCGAGCTCCCAGAGAATTTCCCGGATGTGCATGATGTGTTCCATGTCTCTCAACTCCGTCGTTGCTTCAAGGATCCTATTCGTGGGGTCAATCATGAAGAGTTGGACATTCAGGAGGATCTGACTTACCGTGAGCATCCTGTCCGCATCTTGGATGAAGCGGAAAGGAGGACTCGTAATAAATCCATCAAGTTCCTCAAAATCCAGTGGTGTAACCATTCTGAAGACGAAGCAACCTGGGAACGTGAAACTAGTCTTCGTCAGGAATACCCCGCCTTCTTCACTCAAGCCTAGAATCTCGGGACGAGATTCCTGTAAGGGGGGTAGAGTTGTAACAGTCCCACTTTTGCCGCCGGCCACCGCGCACGCGCGCCGGTCCGGGCCGCCCCCGTTCGGTCAAACCTGCAGGTGGGCTGCTGGCCGACATGGCTTGCCAGCATGGCTGCTGACCCACCCGTCTGTCACTGTGGCTAGCCCACGCCCGGGTGAAAAACGTTTCGGCAACAAATTCCTGGAATTTAAATAAAAGACAGAAAATGAATTTGAACTTTGAAATTGCATATCTTTTGAACCATAAGCCCAAAAATGCAAATAATATATAAAAATGCTCAGGAAGAAAATGTCCATTTGTTATTGCCATTGGTAGAATTAATTGACCAAAATAAAATGCCTTTATTTAATAAAAACAGAGATGGCAGATTTAATTCAAATTTTGGAGATTGCATAACTTGAGTTCTACTCCTCCAAAAATTATGAATAAGCTCTCAAAATGTTCAGTGAACAATGATCTACAAGTTTATGTAATCTGAGATAATTTTAGATGTAATATTGGTGCTGTTTAATAAAAATAGGTAAAATGGCAGAATTAAATCAATTATTAAAAATGTCATAACTTGATGAATATTAATTCAAAAATTGCAAATGATATACCCAAATGACCAGCAAAACCAATGCTATCTAGCCATGTTAGTTTCACAGTATGAAAATAACTTTTAATTTGATGTCATTTTCGAATTGGTTAAAATGATTTAAATTGCATAACCGTTTAAATCACCATTTCTTCATCGTTAATCGAAAAATTGCAAACGAAGTACCAAATTGATCAGTGGAACAATACCTATCTAATAATGTCATTTTCATGCATGTAGACCCCATGTTTCAGTACTGGACATTTTGAATAAATGTTTAATTCACTAAGTTAAATATGGAGTTTGACCCGTTAATTGCGATATTCATTTTAGGGGTTCCATTTAACTTGTGGGACATGCCCAATATGATTTCAGTGCATAAACTGACCATCTCATCATGATTGTGCATTGCACCTTGTATTTGTGTTATTTATTTCGTTTCCTGTTATTGTTGTGTTTCGTTAGATTCAGGAGTCGAGGTTCCACCACAATACCTCGACGATCAACGCGCCCAGTACTATCAGCAAGGCAAGAACTAACCTAACCTTCTTAGAATCTAGCATCCAATTGTTTTACAAACTTATTTTATCCACCATAATATTGCATGCGATTCAAATGTCTCTTTTGATCAAGATGTAGAGTATCCTATGAATGCATGTTTATCCCCTGAACCATCACATGCTTCCCCTCCTATAAACCCTAGGTTTGATGTGTTGGCCGGAGACAAAGATATAATGGTGGTATTTATATGCTTAGCTATGCTTAGCCATGCTTAGTCATATGCTAGTTATGTCCGTTGATTAAATTCCATACTGATGATGTTGATGGAATGATTTGGGCATGGTGGATATGTGTGATGCTTAATTAAATTGCTAAGAAGGCTGGGATGAGTTGCCATCGGGGATGGTGTTTTGTCTCGTTCCTGCCCCTAGGTGCGAGTTCTTTACCTCTTGAACCAAGACTAGCGTGCTACCAACGATGGGGGTATGGGCCCCTTACTAACTGAATAACTTGTGCGGGCGTATCCAAGGGTACTCTAGTTTGCGCTTTCCATTTGCGAGTGTGTGGTCGGTGATGATGGTGATGAGGATGGTGGTGATAGGAGTGGCGATGGGGCAGGGTGTTGAAATAGGCACTGAACTTGTCACGTCGTCACGATGACCCTTGGATAGTCTCATGCGAGGTAAAGGTTTAACCGCGCCCGCCCTGCCGGCTTTCCCCGGAAGAGAGCTAAATGATCAGGCAAGGGGTCGGACGGTACCAATAGATAAAAACAGTACACCCCTGTAGGGTTTAATCTTTTCGAAAAGCCGTGTCCGCGGTTATGGACGACTTGGGAATAGACGATAAGATCATAGAAAACCTGAACGTAATTGATATGGCAGCTAGAGGTTGCATAATCAACGTGTGATAAAGGTTCATTTCCTCGAGGGAGTGCCTTGGTGGAGATGAGGTGCTTCTGGTTACAAAAGGGTTCGTTGAGAACCACAGATGAAAGTTTACTCTCTTACCCCTTTTCGGAAAACATTCTGAGTAGACGATGCAAAGGGTCCTGATGTCTTTTAAAATGGAAAACTAGCTTTATGCAAAACCAGCTATATTATACAGCATTAGAGCCTTCGTTAGCATCGGGCCTATATCGCCATACTAATTCTTGCGAGTACGTCGTACTCAGCCTTGCTTTGTTGATTATTATTTGTTTCAGAGGAGGACGTCACCGAACTGGAAGGTGGGTTCTTTATTGACATCGACGAGTAGTCTGGGGTTCCCAGGTGGCAGCTTGGGACGTCTCGGAACAGGCTGGCTGGGATATATTATTGTAGGTCTCTTAGGCCATAATTTGGATCTTGTTGTTAGACAACTATATTTGCTTCCGCTTGATGTAATGATGGGTCTGTGACCTCTGATTTTGATATTTGCCATCTTTTTCATATATGAGTTGAACTATGATTTCTTGTGTCGTAGAGTCTGTGATGTGCCAGTTGTTCCGCAGTCTTGGTCTCTTTGCTATACGTGAAAGCGATGTCTAAGCTTATGGCATGATCGAGGTGTTGTGTGCCGATGATGTATTCCGAGCATGCCTGCAAATGAGTTTTGGCCTGGGATTGGTAAACCCAGTAACCCTCGATTATGTAGCATGACCGGTTACACAACGTTTCACTGTATAGCTCTGGGGTCGGGGCGCTACAGGACGAGCGGAGGTGGGAGATCTAACGGGCTGCGCAACGAGGGAGCCGAGGAGGGGGGAGATCAATCCTGGTGGCCGGCCACGAGAAGGGAGGAGGTCGCGCCGCCATGTTCCCGTCCCGTGTCGCTTTTCCTCTCACTCAGGCCAAAAGCTGAGCGGAAGGGCACCGCTACGCTCGCTTTCATGCTTAAGCGTGACTAAGCGTACGCTTTTTTGAACGTTGTGAAAACGAATGGAAGACATCAACAGAGAATCTGGAGGCAAGGCTGCAGGAACACTCGCTGACCCTGATGGAAGATGGTCATCTACTTCGTGTAGTTGCCAATGAGTGACTAGCTGCTGAGTTCTCTGTAACCTTCTCCTACGTGTTGTGTGTCGTATAGACCTGGTAGCTGGAAAAAGTGTGGTGTGTGTGTTGAGTCTGCAGGGGTTGAAAACTATTTGCTGTAGCTAGGTAGCTCCCTGTTTTGCCTGTAACTAAGAACCTGGAGCGTGGGTGAGGCTGTTTCCCGGGGACGTAAACGCTGAACACTGTAAGCTGGTTTCATTTTTGAATTGGAACTGGGGCTGAGGCCCTCTTTCTCTAAAAAAAACTGATTGTCCAGTAACCAAAGTAATCGTAAAACGAGATTGTTGATTAATACACTATCTGACTTGCCTGAGTAATTCCAGAGATAGATAGAAGGTAATCGATTGTTTAGATGTTCCGTAATGTGAAAAAAAAACTTCACAAACCTGTAACTTGCTAACCAATATATATTACTCTGTAGTAATGAATAATGAGGATAGTTTATCCGAAGAGCTGAAGCTGAATAATATATTATCCAATAGTTGTTGGTAGTCATAAGAAAAAACAAATAAGCATCTCTCATTCTCTCTGATTGGCTTTAAAATGAATCATACACTTTCTGGGAATGGTTGAGCGGGCATTGTGGCCAGGTTATTGTCTCTATCAATCTTGAGGATGCCAGCGTGAGATAGGAGGGCCCAGACATGGGTTAGAAATTCACCGCCTTTTGCAAGGGATTCCATATGCTTGCTGACATTGTCTGACGGCGCGATGTATATGATCTTCTCAGCCCAGAAATCGGACATCAACTTCCAACGCAGAACGCTGCTATCCATGAGCTCCAGCTGCCTTCCAAGCTTGACGCCTCTACGGAAGATGGTGTCCTCCTCCTCTTCTAATTCCTCTCTCTCTTCTAAATCGTGCATAGCCTTGTACTTTGCGTCCATGGAAGAAAGGGACCCAACAGCTTCACGTACCTCTTTCATCATCCTAGCAATGCCCAACTCTGCATCCACATACCCATGGAGTAGTTCTGGGGCATAGTCTATCAGATAGGCACAATATCTTGATAAAGTTACTGCAATTTCTTCGTGGCATGCTGCTACCTGTAGCTCCTCCTGAGAAGTCTTCATATCTGTTTTCCGTAAGTTAGATTCGGCAATTTCACAGTAATCAGTAGCCACGTGCCAAAGTAGCATGATCTCTATCTCAGTTGGACCCCTTAGTGCCCAAGAGAACTGCTCATGCGCATTATTGTTTACTAGTGATGCTTCTCCATTAGTTATGCAGCCGTTGCTTGCTTTCAGGGACCTAGCAATTGCTATCTTCAGTTTGCTGGTCAACTTAACGGATGGTCTCGTTTTCCCGAAAGCAAGCTGGTAGGCTAGCTTAAATGGATTCTTGACGGGCTCGATGACATTTCGGAGGTTGCTGGCAAATGATTGGCACTCTGAAATTACTGAGCACTGGCCAACTTTATTACTCCAATATTTGAATATGGTAAACCTGCTGACAAGCCTCACAAAGAACGCATTGCCTTGCAGTCGTGGACTTCTGATGTATTTGCAAATAAGTGACACCTTCAGACAATCTGACGACAAATAGAATGCAGCTTGGAGTAGTTCGACGAAAACAATCGTGCTCAGAACTAGCAGAGTGATGACGGTATCAGTTGCTTTGGGGTGAACTTCAATGACAGCAGATGGCGTCTCAATAGTGAGTGAATCTGAAAGCACATATGCTCCAATAAACAGAATGAGTATTATCCTGCAGACCATCATTACGAACAGAGACAACTGCTGCTTACGGATAACATAATATGTGGTGAAGAAGTAATCGTGTAGGAAACCCAACTCAACCTCGACAATCTTGAATGCTCTTTCATATCTATCTTCTGACGACAGCAATCCCTTGAACACAAAATCATGCGTTTCAGGAAGGCTTGCCTCAGCGCATACCATTCCGAAATACCTCCGTCTCAGCAGCTTGAACAAGGCATATGACAGGCACAGGTCTTTCAACGGGCCACCGCTATCTGCGCTCAAAAGCGTGCCCTCGCACTGCCAGATCTCGTCGATGGTGATTATACGGTCTGTCATGTCTTCTCCATTGGCACGTCGAAGAATAACGGAGTGGCAGCGAACTGGGTAGCTGTACCCCTTCATACTCACGGGGTCACATTCAGAAGATCGACATCCGGTGGTCTGGTTCTTCATGAACTCAGTTATTGCTCGGCTAGGATTGGCCTTGCAAACAACCCAGCATGAGATGACTTTGACAACATGTGTAATGAAGACAAGTAAGTTGAGAATTACAATGACAAATGTCGCGTTGTTTCTAGTTTGACGATCACGCTGTACAAGATTCCTTAACTTGAAGCTGTCCTTGAAGCCATACGGGAACATCAACCCGAGAGTCAAACCTGAGTACAGCGAGTACTGGAGCAGCTCGAAGACGTGGCGCTTCCACTGCTTGTTATCGTCGAGATCGAAAGCCTTGACGGCCGTCGTGCTCCCGGCCACCAGGAACAGCGACACGGCCCAGACAGGGTACAGGGCATTCTTGACGGGGGAACTCTGCATCATGCCCAGAGTGTAGGTGACGACAGGGAAAGACAGTGTGTATGCTAACCAAGAACCAACTTGGATGAAAGCGCTCTTGGACTGCCGTCTGAATGAGCCGAGGATGAGCTGCAGGAGTAGCAGCATCACCGCGGCGACCACGAAAGCTTCGATCTGGACGACTATCCTCCGTGGGTTGCTCACCCAGGGGGACAGAGCCTCCAGTGCCTTGGTCATGTTCACTGATTCTTGCTGCCCGGGACCTTGATGTTCATCCATGGAGGATAATTTCTTCTGAAATGATTTCCTGATCTTTTGTCTTGGATCGATCCAGTAAGCTCTTTGTGGTTTTTGCCTCCCTGCTCTCGGTATCAGGTTTGACCAACCAACTGGTTTTGAAGCCTTACCAAGGAGCAGGTGACAATAATGGAGGTCTGCAAAAGAGATTATACAAGGAATGAACCACAGCGACCCAGATTTAGCATGTGTTTGGCTGCTGACTAAATGAAGGACTGACCGGATCTTTTGGACTGACGAGTGACGAGGACAATTTTCTTCTGAAATGATTTCCTGATCTTTTGTCTTGGATCGATCCAGTAAGCTCTTTATGGTTTTTGCCTCCCTGCTCTCGGTATCAGGTTTGACCAACTGGTTTTGAGGTCTTACCAAGGAGCAGGTGACAGTAATGGAGGTCTGCAAGAGAGATTATAAAACGAATGAAGCACAGCGACCCAGATTTAGCATGTGTCTGGTTGCTGACCAAACGACTGGCTGGGATCATCCACTTTTTTTGGTTGTGTTTGGTTACGGATCACGTGGATGGTTCCGTTCATGGGAGGGAAATATTTTCCGAAAATGTTGTATCCATTGGTCCATAGAAATCGGCCGGACCGACGGTGCTAAGAGCATCTCCAATAGATGATGCATTTTAAGGCATCGAAAAATGAGTTATAAGGCATCAAAACTGTTTGTGCTCTGCAGATGATATAAAGTAGGGCCTGAGAAAAACTATCGTTGTAACAGATGACCTAAAACTAGTGCCCTAAAATTGATCCAACGGTAGTGAGAGAGGGAGGAGCATCTGACGGTCGTCGGATGCCGAGCTCGATTTCGGCAATGAAGGTTGCTAGAGGCCGAGGAAAGGTAGCGAGGGCGGGATCCCGCCGAATCGGACGTGCGGTGTTGAGAGCCGCGAGCTCGACAAGGAGCAGCGGCTCGCTGACGGTCGCATGGGAGTCGTTGCCCGCTAATCAATGTCAGCAGGCTGCGACGGTGTTGTCGTGACTATGAGGTGGCGGTGGTGCGAGGAATGGTCGGAATCGGCATATTCAGGTGGCGGCGACTCGATATTCAGCGACGGTCGCGGGGGTTGTGGAGGACGTCCCGAGCAGCAGGAATGAGCGGTGATGTGTGATACGTCCAAAACGTCTTTACAATTTTTGATTATTCAATGCTACTTTTATATTATGCTACATGCTGCTACTATGATTTTATCTCATTTTTATAGAATTTTTCAGGACTAACCTATTAACCTAGTGCACAATGTGTGTTGGTGTTTTATGATGTTTTTGGTATCAAACTTTATCTCCAAAAATATTGTGACAAAATTCGTAAAAAATACGAGGACGAATAACTTTTCGAGATTGACATAGAAAGTCAAAGAAGGAGACCAGGGTGCCACCAAGAGGGCATTCGCCGCGGGGCTACGGGCCCCACCCGTGTGTCCGCCTCCTTCGCCTTCGCATGACGCCTCTTCGCCTATAAAATCCCTCGACCCAAAAGTTACGGTATGGAAGATATTTTGCCAAGTTTTGATACATAGCCGCTGTCGTCAGGGAAATCGATCTGGAACCCTGTTCCGGTACTCTGCCGAATGGGGAATCGTCGTCGGAGGCTTCTAAACCACCATTGCTGCCTCCATGATGATGAGTAGTTTATCCTTGGACTACGGGTTCATATATAGTAGTCGCTAGATGGTTATCTCTCCTCCAATGTTCTTCAATACGAAGGTCTCGTTAGGTGTCTAACATGATCGAGATCAATATGATGTAATTGCTATTAGATGTTGTGTTTGCTGAGATATGATGAATTGTGATGTTATTATCAGATTGTGCATGTTATTTAATAATGCTATTGTTATCGTGTTATTTCTTTATATACCTTCCTACATGCTCTCCGATTTATATGTATACTCTAGCTAAGTTTATGTGTCAATATCGAAGAGGCAGCAGGTGTTCGATACTGGGTTCTAACCTCACTTTATGGATGATGATTTTACTGTTTGTATTATGCTCTTTTCTTAAGGCGGTACTCTATTTGCTTACAACTTAACTCTTAGAGATGAAATCATAGAAGCGGTTTCGAAGTGGAGTATTAGTTATAGATGTGGTACCGATGTGGGGTATGTATATTTTGATGTAATGCGTACATGAATATTTCCATGAACATTCTTTAACACAAATATCTGAATCCAACTCTTTCAATTGCCCCTGTAATTTGTTTACCTGACAATGTTTTATTACTTTTGGACAGATAACTTTAGTGACACTATGCTCTTCTGAACTATTATTTTATATTGATTACAAACTTGTTTACTTGATTTTCATTATTGTTTCCCCGCTGGTCCATTTTTATATTATTTGCTTTCATACGTATCTTCCACACTATATGTTTCCTCGCTGGTCCATTTTCAACCTTTGTGTTTAGCAAGACGGGAAGCTTAACAACCTTTCTGAAACGTTGGGGATAAAGAGGTTTGTGTTTTGTGTGCAGGTCCTACTTCAACTCTGCTAAACTTTTGTACTCCTACTGGTTCGGTAAAGCTTGGTTCTTAACTGAGGGAAATTTTCTATTGTGCTACATCATAACTTCCACTTGGGGTTTCACAACGGTAGTTATCTACGTAATCAAGGTGTCGGCGGGGCTGGGGGCAACATATGGGGTCGCGACGACGTGTGAGGTGACCAAAAATGGATGGAATCGGCATGGAGGTGGCGACGGTTGGCGCCGGGGAATTTTACCATGGCGATTGGCTTCCCTCCACAATTTTTTTTCTGGGCATAGGATACGACAGCTACCTTGGTGCCCCAAATATACATCACCAACAGCAAGTTTTGGTGCATGCCCAAATGCATTTGCATCACCGTTTAGGAAAATCAGTTTTTTGGACACGTGCCCTAAAATGCATCATCTATTGGAAATTCTATATTTTCCTCCCCTTCACTAAGCTCGTATATTAGAACTTAAGCCATGCATCTCAATGAGCCCGCCGTTGCATGCCTGGAAACTACTACAATAGACTTCATCATGCCCTCGTTCACAACGGCCTCAACAAGAGTCCCATTTCATCCCTATCAAGCCAGCAACCAAACAGACCCTTAGTGGACACATGTAGTGCAAGGTCGATATTCAACCTACAGGCATCGTAATATTTGTATCGATGCTTTTCCAGGCGAATGCTAGGCGTAGGTCGCCCTATAAAACGCTAAAACGATCTCCTCGAGAGTCATTAGATCGCCATCCTATGTATAGATCAAGTATGACACACCTTTTCATTTTAGTCGCTCACTTTCTGTGAAATCAACCCACACTACTAAGCAGCTCCACTTAAATGAATGAGTATATCTCATTGCCCTTGACCTTTTCGATGTTTACAACAAATATATCACTTTTGTTATTCACCCAGAATGTTGCAACAAAATTCCTCTCCCCGTGCAAAAAAATACTGTTGTAACAAATCGAGGTAACCTTTAGGAAAAACTTTAATGTTAAAAAAATGTGGTTACACAATAATTTCGGTGTTGCATATTGCATTACAGAAAAAGCACTAACAATATTAACAAAAAATACAAACGGTTATAACAAGAAAAAACATATGACCATGCTAACTCACCCCAAATTACTCTTTTATGGGCACGCCCCATAATATGGTAACTCACCCCAATACATCATTCTCCATGCATGCATCCAAGTAGATTCACTTTAAGTTTTAAATTTTAAATATTTTAGCTCACATCCGTTTTCACGGTTGATTTTGTCGCGACGGGATTTTCAAAATTACATTCCATGTAGATATGTTTTTTGAAAAACAATCTGACTCTAGTTGCCAGATTATAGTCGTTTGGTCACCAGGTATAGCCATGTTGGTCACCAGGTTAAAATCAAATGGTTACCTGGTTTTTTGAACTCCGCTACTCACCGATGTAAGTCTTTCTTGATGGTAATGCCATATTTTACATATTTACAGTGGATCAACTATTCACTTTCTGAACATGTCGATCATTGAAAAAAAACATGTAAAAAATTATCTAGTAATTGTGTATTATTGAATGGCAATTGTTAACTACTAATATGGTAAGTACAATATAATTGTGTAACTTGACAACTGGTGGCACGATAAAGTTTGTTAAAACATATTAAGATGAGATCTTGTTTTAAAGTTCTCATCGAGACGATCCTAACGGTGAAGACCGATTGTCAGTTAGATTACGATTTAAAAGATAATTTATTTAAAATTTTCGATTGTGAAAATATTTCTTACATGTATCCATGTCGTTAGTTACTTCACCTTCATAGTGCCGGGAGCTATCCCTGCCTGCCGGATGGATTAGTATCGTGAGGCACGTCCTTTTGATAGAATAATCGTTATAACAAAGTTACTAATAATTGTATCCTAGATTTGTGAAGAAAGCTAGGAGGCCTGTTTTGACTCTCGAGCTCACATGCACCCAAAAACAAATTCGAAAATAACAATAAATAATTCAAAAAATTCTGAAAAGATTTGGTGATGAGCATATACAAGTCTACATACATGACAAATTTCGTTGTGATATACTAATATTTCTGCTCTCTGCAAAAAAAGAAAAATCATGCTCTTAAAAAATATTTTTAAATCTTATTTTGACCACTGATTTTGTCTTTTTTTCAGAGAGCAGCAAAAATGCTATTTCATCACAAAATCTAGCACGCATGTATTAAACTTGTATATGTTCATTATCAAAAACAATTAGCATTGTTTGATATGGTTTACTGTTTTTCCCGATTTTTTTTATTTAGACAGGTTTTATGTGAGCTCGAGTTTAAAAGTGAATTTCCAAAGAAGACTTTCCTTGATTAGTTGCGCAGTCGGAATCGGAATCCCTTCACGTCGAGTCCGTCTTGACCTCGAACAAGTACCGCTTGGCTCTCCCGCCGAAGCTCCGCTGTTATATGAACACATGTCGCGCTTGCGAAAACGTCCGCGATCGAACAGAGCAGGCGACACCAGCATCAGACCATGGCGTCCCGCTACACCCCGCAGCTGACGGCATGGCGCGCCGCCGGGCGCGACTGCGTGGAGCACGAAGGTACCGTGTACGCCGTGCCGCGCGGCCGCGTGGAGGAAGACGTGGTGGAGCATGAGCGCGATTGCGTGGAGATCGGCGGGAAGGTGTTCGCGGTGGCGGAGGAGAAGGAGGTGGCGGTGCACGGCGGCAGGGTGGTGCGCTGCGTGGATTACCCGACTGGTTCGGGGCCGGCGCTGCGGCTGACTGTGACTACGACGGAGGGGCCCGAGAAGGAGGTGGCAGAGGTCGTCGAGCCGGACGGCGTGCTGCGCGTGCTGGGCGGCGGCGGGTCGTACTACGAGACGGCCGCCGGCACGTGGGAGCACGTGGTGGACGTGCAGGGGAAGGAGGCGGCGTTCGTGCTGCTCGTGTCCGTGCGCGACGAGGAAGAGGAAGCGCGCATCGTTCGCGTCCAGAGGCTTAACTGACTTGACCCAAAAACCCATGGAAGAAGAAGGCTTTTTGTTCGGCGTAACCTACAGTGGATTCTACTGTACTTTTTATCGTATGACAGCGGTTCTCTCGTTTCAGTTTATAACTGGCACCTCTCTTTAGTTCCCAGGATAGAACGTTGCAGGAATAAAATGTTGAATTTTACAGGATTCGAAAACACATGAATCTGTAAAAGCCAAATTTTCGTGGAAGCAAAGGAATTAATTGTATGTAGTTTGATCCAACGGAAATTTTGCTTTGAATTTGCATGCAAATTAGTAGTAAGAGAATTACAATTGTTTTCAATTCTACAAACGGAGCAAATTTTGGAACTCTTAGGCTGTGTTTGGATGTTGGTATTGGGGCTTGAAATTGAATTGGAGTGGGAATACCAAAACTAAGTTGGAAATGAATTGGTCTCCAATTCCAAATCTGTTGTTTGGATGTGCATAGTACTTCCTATTGGAATTGAAGGATGGCATCCAATTCCAATTCTTGTTTGGATGTATAAATTGTGGAATTGAATGTTTTGTTGGGTTTCAATAATATTAAATTGTGTACATGTATGAAAAATACTTGTGTGTACGAAAAATACTTGTGGAATTGAATGTTTTGTTGGGTTTCAATAATATTAAATTGTGTACATGTATGAAAAATACTTGGAGATGGCCAGGGAGACGCCATCGTTCCCCTCCCGCCGCCGCTCCAGGGTCCCCCACCGTTCCCCTTCGACCGCCATAGATCTAGGTTTAGGGGATGGCCTACGTGAGGGCGCAGATGGCAGTCCAACCACGGGAATCGGAGGAGGACGGGGAGAGGGAGAGTATGGAGGGGAGAGACGATGGCCGGAGAGGAGGGAGAGGACGGCCGGAGAGGGAGAGGATGGTGGGGAGAGAGGCGCTCTGTCTGTTCGGCTGAGTGAAACGGTACGCGGGGTCGTTTCCGTCCGATTCCGAGGGTGGGAGCTCGGTATTGTGAGGAGACGCTTTGAGTATGAGGGGAGCCAGCTCGGAATTGGATCTCGTTTCCAGGCCCAAATTCCCTACGCATCCAAACAGCTGAATTCGGAGCCCGAATTCCAGATTCCCTGATTCCGAGCCCGAATTCCGACATCCAAACACAGCCTTATGAAATTTCATTCCACCAATGAGGGTGAGGCCCCATTTGGCATCAAAGTATTTCTAAAGTATAGAAAGAATATTTCAGTTTCTGGAAATATCGAAGTATTAAATACTTCAAGATGTTTGAATCCAATAATATAATGTGGTTTTAAACTGAAGTATTCTTCAAAACTGTAGTTTTTTTTAAGTATTGGAGAAAGAGGTCCGACGATCTTTTTTCGAAACTGAAGTATTAATCAAAAGTATAATATTTATTCGCCGGGCGTTGAAATACTTTGGTTTTGAAATATTTCAGTTTAGAAAATACCTCGCTACCAAAGTAGGTCTCAATATTTTATCCCTAACTTCACGACTTAACACTACACATAAGGCCAACGCGGCAGCTGGTGTCACATAGGGTGGGTACTGATTCCAGTAGGAAGAAGTCACCAATAGTGCTTCTGATTAGCAAATAAGTCACCGAAGAGGGTGGTCCTTCATGTAAGCAGTGGTGGTCGTGCGAAGAGAGAAGAGTCGTGTCGGAGTGGAGTGTGGACCAAGGTTTTGGTTACCGCTCGGGAAATCTGGTCGGTAACCGCGTTTCCCGAGCACCCCCAGGAAATGATCTAACCGAGCAAAAAATCCCCAACGAAGATATTTAACACAAAAAAATTGCCGGCTGGAGTCGAACACTGGACCTCATCGTAGTACAGATCTGGTCTACCATCATACCACTGAGCGCATGTATGTTTAGTGTAAATATTCAGCTTAAAGATCAACTACTACTTTTCGAGAAAATTTGAATTCAAAATTTAAATTTTAAATTTGTCTCGTAACCATCAGGGATTTCTCGGCAACCGCGGTAACGGGAAATCCCGATTCCCCTGGGGATTATTAATTTTAATTTGGGAACCGAAACCTTCGTGTGGATGTCAGCATTTCCCGAGCCGGGCCGATCTTCAAAAAAAACTGACTGAAAATGCCAAACCTGAGCCTGACCCGACCCAGTCTGAAACATGTTGAACAGTGCCTTTTCCTGTTAATTAAATCATTTTCGAAATAATCATATATATTATTAAGCCTATTTCTCAATAAAACGATATTTTTGATGCACTTCGTGCTTTTTTCGGGTTTTCGGGTTGGGTCAGGCATATTGTGGAGTGGTTTAGTTCATGTGATTTGAGTCACGTAGACAATAAATTCTTGTAAATGAAAACAGGTGAAGTTTTTCGTAGTTCTATAAACTCATTTACTGAGATCCATGTCATCTTGTTATTCAGAAGACATAAGCAAATAAGGAGTTATTGTTAAATTCTTCAAACATAGTGAAATTTTCTCTCCACAAGCTACTGGTATTTTTGCACCAGAAATCATCAAATTTAAGTAACGGACTGCACGTAATGAGGGCATGTTTGGTTTGCGGAATTCTATAAACACGGGAATACGAAAAACACAACAGAAGATAGGAATGTAGGTACAGAAGATAATGTGGATGCATTATCGGAGGAGAAGAAGGTGGTCTGGGTGCAGATTCTCTAACTTACTAATACTAAGTTAGACACTAACTTAGTCCTCAAATTTTACATTTTTACGTTTCAAAAAATTAGGGAAAAAATCATAGGTGTAGATAGTGATAAGATCTACATGTGTGAAAATTTTCAACTCTAAATTCGTCGTATTTTGGGCTAGGAAAAAATGACAAATTGGTGTATCTGCGTGGTGAACAGTACACCGTTCAAAAAATTGAAACAGATACACCAATTTGTCATTTTTGCCCAGCCCACAATATGACGAATTTAGAGTTGAAATTTTTCACACATGTAGATCTTATCACTATCTACACCTATGATTTTTTCCCTAATTTTTTGAAACGTAAAAATGCAAAATTTAAAGACTAAGTTAGTGTCTAACTTAGTGTTAGTAAGTTAGAGAATCTGCACCCGGTCTGTCAAGGTGACCATGTTCTTGTTGGTGTAGGTTCAGAAACACACCGAAAACTGAACCGATCTCATCTCAGATAGGACGCATCTTTGCGTCTTATAAGTAGGACACCACGTTGCAGACTCGTAGACAACTACACATTGGCTGTGTGCATGAATCTACTAACTATATTAAAGTGAAACGAATTCTCGCGCTCTCCTTGCTCGGCGACTGTAGCTAGCTACAGTACTACAGTGCTGCGATCCCGGCCGTCCGCCGACGATCCGACGGCCAGCATAGCGCGCCGTGACGGTTTTGTAAAAACAACCCTCCAAAAACCATAAATCAAACCCGCAGTCCACGTTTTCCCGCATACAGGGACCTGAACACAATTCCCGAAAACTTCGAAGGCATCCGTGTAAAATCACCCTAAAACTACCACACAACTCCCCGTGCTCTCTTCCTCTCACTCCCGCGCCTCTGGTCGCCGCCGCCGTCGCCCCATTAATCCAGCGAGGTCCGGCCACCTCCGCCGCCGTGCTGTGGCGCGAACGACGCGCCTCGCAGTCCTCTCCATTCCTACCCTGGCGATTCGTTCCTCCTCGCCTGATGCAGCCGTGCGCAACCCAAGACGGCGAGCTTCTCTGTCTCGCCCGGCCGCCCCCATCCCTGCCTCCCTACCCTCCATCCGGCCAGGCACCTCCTGCGCCTGCCCTTCTCGCCGCCGTCACCTCCTTGTGCTCCTGGTGAGCTTGCCGACCTCCTGGACCTCCGCGGCGACGTGGCGACAGCGACAACTTCGCGGTCAGTTGCTCATCATCCTCTTGCTTCCTTCCTTTCTATGTTTCCCACGGCCGCGGGCTCGATCCCCTTTTTCTCCGCCGCTCGCCGGCGCCGGTGGTGGCTCGCCTCCGCCGTCCCCCACTGCTGGTGGCCCTCGCTGACGCCGCATCTCGCGCTTCCGCCCGCCAGCAACCACCAGTAGCCAAGTCGCTACTCATCTGCTCACGACGGCCTCCAGGACGCGACGGCGCCAACGCGAGCCACGGAGGGCTCTGCAACCACCAGTAGCGCCCAAGGGAGGTCGCTTCTCCTCTACCCGTTCCTCTACCCGTGCCGCCGACCGCGGAGTGGAGTGGCTAGAGCTAGCCGTGGACGACGACGCCCAGCGACAAAGGGCCTCGACCTACCCTACCACCCCGGGAGCCCGACCAGCAGCGAGACCTCCACCACGATGGAAGGACCATCCTTTATTTCTCTCCTTCTTTTCCTGTTGTACATCTCCCAATTTTCGATTCAGCAATATGGAGATTTAGTTCCGATTCAGCATATGCACTTCTACCTTCACAGTAGCTTAGTTCCTCACTGCATCGTGAGTGGGAATCGCTTTAGGAATTGCTGGTGTTGTAGAGCTGCTTCTGCAAAGCTTATCAGTGCTGAAATTTTCTCTCTACACAGCCAGCAAGTAAATAATCTTTTTACATCTTTTCAACATAAGATTGCATAGGTCTCTTGATGATTCTGATTCGTGCAATTGGTGGCTCCTACAGATGGACTGCTGCATGATTTTTTTCGAGCGCTTCCTCTCTGGCCAGGCTCAAGCTCTCCTCAACTCCTCCCATGTATGGCTGCATCTAGGAAGTCGGTCAGGAGCAACCTCCTACCAATAAGTACCAAAATAGGTGATTTTTTGTCTAATTTGCTGGGATGACTTGTGAGGCAGCTCGAATTGTTGTTAGCATTCTTCGTCAAGTGGCAGCAGCTGAAGAGGAAGAGAGCGCAGTTAAATCTGAGACATGGAGAGCATTGCCTCTAGGCCGTGCAGCTTCGTTGTGGAGAGGAGTACTATCTCCGACTGTCTGGTTTAATATAGAGGTGCAGCAGCGGAACAGTGACACACATTGCTTGGTGATTTGCTGCCTTCATGTCCTTTTCTTCACGTTCTTGGCAATGCTCACTTTTTTCATTGTGTAATTTGGTGCATGTTCGTTTTTTCTGTACAGGTTGTGGTTGATATGCCTGGGCAGCAGCCGGACAAACTACCGGAGATGTTGTGTGCACCAGCTATTGTCAATGATGAGGTACTCATGTTCTTTCTCTTCCTTGGCTTTTGCAACGTTGAATGCTTCTGCTCCTAAAATAGCCAGTAGGGAAGACAATGGAAAATTACATTTCAATATCAAGTATGAAGGGTCAGTGAACAAAGAGAGTGTGCTGGTGTTTATTGTAGCAGCAATTAAACCATTTACAGCTACTCGCCTTAATATTTTGAGCTATCACACAGATATTGAGAAACCGATCTGTAAAGCTGCAAGTAACTTTATATCTTTTAGGAGAACTCTTAACACATGTAAACAGATTAAAAAGGAAGGAGAGAATTAGACTTGCTACATATAAGGAGCAGACATGATAATATAATTACTTGATACCTATTTAAGAAAGAAAATCAGCAGCAAGTAGAAAAAAGAAAAGCTTATTCTACAGGTATATCTGTTTGACTATCTTGCTGCGAGACCTGACATACAGTGTGCTTGCCTGTTTGCACTGCTGCTTTATTATCTTTATGCTCATCTGTGGACTTGCATATCATTTGTTTCAGAGTCGGAGTGATATAACAACATTTATCGCAGATTATGCCAGATTCGTGAAGCCATCCACCATAACATTGCCATATTGGTCAGCGTCTTCTTCTCAGCACCATAATTAGTACCGTTGATCTCAAGCAAGAATTACCTTCTAAAGTGTAGTAGCAAGCTGACTCAGGAGCCAAATTCCCTTAATTCAATTGAGACACTCATATGATTTTATTACTACTTTATTCAGAGTTCTGCATTTTCTGTGTGTTTTGTGCTATAGCTTATAAGACACTTTTGTCATCTAACAAATTTTGCCTCCTATAGTGTACTAAGGTGAAGCACCACATATGATATTATTCCATAACCGTGGATGCACTATACTATAATCCAATCTGTGACATCGTAGATGGCACCTTGACTTTTTCCCCCTTTTCTCAAGTGTCCTGGTTATATAAAAATGAGCACACTCTACTGAGACATTTATAAAAAAAAACAAGCTAAAACGGCACCTCTGTTGGAAAGAAGCTGAGCTGATTGATTGATGATTTTAATAGAGTTTGCTAATGTTGGCACTTACTGGCCTCGAGAAAGATAGCAAATAAAGGATATCCTAAGCAAATTATTGTGTATGTTGATTCAAGTGGTGTCGTCGAGAACATTGCACCGTTCTTCCAATCCTCACATTATTTACTTCAGTTTGATGTGGGTTTTACATTGCTCTTTACGTTTAAAAAAATATGAATCGATTTTATACGAATTAAGATATCAAACAATTTTCTGTAGAAAGAACATAAATACAATAGCTTCTTCAGTCTACATACTAGGGAAAACCATGGCTTCTTACTACTTACAATTCAGCACACGAATCACTGATGGCTTAGTATGGATACAAATAATGAAAAGATATATGTCGGTAGCTGGTGATGATTGTATAGATGTGAATGCAGATTTGTTATTGAGGATTTCTCTACTTCACAAGTTTCTTTTGGAATATGCTTCTGATGTCTGATTGTGATAAGAAAATAATTATTACACTAGATAATAGTCACATGTATCCCTATGGTCTTAGCTAGATCTGTCTTTTAGTTTCATTATATACTGTTGTTTTGCTTCAACCATGGAAAATAGAATATATTTACGAACTACTTATAGGTGGGATAACAGAATATATTTACGAATAATTTCAAGGCAATTGTATACATGTTCAATTTTGTGTGGTCAATTCTGATCGAGTTTCTTTGAGATGGCAGCGACAACATTGACCGATAAAAATGATGACATCAACACGGGATTGCGGTGATTAACCACAGCTTAGAAGTCATGTTGTCCTCGAGCAACTGAAATAAGCTACTTGGTCTGAACGGACATTGTGGCTGGATTGGATTTAAAGTGACAGTGATCTCAAATCTGCAGTTCTATGCAATTCCTTCTTGATTTAATATTGGGTAGATAGTTGAAATGATTTTCTGTGTTGTAAAACCTTTTAGGTAACTTACTGCCCTTTTTCCCTGTAACTTCTACTCTATTTTATTATGCTCTATGTCATAAACTGATAACATGTAGGACTACAGACCATCAACGGAGGTCCATGAATGCTCTTTGGACAAATTTTGCAGCATACCTTTAAATTTTTTGCCTTCGCAAAAAGGTTATTTGGTCCCTTTCATGCTACATCAATGGAACTAACCTTTATCAATATAGAATCCTCACATTTTAAATTTTGGACAAATATTTTCACCAAATATTTGGCCAAATGAAATCTTGAAATATGTTCCCTCAAATTATGAATTGAATTTAATAAACGTCCACGTAAATCTTGAAATATGTTCCCTCAAATTATGAATTTAATTTAATAAATGTCCACCTAATGTGGAATTAAACTAAATATTTCGATATTTATGACAAATTACAAAGATACCTAACCATTCCAACATATGAAATTAAATTAATTCACCGAATGCTGTTTGTTTACAATAATGCACATTTTAATACGAACATGCAGAGAAAATAAGAAGTTTTTTTCCTCCCACATCTGAGTGATTTTGTTACTTAATCTTCTCAATTCTAAACCATTCCTTTAACACGCTTTGGACATCTGCAATACTTTAATAAAGCATTGTTCACGAAATATTACAACAACATATCGCCACTAAAATTTTTAAAACTAATAAAGGCGCGTCGTGAAAAAGGCCTCAAAATGAACATTTCAAATTCATAAATAATTGGATGTAATGCAAAAGAATATTGCCTAATATGAAATCCAGCTGAACAAATGTGCATTTCTATGCATTAAGGAGTTAAACTAAATGTGAATGGGAACAAGGAAAGACATGTTCGAATATTAGAATATGCTTCAAATAATTAGATACTTCAAAATATACAAACATGTTCATGAAAAATAACTGCCAACTATTTATGTTAAAATGCGAACATAATTTGTGGACAAAAAAGTTCGAAAATTTTGAACCGGTGAACATTTGTAGAAAATCCAAATGAACTTACCCTAAGTATGTGGAGCTGGATTTAACAAATGCTCACACAGTACATTCCCTCTAATTATGGATTCAGTTTGAATATTCAATTTGGAAAATATTTTGGAAATAACCAAAATTACCTTTCTTAACATATGAAATTCAGGTGCGGTTCTTCAAATTATAGATTAATTAATTCCCGGAAAAAAATCGCACAATCATTAGTTCAAAAAATAGCCATAAAAAATATGGAAAAAAATATCGAAATGACCAAAAAATATATGCTACCTACTTGCGACAATATACAAACATTTTTCAACATCTCAACTTGCCAAACATTTCGACAGAACCTAAATGCATTCCTTCTACAAAAATGGATTTGAATTTAAAAAATACTTATATAGTGTATTTCTCCTAATTACGTAGATTAATTAAATATCTATGCCAAACTACAAACACACTTGAATATTTAAATTCGCTAAAAAAATGGAGTTACTCCGGATGACAAATAACAATGAATTTTAACATTTCAAATCACACCGTCCCATATGAGGTCTACTAAATGATGGAATATAAGATATGTTTATATTTAATTTCAACAAATTTATTTTTATGATCTACAAAAGATAAACGAAATATGAAATATTCTGATTTTTGTTTAAACAATAAAAAAATCAAAAAGAAAGTACTGTTTATGCAATGTTCCAAATTCTTAAACAAATGATAATGAATCCATTTTTTTTTCAATTCTCGAAATGCTTCACATCTCACTTAATAATGGTGTCATTTATCTAAAAACTACAAGTACATTTCCACTTTACAATAACAAAATATAAAACATATTTGCAAGATGCAATTTATCCAACATTTGAGCGAATATTCCGATATTCCATAAAATAAAACCAAAATGCTCACCAAAAATAACTGCAGTATACTCATAACAAATACCAAATTTATTTCAACATTTCACTTCGGCCAACATTTAGACACCACACGAACAAACTTTCCCCAAATGTAGAGTCAAATTCAAATGGATTGTTCTGATTTCAATTAAATATTGACGTCGAAATACAAACATGTTTGAGCACTTCAAAACCTTCAAACATTCGAATATTATACACAATATATCAGAAATGCACACACACAAAAATGCTACCTATTCATAAGAAAACAAACAAATGTTTCAACACTCCAATTAGCCAGCATTTTGATTATCAAAAATATATATATATTGCACAAAAAAAATCACCAAGGGCGTGGCGTGACGCCACGCCAAAATTCAACTAGTTGATATTCAGAGCTCGGGGCTCTGGCAAACATTGTCTCAACATCGTTCAGAAAGAGAAGAAGAACGACGGCCAGAAGAAACCAATGACTCTTCCCGATGACATGGTCACGGAGGTCCTCTCCTACCTGCCGGCCAAGTCCGTGGGCCGCTTCCGCGGCGTCTCGCGTGCGTAGCATACCGCACTCTCGTCGGAGCCCTTCGTCGAGCTCCAACGCCGGAGAGCCAACAAGAAAGGCCAACTGAAGCTGTTCTTCGGCACTACAGCCGACGCCGATACCTCTGGAGAAGAATACTACTTCTATTCTTGGCAGCCGGGTGGTGCCGTCAAGAAACTCACGACCAACAACTTCCACCGGCCGACTCCTCTCACCAGGCCTCTTCACGGCCTGGTCCTCATCCGCTGCTGCACCGATCACGGCTACTACATCTGCAACCCTTGTACCGGTGCAGTCTTAGCTCTCCCCGTCACCACACTGCCGATGATTTACCGGAGTTCACCCGAACTGCCACCGTACTATCCGCCCGCAGCATACGGCTTTGGTTACTGCCCGGTGGCCGGCGAGTACAAGGTAGTGCGTATATTCAACACCGACGACGACGACTACAGCCCGCCCCTATGCGAGGCCTTCGTCCTCGACACAGTGCTGTCCTGCTGGAGGCCTACTGCCAACCAGCCTCCGGCGTGCATCGTGGATCACCACCACCCCGGCGTGTTCCTAAACGGGCGTCTCCACTTCCTTCGTCGAGACCGAGATGGTCGCATCCTGGCGTTCGAAGTCAGCAGCGAGACCTTCGACCTAGTTCTACCGGCGCCGCCCTATCTGGATGATGCTCCGATCAAGATGATGGAGCTAGACGGGTGCCTATGCATCTGCAATGGACATAAACATTGCCGTGGTGGCACGTACTATGTGTGGCTGCTGAGAAATTATTACGAGGAGCCAAAATGGGAGCTGCTATGCTGCGTTGATCCAAGGGTTTGGAAAGAGGCTGAACGGGTTCTTTTGGATTCATACATGATAGCTCCACTTTGCATGTATAACAGCGGCGGTAATGGCGAAAAGAAGGTTGTTTTTGGAACCAGCACTGGCAAAGTGTTCGCCCTGGACATCCCTAGCTGTGCCACACCGGAGATCCTGTTCTCCGCCGATGAGGTGATTGGCTGCGACTTTGAGGACCACGGTGATATGGTGTTAGGTCTGTTCGAGGAGAGCCTTGTGCCCGTGGAACACACGATGATTGAGGATATGCTAGAATAGGATAAGTGTGCTCACTGCTCAGAACGGTCCCATATATGCGGATATATACAAGATGATGTCTCTGCGCAATGTTTGTATATATCCACAGATACTCGCATGACTCATCCCAAATTACTGAATCTCCTATTAGGCTACTAACTAGTAACCAACATGAGTGATTGACATAAAAAAGTTAAGTTGTTTTTTCCATCATATTGTGTGAGAAATTCTACTAGTTATTGACTTATTTGATGTGATTTGCATGTATGAAGTGTGATGCTAAAATCTAAGTTGTGCTTAATTTTTTTCGATGTACTTATGAGATATATATTTTCTGACACAAATAAAGGTGCAATACAATATTGTAATGGTTAATGCCTTCAATCTCGTGCTCCATCTCACATGTTTTAAAACGTCAAAACTAAAAAAAACATATATATGTCTCCTGATTATGAAGCAACTGTAATTGTTCAAACTTCAAACTACATGTATTGAAACTGACTAACCTGGGTATACAATTATAACTAGCTAGCTCGGACTCTCTGACGTGGTTCTAGCTTCCGGCTGGAGCTCCTGCTGGCCCTACCGAACAGCATGCTGGTGGTGGACCTGGTGGTGGATACCCATCTCCGGGCCGCCCCACACCTCCAGTTCCTCGTCGGAGGTCGCCGGACTGTCGTGGTGGTGATGGTGGTGGTGGGCCGCACTGCCGCAACCGTCCTTGAGGCACCGCACCACGGCGCTGATGAGCAGCCTCACCGCCACGACGGCAACGACGATGAGGAGCACGGCGAGGAAGTAGTCCAGCACCGTTCGGTGAACGTGCATGCACTCGACGATGCCCAGGCAAACCATTGTTCAGGTCAGGTGCAGCTCAGTGCATGCGAGCTGGCTATATAAGAGAACAAGGGATTCCTTGCTTCGCTTTGGGGTATTTAGAGAGGATGAAGATGGTTGTACTGCAGCTACGGTGTGCCTTCCATGGAGCTTTTGGAATGTGGTTGCATCTTTGGACAATGACTGATCAATGCCTTTTTTCTTTAGCGTGCTCTTGGAGTGGGCTCAGGTGAAGCTTGAGCTGCAAGGGACAGAGACATTGCTGATTCTCCTCAGCTGCTACAAAGCTGAAAGCATGTATATTGTGAAAATATGGTGCTTAGAGCATATCTAATAAACTTAATAGGGATTTAAAGTTCTCTCCTAATAATATGGTTTCTAAAAATACTATAGTTTAAAATACTTTTGTGTTTGGCTCTAATATCTCCAAAACCGTGGGTCTTTTAGAGTGCTGGAGAAGTGGTCTCGACCTTTTTTCTAAAACCGAGAAAGAAAGAAAATATGTGGAATTTCTTGGTCAGGTGTTAGGATACTTTGGTTTTGAAATACTTTACTTTTGAAAATGTTGAGCTAGCAAACAGAGCCATAACTTTTCAGCCTTGCAAGAGTCAATTAGATGAGAAAATAAAGACATGATTTAGAGTAAAGCCTAATCACTGAAAATATGGGATAAATATAAAATTGAATAGCTAAACCATCAGTCAGCTGGTGTTAGAATTCAGAACTAGACATGATTGCCACATGAAATTTGTTACTCAATAACTACTAGTTGCAGTCATATTAACCTTGGCTTTTCACTAAAAAAATCAGATAATCTGGTTCGAAATATTCATATAATCCTAATTAATTTTCAAAATAAATCCATATCTACATGCTATTTGCTATAATGTAACCTATAGTATCCAGGCATCACGTCAAAATTGGATATCTTTGTCCGTCGGGTTCTTTAAAATCAGATATAAAACCTATTCGTTCACACCTCTAGGAAGGTGGGCTATTTGCTAGAGGAGAAAAAGGGTTGGGGAGGGGCACACACGCGGCAGCCAGCTCCTGCATTCGAAATTTGAAGTGAAAATTTGCACGCATACAACCAGTTCGTACGTTATACTGGCCTCTCCCGAAGTATTGGAAAAGCGTTGATAAACCTAGCTAAGCTATGAGCCTCTAACACTTCCCACCGTCATCTTCCAGGCACCGATCCATGGATACGAAGCGGCTCACAGGGTGAAGACAGCAAAGTGATCGTGAGAAAGCAGAAGAGAGGTGACTAGTTAAGTTTTATGCACATAGAAAGCTAGAATTGTAGCCTCACAGAAACTTCGGCATGCTCATACAGAAGGAAAATGTTATCATATTCCTTGATCATTCATTTATATAAAAGATAATAATAGCGCTATCTGGCGAAATACTGAAAACTACACCTAGAGAAGGCAATACTACCACCCTATCCATATCGTTCCTTGGGCATTTGTTCAAATGGGAACTTTCGCATTGTATTTGTACCAAAGAAAGCACCCGTGAAGCTTGACGAAACCCACAGCAACAAAATTGTGCACCTGAAGCACCACATGAGCCTCTTGCCAAGAAGCAAGCGTTAATCCCATTCCATCATTTGTGGTAAACTTCAATTGGGCGGTCAAAACCAGCAACGGACCCGGCCAATCTGTCAGTAATCACCTCCACTGACCTAAATCCGACCTGCAAGCATTACCACTTCATGGTTTAAAACAATTCTGCTGCAGGGACCTAGAACTGAACATAGAATTAGTTGACGATATAGAACGCACCTTGTCAAGAAGCACCTCCCGGAATCTCTCAGGATATATGCGAATATCATTGAAGTTCTCTTTGGCAACCTGAAACCCACAAGAAATGGCCAGACAGTGTGGGTTAGCTTTAGAGAAACAATGGTACGATCAGGATTGCAATTAGTATTCATCATACAATGTCAAGATTGTGCGGTCAGAGGTAACAAAAACAGGTTGCGCAAGAGTTAAACCACAAGTAAATGATGAAAGCCCAGGAAGCTGGTCATACCAAGGGTGCATGTAGATTCTAAACAAGCAAGGGGGGAAAACAGGTCAATGCATATACAAGTACCTACCCCTCAGACATAAAGGTGGACTTTAAGTTCAAACGAGCATATCAAGTGTCAGCAAAATCATGTAGCATAAGTCATCACTCTGGCAATAAAAAAATACCTCTGATACTAATCTGTTTTTCCTATACGAGGTCCAAGGTTGCGGCTCCATGATAAAAACTCCTCCCTGAAAACAAGAGAAGCCGGAGTTAGGTTTTCCCGTTACTGTAGATGTCCAACTTATGCCCAGCCCAGCAAACAAAATACAAATAGATACCGGTCTTAGAAGACTCCAGATCTTCACAAACAAAGTGATTATGCCATCATCACCCCAGTTCAGGTGGATCCATTTTGTCACACTCAAACTACACGAGAACAAAAGCACAAGAAAAATAAGCGTCATCCAATGTGGACCATGGCTAATACAAAGAAATCACAAATTTTCTGACATGTCTCCATTGTAAATTTGCAACTTACCACATAATGGTGTCATACTGTTCTGAATATTTTTGTGTGCTCTCTACAAAATTTTCAGGCTGAAACGAGATAATTTCAAAAAGATCATCTTGTTTGTGCTTAGAAGTATTTCCATCTGACATCTCAGATCCCACTTCCTCTGGACAGCTATTAGTTGTGGAGTCTGACGAGTTATGAACCTTGGCACTTTTTGTAGCCACCTTGCCTGCTCGAGCTATCCTTCTTAAATTCCAGTTAGCAGTTTCAATCAAACCTAAATGGTTCAGATCAGAATCAGTTCGATTCGACAAAGTCAACACAACGAATCATGCTACACAAGGAACTACTCAAGCATGGTGGATGAAATGTATTGGTAATCTCAAAAAAATATTACCTAATTACGGACCATGCATTCATTGTTGGGAATTTACAGCGCATCCAAGTTTTGACCATAATGAATGCCCAGACCTTCATTACAAAATTCCATATCCCGCTAAAAACGAAATGAACCTTAAAAATCTCATACAGAGCTTCATAATTTCAAGTTTTCAAGATAGAGTTCAGTTATCAATTGAAAATTTATCAGATTTGTAAACATGAAGGTGTGTGGGCAGCAGCAAGGATTCCATACCTTTTACAAATAGATAAACAACAAATAACGTCCCACAAAATTCCACTACTTTCGACCTCCAACCACACGCCTCAAAAGCATTGTGTTGATACATGATACACTAACTACAACCTACTAACAACACTGAGCTGGCATATGCAATAAGCCAATAACTGGTCGAGGAAGAACTAGATTTTCTCACTGGATTTTATATTGGTCTTCATGTTCTCAGCCCGAAACATTATGTATATGAAACGAACATCAATCATATATCCAGATTCCAGCCAAACCGTATTTCAGACATCCAACACAATAACAAACCAATGTACAACATTACTTTATCAGAAATCAGTTTAAACCTGAATCGATATCGACTCCAAGGATGCTTCGACATTCAAACTTCATAGCTGCACATGTTAAAGATAGAAATGAGAAACTGAGTTATTCCACGGAATTTATTTAGAATAAAAACCATTCTGGTATATCTTTCACTTGCGTATGGCATCTATCCTAAAAAATCTACACACACATGTCATTATCAAATTTTACCAAATGAACGTCAGAAGAGACGCCAAGACACCAGCAACAGCTATTGGCATTCAGTTCTCATATTAAAATGCATTAGGATCAACAATTGCAGCCAAGAGCTGCCACATGAAAACCACGCTATTGCAGACCATAAGTGAGTAAAGGTAGGCAACATGTTTATGTAGGGTTCTCTCAAATATATTATAAGTGACAACCCGAAATAGATGGCATATATTTGATTAAATTATCCTAACATAACCATATGAATAAAATAAACAATATTTACCACACTTAGTAAAATAATGTTTATGTTAATATTGACAAGACTTTTATACTTAACAAGAGCCACTATTAAACAATGTAACTGCATAGTTACAGAAGTCTGGTAATTCGAACTGAAGGTTTGAAAGACATAGACATAAGACAGAGGGGTCATCAACCAAACAAAATACTCCCTCCAATCCAAAATAAGTGTCGGTGATTTAGTACAAACTTTGTACTAGACTAGTACTAAATCTCTGACACTTATTATGGATCGGAGGGAGTATACTAAAATTAGTGTCCGGAACATTACCTAGACCGATTGTGACCAAACCCTGGTTGCATCCAATATCAAGACAATCCTTGCCTGCAAACCACTCCTTCCTGAATATATCGAGGCGGGGATCTTCACCAACATTACGATCAATCTGCCAAACATCAAAAGATGACAGTTATCAGTTATATTGGTTGGTCCGGCCATTGAGTGACTTTGTGCTGTATTAAGTGAACTATCATTCACGGCTTAGAAGGGGCCTTCATGGGTACAGGTCATTCCATGGTGTATTTAGCATAACCATATATACAAAAACGAGTGTGTGCAGTTACGCTCTGTGCTCCTTTACTCCTTCTCTGCCTAGTAGACACTCATAAAGTCAGTAACACCTGAGCCCTTGGCAACATTTATCAATTGGTAATTATCCTACATGTCAAATATGGGGTCAAAGGCTCAAAGCGACCACGATTATTGTGTCCTCTGAAATTTGACAATCATGGCACGCAGAGTACCACAAAGGCCAAATTGTCTAAACCAATGAAATGATGAACTAATGCCACAGAGTAAAAGTAGCAATTTCAATACCGACATAACCCAACAGATAACGTCCATGCTGGTCTACCGTGAAGAGCAACCAAGTAACACAGTAAAGAACAGCACTCTATTCATCTCATTGCAGTTCCCATTCAATAACCAGAACGTGAACCACAGGTCCAGATTGCAGTCGAATTTTGCAAAATATATGACACGAATCAATGCCGAGGCCTACCAGCGCTCAGAAGCATTTCATCAAACAGCTAGGGTACATCCTAAGCAAAAGCTCCGCCACTTCAAACTAATAAGAACCCTAATCTGCATAAACCATCCCAATTACAGGAACATCGCCAATATCCAGCAAATAATTTCACCAAATAACTCCACGACATGCACAGCACAATGACGACTCGTTGTTTTTCTTTAGAGAAGCCACGGAGCAAGGGGGGGGGGGGGGGGGGGGGAGGGGCGCGGTTTAACTCACACGGTAGCCGTAGTAGTTCTTGTAGTTCCCGTAGATGCACACCTCCTTGTTCTTCCGCTTCTTCCCTTTACCTCCACCAACAGATCCTCCTCTTCCGCCGCCGCCTCCTCTTCCCGGTGCGTCGTTCTGTTTCTTCTGCGCCTCTCCTTGGGCCCCTTTGGCCTCGGATGGAGGATGGATAACGTCCTCCGGCGCCGTCGTGGTGACCATCCGCTTCTTCCCTTTACCTCCACCACCGGCTCCTCCTCTTCCGCCGCCGCCGGCGGCTCCTCTTCCAGGCGCGTCGTTCTGTTTCCTCTCCGCCTTTCCTTTGGTCCCTTTGGCCTCGGATGGAGGCTGGACAACGTCCTCCGGCGCCGTCGCGGTGACCATTCTCCGGGGAGGGGTGGCTCTCTTCGCCGCCGCCTTGCCGCGCTTCGTATTCGTGGGGGTGTGGGGGAACAGCGCGGGCCGGCGAAGCAGAGGAGAACAAACCCTTCGAGGCTCTTGCGGCGCCGACTTGACGAGGATACACTGCTATAACTTACACGTCGTCCCTCAGAAGTTTTTTTTTGGATGCATATTTTTCATGGGGCGCGGGCCTGGGCCGACAGGAGTGCGGCCCGTGCGGCCGCACAGGCCCCAAAATTTATTTTGTACTCCGTAGTTCTTATATTTGTACAAAAGAAAACGAAATACTATCATTTTATGCGAATGAAACGATGGTGTAGTGATCAGACCGAATGCTTTATTCCACAGCGTCTTGTGTTAATCCTCTTTGCAAACGCTTAATCTTTTCCTTTTTTATCGTAAAAATACGAAATAGTTCGAAACTTGATCATGGTTGCGATAGACCGATCGCCGATCACCAAATCCGATAGAGATGGGTCACGGGTTTTGATAAAGAGGGAGCATGGCCCCGTTTCAGCATTTGGCACATGACTCTATATTTTGCTGGCCTGGCCCTGCAGGGGTGGACCAAGAAAAAAATGACCGGCGGGGCGGCGGGTAACCCTCCAATAGATCATACTTACATTTTTCTCATTTATTAAAGTCGAGGTGTCACCCATAATAAACACACATAACGTATTAGAAAATGTATTTGAAACCGGTCCATGTAGACCTGTCGGATGTACCAAACCTAGATACCCACATGCGCGGGGGAATGGTGTTTTGAATTCCGAGCTCATATCCTTATCGGACATTAGAAAATTCAAAAAAATAGTCGACTGTTTTTAAAAAATGAAAAATAAATGGAACAAACTTATACAAGTGTTACACATATGTGCAAACTTTCGTAATAAAATGATATTTGTGGTGACTTTGCCGAAAAAACAAAATGAGCTCTCTTGAAAATATATCTTTAAATTCCATGTTTCTCACTGATTTTTTAGCACATAGCACAAAAAATGTCGTTTCATCACGAAACTTTATGTGTATGTACAACACTTGGATATGTGTGTTGCTACTTTTTTCAGAATTTTTTGAGCTGTTTTACAACAAAAAAAATCATACTCACGTGGAGCATATAAGCTCGGTAACTATTTTGAATATCCGACTATATATATCCTACATTAGTTCGGAAATTCACAATGACTATTTAGCTCATATTCTCATGTCATAAACTTACCCAGAGTCTCCGGCTTGAAAAAATTTTGCTAGCACGGAAACGTCGGTCCCGAAGAGCCGGAAACTCTGGCATGGCAGGAGACTTCCAGAGTCTCCGGACCATAACTCTGGGCATACTCCGAACCGGATGGAGAGCGTCACACCACTCGGTGCGGCTCTAAGGACAGGCGTGCAATATTCAGGCCGGAGTCTCCGATCTACTTTCTCACGACAGAAATGCAAACCAGAAACTCAATAACTTTTGCAAAGAAACACCGATTGAGATGAAACTAGATTGGTTGGAAATATTAAAAAAAGTAGATTATGCCAAGGGTAGGAAGGTGTGAAACCTTCCTCATGGAAGAACCGGTAAAATCTCCCACATCACACCTTCCTGATGGAAGAACCGGCAAAATCTCCCACATCGAAAACACGATAGAAGATGCATACAAATCTTCTTTTTTAGAGACTTGAGCTTGCCATGAAGATCACAACAAGAACCAAGACCTCACCATGATAAGAGACAAATAATAACCAAGAAATATGATGTCAATCATGCAAAGATTTAAGCTCTCTATAAATAATACGATCAAGCTACTCACTCGAGAGCCTCTCTTAATAGTACGACTAACTATTATATAACTTGATCTCCCAATTAGCATCATGAGACCGGTAAAATAAAAAATTGTATCAATATCATACATGTCTTGCGCATAATCTACTTGAGCTTGACGATGAAGATCACCTACGTCTCAAGTTGGATCATCTTTCTTGATCTCACTTGCTTGGTGAAGACTTGCAAATTGCTCCCCCTGTACTCCATTATGGGCGATCTAGCCTCTCTTAGGCACATCTTCACATATCCATTATCGCCAAATGGACGGCAAGATTCAAGCATATGATGTCTTTGTGATACTCCTCTTGAACTTGCACTTCATAATCTTGATGACGATCACCACTTGACGTCATCCTTGATGGGCTATATGGAATCTTCCTTTTGATGCAAGCCCATGGAAAGAAATATACCTTCTATGTTTTCTTCTTTCTTCAGAATAATGACGATGTATTGAAGATAAACATGAACAGTCACTCAATATTATTCTTCAATATATGCTTGCAATAATCTCAAAACTGTGATGATCATTCTTTGGATAACCCTTTGAATAACGCCTTGGTCATCATATGATCTTCTGCTTTCAATCTTGAATCCAACATATGTCAAACATTTCCTATGGACAAGCCTTTCAAGGATAGGTTAACGCAAACATTAATCCATAATGATTGTCATTAATTACAAAAAACCATGCTCTTTCATCCTGAAACATACAAATGTGATATGGTAAAATTGCTCGAAAGGAAGTATAAGTAGGAGAGTGCCTCATTTTACAATCAAAATGATGGGTTCCTAGCATAGAAAACAAAACAATTCCTACGGTAAGAACAACCAAGGTGCCAAGATCTAATCTAGAAGATGCAAGAAACGGACGACATGAAGTTCTACAAGAACTAACCCTCGAAGACCAAAACTGTTAACGAGATTAAATCTCGTGGGTGATGTAGTCGTTCACTTGCCGATCTCAAGATCGCGTGGACGATCCTTCCGGCGCTGCAAGCAGGCAGCACCTCCGTACTAGAGCACACGTACGGTTGTTGATGACGTCCTCTCCCCGTTCCAACGAGGCAGCGGATGTAGTAGATCCTCCGGGAATCCCAGCAGCACAATGATACGTGTCAAACGTATCTATAATTTTTGATTGATCCATGCTAGTTTTGTGATGTTGTCACATGTTTTATTATCATATTAATCATTTTTATGCATTTTGTCGGACTAACCTATTGACAAGATGCCCAGTGCCAGTTTCCTGTTTTTGCTGTTTTTGTATTTCAGGAAATCCACCACAGGAAATATCGTTGGATTGAGATCAAAATTTACGGATATTTTTTATGCGACGGAAGACACCATAAGACCAAAGGGCAGCCCTGGGGGCCACCCACAGGGCAGGGACGGCCTCCTGCCGCTGCCCCCCCCCCTTGGCCTGCGGGTGGGACCCGCCCCTGCTCCTGGTGGGTCCCCTCGGCCCCCTCCGACGCCTATAAAATCCCTAAAACCCTAAAAACGACGGGGCGGCCAATATTTTCCAGAAAAGTCATGATCGGCACTGAGACTTCATGAGTGAGACTCCATGGGTGTTGGATCGCGGAAATGTAAACTAGATTATTGACTCTAGTGCAAGTGGGAGACTGTTGGGAATATGCCCTAGAGGCAATAGTAAAATGGTTTATTAAGCATATTCACGTTTATGATAATAGTTTATTATCCATGCTATAATTGTATTAAATGGAAACATAATACATGTGTGGAATATAAACACCCGGAGTCCCTAGTGAGCCTCTACAGGACTAGTTCGTTGATCAAGAGATAGTTAGAGTTTCCTAACTATGGACTTGTTATAGTCACTTGATAACGGAGTCATATCATTAGGAGTAATGGTGTGATGGATATGACCCAAATAAAGAGTTGCAATTAATCGTGTCACAAAAGTTTTGTTGTCAACACTTTTAATATGCCAAATATAGTTTCCTTAGACCATGAGATTATATCACTCCCGTTCACCGGAGGAATACTTTGTGGACATCAAACGTCACTTCGTAACTGGGTGATTATAAAGGTGGCTTTCAGGTATCTCCGATGGTGGGTTGTTGGGTGATATGAATCGAGAGTGGAATTTGTCCCTCCATGTGACGGAGAAGATATCTCCAGGCCTTCTCGGTAATATAGCATCAAAAGTCTGCAGACATGTGATTAGGTTGTAATCACCGGGATCCTATATTATGGATGAGTAAAGAGAACTTGCCGGTAACGAGATTAAACTAGACATGGGGATGTCAACGATTATATCTCGGGCAAGTAAAATATCGTGAGACAAAGGGAATCGTATATGAGATTAATTGAATCTCCGGCATCGTGGTTCAATCGAGAAAAGGTTTTCGTTGAGTGTATAGGAATTAATATGTGCATCCCGGTCCCGCTATTAATTATTGATATGATCATGTCTATGCATTCTCGAACCCGTAGGGTCACACACTTAACGTTCCGATGAAATTAGGTTTTGCGATGAATTAAATGATGAAGTGAACGAATGGTGATTCGGAGTCTCGGATGGGATCCCGGACGTCACGAGAGGTTCCGGAGGAGTCCGGAGAATAAGATTCATATATGGAAAGTGGTTTCCGGAGGTTTCGGAAAAGTTCCGGAAATTATTTATAGGGTACCGGAAGGTTCCGGAATGTTCTAGAAGGGTCTAGAAGTGGGACCATATTTTGTATGGGGCCCACATGGACCAAAGGGGTGCTGCCACCACTTAGGTGGGGCGCACCACCTAGGCCCACATGGGTGGTGCGGCATAGGGAAAAGGAGGGGAGTCCCACTCCTAGTTGGACTAGGAGTTGGGCCCTCCACCCCTTTAGGAAAGGGGGCCCAAGGAGGAGTCCTAGATGGACTCCAACTTGGGGGGCAAGCAAAGAGGGGCCGGCCGGCCCCCTGCCCTAGCCCTAGCCGACCTCCTATATAAGGAGGGGAGGGGGGGCGCACCACACACCTTGGAGGCTGCCCCTAGCCGCACCCCCCTCTCCCACCTAAACCCTAGCCGCACCCCTCCTCTCCCGGAGGGCTGCCGCCGCCTCACCTCCACCAAAGGCTGCCGCACCCCCCTAGCCCTAGGGGCTGCGCCACCTCCTCCTCTCCCTCTCCTCTTGCTTGGCTTGGCGAAGCCCTGCTCGCGGAGATCGTCATCATCACCGGCACTACCGTCGTGCTGCTGAGATCATCAAGGCCACGTCCTCTCGCTTGCGGGATCAAGAAGGTAAATTCTGTCGAGGAAATTTCCTCTTTGAGTGATAAGGTTGATATGATTATGTCTATGCTTGCTACCAATCAGTCCCATATTGATCCTAATAATGTCCCACTTGCTTCATTAATTGCCCAATAAAAGGATCAATTTGATGTTAATTTTCTTAATAGAAGTAACTTCAACAATAATGCTTATCAAAATAATTTTGATAGTAACAACTATAAGCCTTATCCTCCCAATAATGGAAACTCTTAAGGAAATTCCTATGGTAATTCTTATAATACTAATAAGAATGTGTCCTATGATCTTGAAAATGTTTTAAAAGAATTTATCACTTCGCAAAAAGCTTTCAACAAAACTATCGAAGAGAAACTTGAAAAACTGGATAGACTTGTCTCTAAAGTGGAAGATCTTGCTCATGATGTTGAAATTTTAAAAATTAGAACCACTCCTCTTCAAGACAAGCCTACTGAATCTCTAAATGCTATTTCTATTCAAATTCATGGGAATGAAAGGATGATGGCTCGCTTGAAAGCTAGGTGGGCTAGAGAGAAAGAAGAAGCTAGAATTGCTGAAATGAATAGGAAAACTGTTAAAGTTTATACTATCCAAACTACTAATGAGGAACCTTCTAGCCTATTTAAAGATGATGAAATTGATTTTGATAATTTCAATCTTAGTGAAGTCATAAAGTTCATACAAAAACTTGCTAAGTCACCGGATGCAAATAAATTAAATATTGGCTTCACCAAACATATTACCGATGCTCTTATCAAGGCTAGGAAAGAAAAGCTTAAGCTAGAAACTTCTATTTCTAGAAAATTAGAAGATGGATGGGAACCCACTATTAATATGAAAATAAATGACTTTGATTGTAATGCTTTGTGTGATCTTGGTGCTAGTGTTTCTTTTATGCCTAAAGTTTCTATGATATGCTCAATTTAAATCCTTTGGAAGAGTGTTATTTAAATGTTCATCTTGCTGATTCTTCTAAAAAGAATCCTTTGGGTAGAGTTGATGATGTCCTTATTGTTGTTAATGATAACTATGTTCCCATTGATTTTATTGTTATGGACATTGAGTGTAATGCGTCTTGTCCTATTAGTTTGGGGAGACCATTTTTGAGAACCGTTGGTGCCATTATTGATATGAAAGAGGGAAATATAAGGTTTCAGTTCCCCCTCAGAAGAGGGATGAAGCACTTCCCTATAAAGAGAAAAAAGCTTCCTTTTGAATCAATCATAAGGTCAAGCTATGCTCTTAATGTTGCAAAGGCCTCCGAAAAAACTTGATATTTGGCATTGCGCCTATCTAAAAGGCGTTAAAGAAAAGCGCTTGTTGGGAGGAAACCCATATTTTACTTTCAGTTTTCTTTTTTACTTTTCTTGAGTATTGAAGTTGTTTCCTCTGTAGCAACTTCATTGTATCTTTTTCTTTTGGTTTTTTGTGCCAAGTTTAGCCTCTAATGCATTGAAAGTGCGAGGTGTTGTTTTGCTGTCCAGAAACAGATTTCTGTCCTTCACTGTTCGAAAATAAAAAAATCTATGAATTTTATCTTTTTCTGAAATTTTTAGACAGCAAGCCTGATACTTTAGTTTTGAGTTTTCTGATTTGAGCTACAGAAGTGTCTCCAACAATTCGATCTTTACAGACTGTTCAGATTTTGACAGATTCTGCTTTTATTTTGTATTCGTCTCTTTACTATCGTCAAATGTGATACTCTAGAGGTGGAGTGCCACATTGAGGCTTAGTAAACAGTAGCTAATGCCTAATAAAGTTATTTTGCAATTTGTCTTGAGTTGAAAACATGTGCATTTTAATTTATGAGCACTAACCATCTGATCAGTTTATGAGAAGTTTTGTGTGAAGTGAGTTTTTAAGTTCCAACGGAGAGGATAATGGAGAAATTGAAGATGAATCAGAGCTCAAGCTTGGGGATTCCCCCATGGCACCTCCTCTGAATATCAAGAACTATCAAGCATCAAAGCTTGGGGATGCCCAAGGCATCCCCCCTTCTTCATCGACTATCATGAGGTCGTCTTCGTTGAACTAAGTTTTTATCACTTTACATATTATGTGCTATACTTGGAGCATCTGTTTACTTTCAATTTTTTTGTTTGTTTGCTGGTCATATGCTTGTTGGATCCTTGCTTTGTTTATGTGGGCGAGAGACACACTCCGCTTTTTCGTTTAAATACCCTTGTGCTTCGCTTATATTTCGTTGAGTATTCTTAGCTACTATTTGTTTGCTAGTAAGCTCTCGCTTTTAGCTTTTATCTTATTTAGAGCTGCTAGTAGTTGTTGTTAAACTCTCTTGTTCTTCACTTATATTTGTTGGAGAGTTGTTATTGATAAATTGCTTGAATTGTCAAAGTGACAAAATGCTATTCATGTGATAGTGGAATGAAACGAAAGCCTACATAGTATTGTAGATCATTGTGTGGATACTTGATACTTCTCATTTGTTTTGAGATATTAAGATGAATGCTTAAACTTGCTGGTTATTTTTGTGTAATTGATTAGTAAATAAATACTGTTAAAAGCTTGAAACTGTGTGGTGTTTCGTAGTTGTTAATTCATTAAGCTAATCTTTCCATCAAAAGAATTGTTTGGTCAATAAGGGAGACGGTGTGGAGCTTTAATGGTTATGATTGACTAATGTCTTATGTTACTCTGTTACCGTTTAATATTAGATGTTTGCTTCAAATACCTTCTTTGCTAAGCCTAAAAATTCGTACTGGGTGTATGGTTCATCACTACTAGGAAAAGGGTTATATGTGGGTGACATTCTGTGGCGCACCAATTTTCGTGCGCCACAGAAATATGTTTCTGTGGCGCACCATGCTTGGTGCGCCACAGAAAGTCGTCTGGGGGGACTGGTGAATTTTGGAAAAAAAAATTCTGTGGCGCACCTGGATTGGTGCGCCACAGAAAGGTGACATTCTGTGGCGCACCACACAGATTTTTTTTCTTCCGAACACCCCCCCCCCCCCCCCCGCGTGGATCGCCTTTTTAGTCTTGTAGGAAGTAAAATAAAATGATAAAAAATTCAATAAATAAAATCCTTTGCGATGTAGTTAGGTATGAGTGTCTAGTAGGTCTAGAAATTTTGAAATATGAATTTTGACCTTTTTTGCAACAAATGAAAAAAAATCTTATAACGGCCATAACTTTTGCATACGACGTCGAAAAAATGCGAATAATACCTTAAAAAAACTAGAGAAAATTTCGGATTCGATCGCACCGGGGTTTACCCGGTCAGCAATTCACAGAATCCTCAAATTCCAAACCAAAAAAAAGTTATGGCCAACAGAAGAATTTTCCCAGCAAAATAAAAAAAAAACCAAAAGAGGGAAAAAAATTCTGTGGCGCATGTGGCAAGGATGCGCCACAGAATTATTGGGCGGGATTCGAAATTTGAATCCCGCCAGCCCCCTTCTTCCTCTCTTTTCCCTTTTCTCCTTCTCTCCTCCACTTCTCCCTCCACTTCTCCTCTTCCTTTCTCCTCTTCCCTTCTCCTCTACACTTCTCTCCCCTTCTCCTCCCTCCTCCATCTCTTCTCCTCTCCTCCACATCTTCTCTACTCCTCCTCCACCTCCACCTCCACCTCCACCTCCGGCGACCTCCTCCACAACTCCGGCGACCTCCACAACTCCGGCGACCACCTCCACAACCCCGGCGACCTCAACCTCCGGTGACCTCCTCCTCCACCCCGGCGACCTCCACCTCCGACGACCTCCTCCACCACCGGCGACCTCCTCCTCCACTCCGGCGACCTCCTCCTCCACCTCCAGTGAACTCCGGCAAACTCCGGCGACCACCATCCTCCACCAACCTCCGGCGACTCCCTCCTCCACCCATCTACGGCCTCCAAAAAAACGAAACGAAATTCCGGCGACCAGATCTAGATCTGGCCAGATCCAGATCTAGATCTGGCCGCCCTTTTTTTTGAAATTCAAAAAAATTCTGTGGCGCATGGTAAGAGGGGTGCGCCACAGAAATATTTCTGTGAAGCACGGTGGATGGGTGCGCCACAGAAATATTTCTGTGGCACACGGAGGAGGTGCGCCACAGAATAAAATTTTAGTGGCGAGATTTCTGTGGCGCACCCAACAAATTTGCGGGTGCGCCACAGAATGTCAAAAAGGTGCGCCACTGATAGCCTTTTTCCTAGTAGTGCATTGTGCATTCAAATCCCAAAGCCTAACTGTCTTGCCAGCTAAATCCAGCATATCTACCTATGCACGGTATTTCTTTCCATTCCAAGTAAATTTGTCATGTGCTATCTTTAAAAATTCAAAATATTCCTTTTTGTGCCTCTGTTTTTAAGCTCATGAGGGAGCAGTAGAGAGCTAGATATAACTCATGACGATCAAGGTCATTTCCCCCCTTTCACCCGGTGTCGATGGATTACGTCTTCATTTGAATCAACCCGAGAGCAGCTTAAGCAAAAATATAAATATAACTCACCATTCTCCTCCACGCAATGAAAATCTGAGAAATCAGCTCTAAACATTGGACAGTGGTGAAACCAAGGAGAAAGAGGAGCGTACTCGCTTCTCTAAAAACCAGCTACTCTCACAAGTCTAAAAGTCTTGCTTGTTATGGGGGACTAGATAGCTTCTCTGTTGTGAAATCGTTGACGAAATCATGCATGTCTCAAAATCGTTTTACTTCTGTTTCATAAAAATAAAAAGCTCTAGCACATGACTAATCCATGCTTCCCTCTGCAAAGGGCCTTTCTTTTACTTTTAATGTTGAGTCAGTTTTCCTCTTCCTTCTATCTCCACCAAAGCAAACATCTAGCATTGACCCTGGGTATCATTGATCATATTGCATTGTCAGATTAAACATGAATTTTTATATTGACTTTACCGTTGGAAGTTGAGGCTTTTTGCTAAAACTTACATCTTCTTTGTTTTGATTCTCAAACACTTTTTTCATGGAATTGTTACCTATGTGAATTAATCAAATATGTGGATCACATTGCTTTCATGTCTTTAACGTACTATTTATGAAAGGTTTTGCTTGAATGATTCAACTTGGTTATTCATTGCTTTCTTACTATCAACTATAGACAATTGTTTTGTATCACTTCATTCACATCCTATGCTTTACATTACTATCTTGATCACGATTGTGTTGGTTGCATGTCTCATCAAAAATTATTTTGTTATCACTTACCTACTCGAGAACGAGTAGGAGTTAAGCTTGGGGATGCTGATACGTGTCAAACGTATCTATAATTTTTGATTGATCCATGCTAGTTTTGTGATGTTGTCACATGTTTTATTATCATATTAATCATTTTTATGCATTTTGTCGGACTAACCTATTGACAAGATGCCCAGTGCCAGTTTCCCGTTTTTGCTGTTTTTGTATTTCAGGAAATCCACAATATCGTCGGATTGAGCTCAAAATTTACGGAGATTTTTTATGCGACGAAAGACACCAGAAGACCAAAGGGAAGCCCTGGGGGCCACCCACAGGGCAGGGACGGCCTCCTGCCGCGGCCCCCCTTGGCCCGTGGGTGGGACCCGCCCCTGCTCCTGGTGGGTCCCCTCGGCCCCCTCCGACGCCTATAAAATCCCTAAAACTCTAAAAACGACGGGGCTGGCATTATTTTCCAGAAAAAGTCATCCCGAGGCGCCGTCAACTCAAACCCTAGTTAGGGGGTGATTCTGAAGCAGATCCCGGCACTCTGCCGGAGGGGAGATCGATCCCGGAGAGCTCTTCATCACCATGCCTTCCTCCGGGATGATTTGTGAGTAGTCCCACCTTGGACCTTGGGTCCATGGCAGTAGCTGGATGGTAGTCTCTCTCTCTTGTGCTTCATGTCTTATGATCTTGTGAGCTGCCTAACATGATCAAGATTGATTATTGTAATGCTATGGGATGTGTTTGCTGGGATCCGATGGATTATAAAGTTAAGATCAGATTGTGCATGATTCTTATATGTTGATTTATGTTATTGCATGCTCTCCGATGTGCGTAGTTACTCTGGCCAAGTGATTGTGTGTATCTCCAAGAGAGAGTATTTATGCTAGATAGTGGGTTCATGCCCCCTTTTGTTCCTGGGCACGAGTGACAGAAACGTCTTAGGGCAAGGGTGTGATGTTGCTATTAACAGTAAAACAGCGGTGTTAAAGTCTATTTTGATATTTAATATTGCTTACTTAATGCGCTTTACTTAATGCAAATGTTTGTTGCTTGCAACTTAACACCGATGGGTGACAGGCTGGATAGCGATCTCACGGTGGACTTTTTAGACAAAGATGCAGTTTGACTCAACGGTCTTTGTTCATTGTCGTGATGCCTACTTAAATATTACCATGGTTGTTTTGTCATAGCTAGATTAAGTTTGTGTTACAATCTTGTCAATTGCCTAGTTGTAATTTGTTTACCAATCATATGAATGTTCTATTTACTCGAGAGACTCCACTATTGAACCCATGGCCCCCAGTCCATCTTTTTACATTGATTGCAACCTTTATTCGTCACTTTTCACCATCATTACTCTCTGGTCCATTTTCGTAATTCATCTATTTCACTATACAATTAACCGCTTTGGTTTTTGCGAGACTAGAAAGATTGACAACCTTTCCGCCGTTGGGGGCAAAGTATTTTGGTTGAGTGTGTGCATGTCCATGTCTGTTGAAGATTAAACGCCAGAGATCTTCAACATTCACTTTGTTGTTGATTTCAAGGTCCTACTGGTTCGATAAATCTCGGTTCGTTATCGAGGAAAAACTGTTGCTTGCTACATCTCCGCCTTCGCTTGGGGCACCACCCAACTCTTCATCAGTAGCAATCACACAACAGTGTGGTGGTGGAGAAATTCCTGCAGGGGTTTCGCCAAGCCGGTGCAGGGGAGAACTGGAAGAGGGAGGCGGCAACAAGAGAGAGATGGAGTGTTCAGGACTCTCTCCAATGCTCCTCCTCTCTTTATACAGGTAAGGGGGGTAGCCACTTCATGTCCCAAGTGGTAACTGGTAACCTCCTTCTTTAAAAGGTGGTAACCCCCTTTTTAAAGGGCTGCCATTGAATGGCCACATGAACCAAGGAGGGCTGGTCACATGGACCAGTAGGACACCCTTGGTCATCCGGGACAGGTGGGCTCCACAGTGGGACCCTCCGGAACCTTCTAGAACATTCCGACACTCTGCTGGAAAAATTTCAAACTTTTTCAGAACCCTGAAATCAACTTTCCTTATATGAATCTTTACCTTCGGACTCTTCTGGAGATCGTCGTGATATCTAGAATCTCATCCGAGACTCCGAACAATATTCGGACTCCAACTCATATTCATGTATCTACCCTAAGCGTCAACGAACCTTAAGTGTGTCATCGTACGATTCGCGAATAATGCAGACATGATCGAGACACCTCTCCGATCAATAGTCAACAGCGGGACCTGGAGATCTGTAATGACTCCTACACATTCAACGATGAATCTTGTGATCGCGTGAACCATAAACGTCGTAACCAATTCCTTTTGTCTCGCGATATTTTACTTGTCCAAGATCCGATCATCGGTATCAACTATACCTAGTTCGATCTTGTTACCGACAAGTACTCTTTACTTGTTCCGTGATATGACATCCTTGTGACCTAGTCACGTGCTTGTAAGCGGTGTCGATGTGATATCACCGAGAGGACACAGAGTATATCTCTCCGTCATTTGGATGGACAAATTCCACTCTTGATCCATGAGCCTCAACTAATACTTTCAGAACACGCAACGCCACCTTTGTAGTCACCCTGTTACGGTGTGACATTTGATGTCATCAAAGCAGGGACGGGCCCACAATGGTGCAAAGTGTCAAAGTGTGCGGCCCGAACAGGGCCCATAAATTTTAGGGGCCCAAATTTTTTTATACCTATATTTATTTATACATAATCTATAAAGAATAGGCCAATGAATCCGGCCCGCTGGTTACGCGAATACGGAACGGCAGCTAGATCGATGGATTGATTGATTACATCCCACCTCCCAGGCCCCCTCGCCGACGTGACGATTCGTCGACTCCTAGTGTCTGATGATTCTTTGATTTCCAGGCCCTCTCGCCGACGCACTCGTACGACGCACACGCACGCATCCATGGCGCCACTGCGCCGCCGACGGCCGAGTGGCCGACGCACTCGCGACAACAGGCATAGCCGTACAGTAGTTCTCCATTCTGGCCTACTGTGCTTGATCCTTTCAGCCTTGGTTGCCTTGCTTAGATCCTCTCTTGTATTGTTTATTTAGTTAGTTGCTTAGATCTACGTTGGATCACGTGAGCGCCCAGTACCAGTACGATCGATCCTCTCTTAGTCTCTTGTAATGTCTATTTGGTAATTGGTACCGTTCTGCTACTGTTTATTTGATCCATGCGTTATGTTAGGATTAGGAGTCTGGTTAATTTAGGCTCCCACCAAGGGTTAATCCTTGTATTCAACACTTCTAATTTTATTCATCTTTTGTATCTTTCGTTTTAATAATACAGGTGTGATTCACCATGGGGAAACATCAGTCCGGTTCCTAAAAACGTATGAGAAAAGAAAAGGAATTTTTTTTTTAAACTCGAAAAGGTGCTATGAATAAGTTTATTAGAAAATAAGCACCACAATAGGTATGATTTTCAATATATTAAATTTTACGATAAAATATTATATCATATACATTATAATTCTTTATTAGTTCAAATTTACGTGTAAGATAGGGCCTCACTTTAGATTTTGGCACAGAGCCCCGGATTTTTCCGGCCCGGCACTGCATCAAAGCATTCTTCCGGTGTTAGTGATTGACATGATCTCATGGTCTAAGGATTAGGATTACTTCGTATGTGTCTGATATAACAATGTAAACTTAATGACTTGATCGCATTGCTATACTTACTTGGGTGTGTGTTCATCACATCATTCTCTAATGACGTGATCCCGTTGTTAACAAAATCCAATGTTCATGATTAGGAAACCTTAATTATCAGTTAATCAACGAACTAGTTTAAATGAGAGCCTTTACTAGGAACTCTTGTTTGTTTATTGATGGCGTGGATCACACGTTTGTTATGGAACCCCAAGAGGAAGGTATGATGCAGCGTATCAGCGGTTTTCCCTAGATTTTATCAGTCACCTATTTATCGGCAAGGTTTTTTAAAATCTGAAGTTTTATTACACATAGTCAAAAATATTGGACAGAAACATTACCATCAGATTGTGCTCTATGCCATCAAAAAACAAATAAATTGCCACATATGAGCGCACACACATGATAACCAATGAGAAATAAGGATAGCTCCATAGGACAACGTTACGTATTACATAGTAAGGTCCATAAATAGTCAAATACAGAAATAACCATAGTTTTGCATAGTTGCAACTTGTAAGCAATACTAAGCAGTAAGCACTGCTGCTACATCAAAACTGACTCGAGGTTCAAAGAGGAGAAGAGAATCATACCTTGGAATTGGTTGGATCTTCTCCTAATGCTGGATCGTGGAGGAGGGTTGACGGGGAGACCTGCTCCTGCTGGATCCTGGAGACAAGCCGGTGCTGGAGACGGGCTACTGCTGCCTGCTGGATCCTCGAGACTTGGAGGGGACCCGGTGTTGAGAGCAGGTCGACGCTCGGCCGATGCGGTGCTGGCGACGGGGACGAGAGGGCGCAGGGTGCGGTGCTGGAGATGAGGACGTGAGGGCGCAGGGGTGGGAGCTCGGACCAGGCTACCTCCGGCCGCTGGAGGGGATCATGGTGGCGGCGGCGGCGCGTTTATTGTAGGGTGCGGGCTAGCGGCGGCGACGGAGGGGTTATGTGAGACCCTATTTTCCTTGGTCGCACGCACGCATGCTCTTTGGGGACGAGGGAGAGGAATTTCTGTCCTGCGCGTGCTCTGTAGGGGGGCGGGGGAACGAGGGGTGGGTTTTTCATTTTCAGACATGTGGGTCCCAAACCGATTTATCGGAAAACCACGATTAATCGGTTGTCAGACCGATAAATCGGCTAGAACGTTAAACCCGACCGGTATGCACTTATCTTACCGGTCAGGACCCGAGAAGCGATACATCGGCCGATATTTTGAACATTGGTTTTATGAAAAAGCGGAGCGTGTCTCTCTCCCAAACAATCATGCAAGGATCCAATTTATTGCAAAGACCAGAGAACAAAACATAAACAAACTAAAAGTAAAAACAAACTAACGCTTCAAGAATCTTATATATATATATATATATATATATAGGGAAAATGCTTCCTACTCTCGGGTGTAGCTACACCCATATCTAAATACCATCATACGGAAGTATATGTGATACTTTATCGGTTTGAGTATGTTTATATACGATATCTAAGATACTTCATACCAAGTTACGTGAAAAAAATTGAAAATGGGTATATAGTTTGCATTATGTTAAATATACTGTCATATTTGTACGTAAAAAAGAAGTATGTGCAAAAATTATACATACTATATATAAAATAGTATCTATACTTTCTAAATAGTCATACATACTTCATACTACATGTATGTACTCTCCGGTATGATAGATACCTCCTAAATCGTGAGAAACGCATATGGGTGTAGCTAGATCCGGGTGTAGTATGAATATGTCCTATATATATATATAGGTCTGCTATTCTGGAACCAGTTTGAACTTCCCCTCGCAATGTTGATGAACTTTATTTAATGATAATGTGAACTTCCTGATGGAACAGACTGATTCTCCACCTTCGCGGGAAAATTTTCTAATGCGATTTTTGATCCGCTTATCGGAATGATGCATGTGATATACCGTTCGATAGCTATGGAAATTACGAAACTTTTTCATTTTCACGGGTTTTCGAAATTAGTTACGGTTTTAAAGAATTTCAAATATACTAACACTATTTTCGCGTCCGTACCGTATTTTGGTCGCCATTTTCAAACCGTTTATCGGATTGATGCAAATGATACGCCGTTGCAAAGCTATGAAAAGCCCACAACTTTGTTATCTCACGCACTTTTTCGAAATTCCTTACGGTTTAAGAGCAGTTTTAAATATACATAATTCTGTTGTTTTAGAATTCTCGTTTTTTCTGAACTTCCCACTTCACAACACTGAACTTCTTCCGAACACATAAGTGAACTTCTTCACGGAGCACCAGAAGCACGTTCTCCGTCATGTTTTTGACTTCTTTGATGTTTTTTTGACCTGTTTGATTTTCGTACTCGAACTATTTCTGAACTTCGCTCGTCACGAAAGTGAATTTCTTCGGATACGTAAGTGAACTACCACACGAAGGACTAAGCACTAGACGTATGTTAAAGTTGATGGACTTCAGCACAATACATAACAGAACTGCGTTATCTTTTTCGGAATGTGAACTTCTGGGCGGACCATTTTTCTGAACTTCTCGTGATATGTAAGCTTCATATTAATTTCGCGAGTGAACTTTTTTGACGGAGAAACTGAACTTCGACTGATATGTAAGTGAACTTTTTCCAATTAATTCTGAAAATAGACAACTCTACAAAAATTAACTACAGAAACGAGTGAACAACTTCAAATAAAATCCAGTGCCGATACAAACATGCAGTTCACATCCTTCGGGAGAGAAACCATTAGTTCTGTAATTGCAGTTTGCAGTCCACATCGTTGCCAGGCGAGGTTTAGAAACAACATATATGGAGTTCACATCGCACCTCGGCACCTTCCCATCTCGCTTTGCTGCTGTTCGATCTAGAGGTCGGAGGAGGCAGGAGGTGGACCTTTGCTAGCCGCACACGGTGAGCGGGAGGCAGGGGAGGAGGTGTCGGGCCGGTGGAGACGGCGGCGGCCCGACGGGCGATGGGGAAGCAGGAGACGAGCCAGACCTCGGCAGGCGGCGCATCTGGAGTCGCGCGGAGCCCTTGCCCTTGCCGACGATGGTATGCGGGAGTCGCGCGGAGCCCCAGCTGCTGGCGAGCGTGGAGGACGAGTGTGGAGGCTCCGGCCGGCAAAGGAACCCAGGAGGCGCGCGCAGCACTAGCCACCGGCATGCGGGGAATCGGCCACCGGCGCTAGGGTGCGGGGGGGGGGGGGGGGGGACACACCAGATGGAGGTGCGGGGGGCGGCGGCGTGGGATGGAGGCGCTGGGGTGCGGGGGGCGCGCACCGGATGGAGGTGCTGGGGGTGGCGGCGGTGCGCACGGTGCAGGGAGGGTGGGGCGGCGCCGCCGGCGGAGCAGGAGGTAGGGGACGGGTGGGGTGGCCTCGCCGGCGGAGCAGGAGGTAGGGGACGGGTGGGGCTGCGCCGCCGGTGGAGCAGGAGGCAGGGGCGGGGCTCCGGGCCAGATTTAGGGGCGGGAGGCCAGGGTACGAGGGCGGCGCCGGCGATTCCTGTGGACGGAGGCGGGGGGATCGGGAGGTGGGGGTCGCTGGGTGAGTGGGTGGTGGGTCGGGTGGGTACGTCCGTACGTGGGTGGTGGTGGGTCCGGATAAGAAGGTTATTAGGGTGGGATGTAGTCGGGATAAGAAGGTGACTTGAGGGGTTATAGAATAGCTATTCTACAACCTCTTAAGGGGGTTGTAGAATAGTCCTGATATATATATATATATTCCAGCTATTCTGCACTCCCTTGCAGAATAACTATTCTACACAACTTTGTGAACTTCTTAAACATTAAACTGTTTCCGTACAGAAGTGAACTTCTTTTTTTACTCTTCGGGACGGTTTCCAAGTTCTAAACGGTTTTATAACAATTTTAAATATACTAAACACGGTTTTCACGATTTTGTCCGTTTTCGTACACTATTTGGGGCGTCATTTTCAAACCGTTTGTCGGATTGATTGCCGTTACATAGGTATGAAAATTGCGCAACTTTTACTCTTCTGTCAGGTTTTGAAATTACACACGGTTTTAAAACAATTTTGGATATACTAAATGTTGTTTTTGCGGATTTGTCCGTTTTCATACTGTATTTTCGACGCCATTTCCAAACAGTTCATCGGATTGATGCAAGTAATACGCCGTTGGAAAGCTATGGAAAATACGCAACTTCCCTATCTCTAGCTAATTTTCGAAATTCGTTACGGTTTAAGAGCAGTTTTGAAAATACCAATTCACTTTTTTCAATTTCTAAATCTAGCGGACTGTTTTTTCGAAATTACTTTTGGACCGCTAATCCAAAGTTAACAAATAATATGTCATTAGAAAGATATTGACTAGACACACCTTTTTTGTGAAGAAATGTTTTCCAAATTCAACACGGTTTTTGATTAATTTTAAAAATATGGAAAACAGATAAGGGAGATAATATACCCGTGGACCGTATTTTTTTCTGAACTTATTAAACTAAATCTCTAGCTGGACCAACTTTTTTCTGAACTGCTCATAAAACACGGGCGAACTTCCTATTCGCGAATTACTTCTGAAGTTACTCACAGAGTGGATGAACTTTTCCGAATACATAACTGAACTTCCTTTTTTTTCGTAACTGAATTTCTTGGCATATCATATTTTTTTCTGAACCTCTCGCGATACATAAGTGAACTTTCTATATTTTCGTAAGTGAACTTTATTTGACGAACTATTTTTTCTGAACTTCTCACGATGCGTAAGTGAACTTCTTTTTTTTTTTTTACATTTGAGCTTCTCGATAGACCATTCTTGTGCGAACTTTCTCACCGTACAGAAGTGAACTTCTTTTTTTCGAACAACTTGTGAACTTTTACACAAAAAGTTGACAAAATTCGTAATTGAATTTCCTATATTTTCGAAACTGGACTTTTCTGCACCCTAGATTTTTTTTATACCTTTTTTTTGCGAACTTCCTGCGATATGGAAGTGAACCTCCTAATAATTTAACAGTACAACAGCGCCTGATCCATAGTAGTTGAGAAACTGTTATGCCAACCATAGCAATTCTGAAACCATCAAAAGCTGCAGTTCAGTTGAGAAAAAATAGAAGTTCTTGGCGGACGCAAGCCCCAGAGTCGGCACAGGACCAATTCACGGATCGTACTGACGCAGCTCAAACTCGTAGACTGAAAATTACCCTTTGGCCGGCGACACACCAACGCACAATAGCGGCAGTTCAGAATCCATCAGTTTACTATCGTAGTTCACATCAGCGGTTACGTACAAGACATGTTCCAGTACCAAACAACAATGGGTAGTAGCGGCAACTTGGTATAAAGAAGAAAAAGGAAGCAGAGCACCAGCAGATTAGCGTTCGCTACTTCGCTCGTATCTGAACTCCAATTCGCCATGCAGAGCTGTTACACATGTTGTAGCTTGTGATGCGCGGTGCCAAACAGGTTCAGAGATGGGGCAGTCCGGTGCGTGGCTGACGAGGTTCAGACGACGGACCGGAGCACTCCATCGCCTGTTTGGTGGAGTCGTCCTCTGGCCACTGAACGGAAATTCAGAAAAACATTGAACTGAACTTCAAAAATTCGGAACGGGAGAAGGGCGGGATAGGAGCCAGGTCCGTGGGTGCGCCTGCTCGTCGTGGAGTCCATGGGCGGGGCCAACCTTGAACCTCCATGGCTGAGGGCAGTGGGCTGTCGCGTCGTCGTGCTTGAACTCCGATGCGTGGGGGACCTATGCAGGTTCAGAAACCACACAAGATTGAATTCAGACGGCGCTGCCATGCGGTTGGATGTCCGCAGAGAGAGGCAGAGGATGGCACGATCGGAGCTGTGCGCCAGCAACATACAAGAGGGGGGTGAGGGCGCTGGAGTAGCCGGTTGACGCAGGAGTCGGGGCGGCGCACTGGGGCGGTTCTCTAGGGTAGAGTGCCAAGGCGGGCGTGCTGGGATGCTCCGCCAGCGTAGTAGGTCCGGGCGGCTGCTCGCTGGGATGCGCCGCCGGCGCTCCGTCGGAGGGGAGGCTGCGACGGCCCACCTGGTTGAGGGGAGGCCATGGCGACGAGCTCCGGCGGAGGGGAGGCCGTGGCGGCGAGCTCCGACGGAGGGGAGGCCACGACGGCGCGTTAGGTAGAGGGGAGGCCACAAAGGCGGCGCGGAGGTTACCGGGAGGCGACAGCCGGAGGAGCGCCGGCGCCTGCGGAGGAGGGACACGGCGGCTCGCTGGGGGGAGGAGCACCGGGGCGGGCCTGCGGAGGAGGAACACGGCGGATCGCTTGGGGGAGGAGCATCAGGGTGGGCACGACGGGGATTTTTTGGATCGTGGATTCGTGGGAGGTGGGAGTTAGGTCGGGGTGCGGGATAGAAGGTGGTTAGGTTGGGTACTAATCGGGATAAGAAACCACACTAATCCGGATAGTTGTGCTAAATAACTATTCTGGTGAGATTTCATCTAATTTCGTAAAAGTAGAAAATAAAAGACCAGGTTTTTTGGTTAAAAGTCACAAGGTTGCACTTGGTCAGTTTTCTGCTCGACTTAAGCAGCCAAATCAATGAATTGTTGTGTTCATATCATTTTATAAACCTAATTGCATTGTTTTCCTGGGTATATGAGCATTATTTTGATCATTGAAAATATCAAATTGACAGATCTACTCACCCGTTGCCGCACTCTAATAAATAAACAAGCGTTATGTACAAAATTGGAGAATTGGTACTCACGTCCTATGGTTCAAATTTCAGAAGCGCAGAAAATTAGGTATGCCAATCTTTATTATGCAGCAAATGCTAACAGTTAATGTTGATTCCATGTTTACTAGACCAGATAAAATATTGATGATTTGTTTCTCATGTAAGACAACCGAACTATTTCAGTAGGAGTATTATTTAAACAAGGGGCTAAGGGTTGGAAGTTTTATCTGTTAACTAAGACATTGCTTAGCTTGATACTGTTGAGATCAAGTTTCAGCGAGTTTCAAACTGTTAGATCCCTAGGTGTTTCTACACTGGAATTATAGCTCAAAGGTAAAAAGGTGTGTTCTGATTATAAGGTGCACCTCATATGATCATAGTAAGTTATATGATCTCATAGCCCTATCGAAGATGTTTCTATTCGCTACTTTAGTCCACATCGTTTAGTAAAAATCATATGTATCAAGTATTTCTTATTTAATATTTATGCTTGATCTTTTGTTCTACAAAGCTGTTTATCCATATCTTTGCTAAAAAACTGAACTTTCTTTCCACAAACTCATAGCGTTTTTAATCAATATATTGACATACATTCTTAAATGGTTGTAACGTTTACACAAACTGATAGTATAATTCACTATAAGCGCTTAAGAATTTGTAAGGATTGTCTTCCATGTACCATTAAGTATCTTTTAATTTTATTGTTTGGTTCTAAATTTCACCAACAAATCCATTCTGCATATATTTTGTTCTATGAGTTCCTTTAATGCCTACTGCATAATATTAACTTCCGTGGTACAAATAATTCAACTATGCATGAACTTCAGATTTTGCCTTCATGGTCTTTAGGCTTTGTGCCATGATTGACAAGATCAGACTTAGGAGCTTCCCACTATCCGAAACAAGATGAATTCAAGATGGAAGCTTACACTACGGGAAACGCACAATACGCCGACGGCCGGAAGCCGTCGGCATACGCTCGTTTGCCGTCGGCGTACACATACGCCGACGGCGTAGCGGCTCGTCGGCGTATCCGTTGCCGTCGGCGTACGCCCTCATACGCCGACGGCATTGCCGTCGGCGTATGAATGCAATTTTTTTGAACTTTTTTGAACTTTTTTTCTATTTTGAAATTTCTAACTCAGCTACATACTAAATCTCTAATTACACATTTAATCATAGGTCAAAGTACTTACGCTGGTCAAAGTTTCCGTTCGGTTACCCATCCTCAAATTGCTCCAGCCCAAGTACGCTTAACTTTTGAGTTCCTTCATTGTTAACTTCCAATTGAGAAATGAGAACTTACTGATACTTATATCATATCAATCATGTTAACCCCTGATTTAGGATGTTACACTTTTTCATTGTTTAAATTTAGAAAATTCATTTGAATAAGTAACAATGATTGTAAAATAGTATATATTTTTAATAAATGAAAAAATGAAATTATTTTTACTTTTATTTCCTTTTTACATTTAATATGGAATAATTCATATCTTTAATTCCGTTAATAGAAATTTAAAAAAAATGTCTATGTCAATTAGAAAAATGAGAGGAATTCAAATATGACATCCATATTATCATTGTTGCCAAAACAAATTCCAAATTATTTTTATAAATATCATTTTCCATTTTTTAAGTGTAAAAATGACTTTTTAATTAAGCAAGTAACAAACATATGTTACAAAATGTCATGTGCACAGTGAAAAAGATTTTATGGATGTCATATTTGGATTCCTCTCATTTTTCTAATCAATTTAGACATTTAATTTGTTAAATTCCGATTTACGGATTTAAAGATATGAATTATTTCATATTAAATGGAAAATAGAAAAAAGTATACGCCGACGGCATTGCCGTCGGCGTATCAAATGTAAAAAAATTGAAAATGTATACGCCGACGGCTGCCGTCGGCATATCAAATGTAGAAAATTGAAAAAGTATCTAGGCCGACGGCAATGCCGTCGGCGTAGCTAAAAAAAGAAAAAAAGATCTCGGTTGGCCTGGTCGGGGTCTACGCCGACGGCCCCAACATTTGGCCGTCGGCGTATGTCTTGGCCGTCGGCGTTTTGTGGATTTCCCGTAGTGTTAGTGAACTGAAAAGTAGGTTGCTATATCAAATCACAAGGAGAATTAAGAGAAACTAGCAAATATGTAATGTTTCTTTTGGTTTTTGTTGTATTGTTTGGGTTCAGATTATATCCTTGCATGATGTACAAGTTTCAACTCAATGGTGCACTCCTAAAAACTTTGTGTTTTGTTATGCACGATATAGAACTCAGCAGCCCCACACCTAGATTTGAAGTGGTCTATGGTAGACGAACTAACATGTTTTATGGCCTTCTTAATCTAGGTGTCGATCTCTATGTCACTTTATATGCTAATACTATTGTATTTACATAAAATGCACAAATTGATAATTGTATTCACTGTTGTTATCTTGGCCGAAAGGGAAAAAACTAAGGAAATTGTTGTTTGATAGGTATGGCTTGGACCGACAGTGATCTTGGTCACCTGTTTCATGTTCCTGCAGCTTCCCTCGAATAACAGCTCATATGCCACCAGGCCTATTGTACTACTCCCTCCGTATTAAAATATAAGATGTTTTAGCATTTAGATTTCCATCCGTATCTAGACATGTTTTAGTGCAAGGTTCACATGAATCTTGTACTAAAACATGTCTAGATACGGATGAAAAGCCAAATGCTAAAACATCTTATATTTTGATATGGAGGGAGTATGCAGGTATTCACACGTTGAAGCATGCCACCTTTAATCCTGCTATTTGCTGGAGGATATGTGACTTAACTGAATTTTTGAAATGTGTTATGACTAAAGCTATCTAGGAAGAATTACTAATTACTTTCAGTGTCTTGATAGTTACTTTTGTAACATGAATAATGCAATGTAGAATATTGTTACTTTTGCTTGGCTATGACCCATTTCTAGAACAATCATAAAAATATGATTTTTCTTCAGTGGAAACGGGAACATAAAAGCTGTGTGACGCGCAATCTTGAAGTATACCAAGCAAAGGAGGCTGATGTATCAGGTTTTGGTATCAAAAAAATGGAGTACGTCATTCTTTTAAGGTCGAAAACTGCTTGGAGATATCTAACGATGATGCTCTTGCTATTTTTCACCATTATATTATTTAGACTCATGTGAATGCATATCCTCTATATCGTACTGCCCCTTAATCTTTTTTGGCAAAGTACATTTTTTCCATTATATGCCATACAGTATGAATGGAAAAAAAATCCAGAATGGTTTTACAAAAAATTTACTCATGTCATATACGTTGATCTTGGTTCTTCAGATGCATTTTTTCATAATGAATCGGCACTATATATTGATAATATTGTGCTTCCTATGACTAGCCCTCAAATAAATACTGTTAAATTTAAAGGGATGTTATGAAGTAGATGTATACATGTAAAATTTAATTGCTCTAATTAACAACCAATACAAGTAGATATATTTCTCCCGAGTGAACAAATATTATTCTAACATGTGAAAATTCGATACAAAAAATATTATTGAATTGTGAATATATATATATGTTCCTAAAATAGCTAGCCTGTGCTGTTGCACGGGTTGTTGACTAGTAACACTTAATGTATAAAGGAATAAAAATATAGTACCATGAGAAAACTGATGATCGTTGATGAAGAAGGGGATGCCTTGGGTATCCCCAAGCTTAGATGCTTGTGACTTCTTGAATATTGCAGAGCAGGGTCCATAGGGAGCCTCCCGAAGCTTGAGCTTTTATCCCTTCTTGATCTTCATTCATCACCTCGCTCTTGAATACTTGAAAACTACCTTCACTCAAAACTTATAGCAAACTTCATTAAAGGGGTTAGTCCACAAAAACAATATCTTCCTTCAGTTGCAAAGCACATATCATGAACTTATTTTTAAACATTAGCTACTATCACCAGGATCAAAGTAAAGCTCTAGACCTCAAAAGAACTTCACTTTGTCTGTAAAAGAAGAAATGCAAAACTAAGACAGAATCTGTCAAAAACAGAACAAACCGTAAAGATGAATTTTTTCGGAGTACTTCTGAACCTCAAATCAGAAAACTCAAAAATAGGTAAAGGTAGACAGAACCCTTATCCTTGCTGTCAACAATTTTCAGCCACATATGACGTTCTATGATTTTTTAGAATTTCAAACAGTGAAGAACAGAAATCTGTTTCTGGACAGCAAACTCAGAAATTAGTCTTCCTCTCTTTAGAGGCTATTCTTGGCACAAAAAACCAAAACAAAAAGATACAAGGGAGTTGTTACAGAGCTAACATCACCCAAAATCAAAGAAAACAAAAAGAAACAGTAGGTAAAAATAGAATGGGTTGTCTCCCATAAGCGATTTTGTTTAACGGCTTTTAGCTAGGCAAAAGGGAAAATTCAAGTTTTATCAATAGTACCAACTTCAAGACCATCATCATCCTTGCGAACCGCATTACCTTTCTTACCTTTTCCAATAATCTTCTCACATAAGCAATTAATCTCCGTTATGTAAGGTTGAGAGCCATCCTTATTATCTTTTGTAGGCTTGCTTGCTTCATCAAAAAGATTTTCAGGTGAGATCCAGGCAAAATTATCTATCAAAGCATCGGCTATCCCTAAAAGTTTGAATGGAACGGAGACATGATATTCATCTTTCTTTTTAGTAGTACGAGTGTACTTATTCAAGTTTGCATCCCTGACATCTAATGAATAATGAACATTAGGATAAGCTCCAAGACTACCATATCGAGCAAATATTTTACGAGCTTCTACAACAATATCATAAAATTCATGGAAAAGGGTATCTAAAACGTGATCTTTTTCTTCCCCCTTCTTCATGCTTTCAAGTTTAAGGAACATTTGCTGCAATATAGGGTTAAGATTAACAAACCTATGCTCAAGACGATCCACCAAACAAGCGATGGCAGAATCATAACTATGGGTGAGCTCAACTATAGATCTTTTATCATGAACAAAGAGCTTGCTAACAAAAGGGAGAAATTCTTCAATATTATCTATACCAATAACATCCCCACTTCCAACCTTAACCTCCTTCATACCCAACTCAGGAGAAAACATAGCTACTAAGCAAAAGATAAAACTAAGCAAAACAAGAATAAAGATTACACTATTTTTTTTTGGTTTTGAAATTTCTAAACAAGCAAATAAGAAAAACAAGAAGTAAGCTAAGCAAGATAAAAACAAAGTAAATTGCATGGATGTGTCGAACTCCCCTAGCTAAAGCTTCGAAGTCCCCGGCAACGACGCCAGAAAAGAGCTTGCCGTGTTGACGTGAAACTTGGTAGTTCGAGAAGTCTTCTTCAAATCTCCGGCAACGGCGCCAGAAAAGAGCTTAATGGCGTGGCCAAGAGCAAGGTATGATACAGCGTAGCAGCAGTTTTCCCTTGATTACAAAACCAAGGTTGTCAGATCCAGTAGGACTTGGAGAAGGCTTAGCAAGGTGTCAACGGCGTCGTTTACGATAATTGACGTGGACCTGCACACAATCACAAACAAACTACTTTGCCCCAATGAAACAGAGAGGTTGTTAATCTCTCCGGCTTGCTGAACACAAAGAATTAAGGGATTTCTATTTTCTATACCCCTGGTTCCTTAGTACTACTCAGCCATGCCCACGCTCTTAACTTCTGCTCACTTTTCCCCTCTTCATTGTCTAAAACTCTAAAAAATGGACAAACTGGACATTTGCCGTTGGTCAAGGCATTGACCGTTAACTCTGACGAGTGGGGCTGGTCGGATTGTGTAGTACGGTGGCGCTCTTTGGACCGTTAGGCTGTGGTTCTGTGGATTCTCTTTGGCACATGCTTGTGTCCATTGGGCCGTGTTCAGTGATTAATTGATTTGCGCGATGGTTTCAACCTGTTATGCATGCGACGATGGTGCAGCCTGCAGTGCTTGCGCGCGCAGCGCTGATTTTGCTCTACCTGCATGCATTCATGCGCGCCACCACGATACCGTCCATGCATGTGCACCGCTGTAGCGCCCCGACCCCGGAATTATACAGAGAGGCTATGTAATTGGCACAACCATCAAGGTATAACACAGAGATCGAGACTTGTGTAACAAACTGGCACATTGCATGACTCTACGACACAAAACATATAGCAACTCATATAATGAGAAGAATACAAATATTACACAACAAAAGGTCACAGACCAACAATTCAACAAGCGGAAGCGGGTAGTGTTGTCTAACAACAAGAAGCAAATATATGGCCTAAGAGGCCTACAATAAACATCACCCAAGCCAGCTTGTTCCACGGTCCCAAGCTGCCACCTGGGAACCCCAGACTAGTAGTCGACGTCAACGAAGAACCCACCTAGCTGCTCGGTGTCGTCCTCCTCTGAAATACAAAATCATAGAGGCAGCAAAGAGAGACTGAGTACGATGTACTCGCAAGTTTAGTAGGGCGATATAGGCCCAATGACTGACGGAGGCTCTAAAGCTGTTTATGTATTTCTTTTGCATAAAGCCAGTTTTCAATAAAAGATATAAATGACACAAGGCATCGTCTACTCAGAATACTTTTCATAAAGGGGATAAGAGAGTAACTTTGTCATCAATGGTTCTCATCGAACCCCTTTTGTCACCAACCACACTCATCTCCACCAAGGCACCCCCTCGAATCACCCTCGAGGAAATGAACCTTTAACACACGTTGATTATGCAACCTTTAGCTGCCATATCAATTAGGTTAATATTCTCTATGGTCTTATCGTCTATTCCCAAGTTGTCCATAACCGTGGACACGGCTTTTCGAAAAGATTAACCCTGCAGGGGTGTACTAATTTACCCATTGGTACCGTCCGGCTCACCTAGTTGGCCCTCTTCCGGGGAAGGCCGGCGAGTGGGCGCGATTAGACCTTTACATTGCATGAGGCTTACTCAAGGACCATAAGTGTGCGGAAGGACAGGTTCAGCGCTCCCAGCGCCCTGCCCCGCGACCACGTCCTAAACACCACCATCCTCGTTTCTTTTCCACCCACACAACTCACGCGTAAATGGAAATAGCAAACTAGAGGACCCTTGACAAGCCCCTCACAACTTATTCGGTCAAAGGGGGTTCCATATGCCCCCACCTCCGGAAGCACGCTCAGTCTTGGTTCAAGAGGTAAATAACTCGCACCTAGGGGCTAGAGTGAGGCAAAACACCATCCCCGATGGCAACTCACCCAAGCCGTCTCAGCATTTTAATTAAGCATCACAATTATCCACCATGCCCGAAATCACTCCATCAACATCATTAATTATGGAATTCAATAACGGACATAACTAGTATTTCAACTAAGCATTTCTAAGCATGGCTAAGCATATAACCAACAATTATATTTGTATCCGGCCAACACATCAACACTACGGTTCATAGGTAGGGATACATGTGATTGGCTCGGGGAAGAACATGCAATCATAGGATTCTCTATATTTTGATCAAAAGAGACATTTGAATCGCATGCAATATTATGGTGGATAAAATAAGTTGATAAAATCACAGGATGCTAGAATGCCAAGAAGGTTAGGTTATCTCTTGCCTTGCTGCCCTGGCGCGTAGTACTGATCGTCGGGGTGAGTAGAGAGACCCTCGACTCCGGAATCTATCGATACCCAAAAGAGAAATACAAAGAACACATAAATCACAAGTTCACAAGGTGCAATGCGCAAACACATGATGACATGTCCAATTGATGCAAATATATCATTATATAAATTAGATAGCAAAATTAAACGGGGAGCCAAGTAATTAGTGCAATTATTTGGAAGCAACCCCATATTTATCTTAGTGACCACATTCTTCATAAATTATTGAATTATTAGATAAGTGGCTCAATATGCATGAACAAGACATGAAATGGGTAGGGTTCGTTATTCCGATCATCTTGGTACCTCATTTGTAATTTTTGGAGCACCGATGAATAAATAGCAATTTAAATAATTAAAGGAATTTAATTCTTTTAAACCAATTTAGAATAACATCAAATAAATATTTGTGATCATGATGTGATAAGTGCATGGTTTGATAGCATTTGACAAGTTGATCACTTTGATATTTAATTCATAATTTTTGGACAAATATTTAATAAGTTATGAGTTTTCCTAATTTGGGATTATTTAACCCATTTTAGGAATTCTTAATTAATATCAAAATATGGTTTCAAAATAAACATTTCAATTGGTCTATTAGCTAGAGTTTGTCTTTCTGATCAAATTGGTATTTTGTTTGTTGAATTTGAACCAAAGTACACATAGTTATGAATTATTCCAAAATAAAAACAAAAACTATTTTTACTGTGCGGCCGGCCCACAGGTCGGCCCAGGCCGGTTAGCAGGCCGGGTCGGTGGCCGAGGAGGCCGGCCTCAGAGCCGGCCTAGTCCGGAGCCAGGCCGGGCTGTGGCCCGAGGGAGCCGGCCTCACGGTCGGCCCAGGCCGGGCGCTAGGCCGGCCACGCACCCGAGCCAATCGGCCTCCAGGCCGGTCGGGCCGGTGCCCAGGCCGGGGCGTGTGTGCGGTGACGCTGGCGGTGACGGCGACCAGGAATCGGCGGCGGGAGAGGAAAATAGGGGGCGGGGAAGAAAGCAAAAGTGAGCTTGCTCACCCGTGAGCTTGCTGGTGCGGTCGCTACGGAGAGGGGTGGGTCGACGGCGACCAAATCGGCTCCGGCGTGCGGCGGCAAAGGTGGAGGCAGTCGACGACGAACACGTCGACGCAGGGCCTCCCGACTCGATTAATCCGGTGGAGGGGGAGAGGGGGAGACGGAGGAGCGGGTGCTGGCCTTCAATCCACCTCGCATGCTCTGGTACGACGGCAGCGAGCTCGGCCACACGACGGCAAGGAGGAGCTCGGGAAGGGGAGAAAGGAAAACGTCCGATCCGGGAATTGCGGTGGAAAAAGGAATGGTACCGAGGGGGGGAGCAGGTGGACGACGGTGGGGAGCCTCCTAAGCATCCATGCCACAGTAGCAAACGGCCTGGCGCCGGCCAGCTCGGAGGCATGGCGCCAGTGCGCCATGCCCACAGTGGAGAGGAGAGAGAGGGAAAAAGAAAAACGCGAAAAGGTCCCTGGAAAGTTTGAAACAAAAGCAAACAGGTCCCCAGAACAGCTTTGACAATTTATTTGGGGCACAAGGACACTTTCATAAAATTTGCAAAAATTCATACAAGCTCTAATTCACAGCTGGAACCTCTACAAAAAGTTTGGGCTCCAAATAAAATGATTTGACCCACACTTGTTCACAGCTTTTAAATTTGGTCATTTTTGATAATTTGCAAAAAGCATTCAATTGGAGTAATTAACCATTTCCAAAAATAGTGAAAATATTCATGGAGACTCTCACAATCATAATGGGGCTCCCCACGATTTTAGTTTGAATTTTGGAAATGTTTTACTGGGTTTCAAAAATGGAGAAAGAATTCAGCCAACTTGAACCCCCATGCTATTTCTTATTTGACACAATTTGAAAAGTGAGGAATTGTTATAAACTGCAAAGTTGGAACTTCCTCATCAATTTGGAAATTCATTTACTGGTTGCCAGTTGGGCATTGCATGTGGTTGGAGATTTTGGGGAAGGCTGGCTTCCCATTTCAATTGGTTTCCAAGCGAAAGCTTAAAATGGCCAAAATGCATATGGATGCTATGATGCAAACATGGAACAAAAGTGGAAAAATTCTTCGTATTTTTCGTTACCAAGTTAGGGCTGTTACAATTCTACCCCCCTTACAGGAATCTCGTCCCGAGATTCTAGGCTTGAGTGAAGAAGGCGGGGTATTCCTGACGAAGACTAGTTTCTCGCTCCCATGTGGCTTCTTCCTCGGAATGGTTGGACCATTGAACTTTGAGAAACTTGATGGTCTTGTTGCGGGTTTTCCTCTCCGCTTCATCCAAGATGCGGATAGGATGCTCGCGGTAGGTCAAGTCCTCCTGAATGTCCAATGCCTCATGATCAACCCCACGGATCGGATCCTTGAAGCACCGGCGGAGTTGGGAAACATGGAACACATCATGAACATCCGGGAAATTGGAGGGCAACTCAAGTTGATAGGATAGATCTCCTCGCTTGGCTAGGATGGTGAAAGGACCAACGTAGCGAGGTGCTAACTTGCCCTTGATTCCGAAGCGACGAACGCCTCGGAGAGGAGAGAATCGAAGATAAGCCTTGTCACCAACTTCATAGTGAACCTCTTGATGGTGCTTGTCATAATAGCTTTTCTGACGAGATTGAGCCGCCTTGAGATTTTCTCGAATGACACAGACTTTCTCTTCGGCTTCATTGATCACATCAGGACCGAAGAGTGGCCTCTCTCCGGTTTCAGACCAATTGAGAGGACTCCGGCATTTCCTCCCATAAAGGACCTTAAAAGGAGCCATTTGCAAACTGGCTTGATAGCTATTGTTGTAGGAGAACTCGGCGAGGGGAAGGTATTTCTCCCAACCCTTGCCAAAGGAGATGACACACGCCCGAAGCATATCCTCAAGAACTTGATTTACTCTTTCAGTTTGACCGTCAGTTTGAGGATGATAAGCGGTGCTGAAATTGAGACGGGTTCCAAGAGCCGTTTGGAAACTTTGCCAAAACTTGGACACAAATAAGCTTCCACGGTCAGAGATGATCCTCAAGGGAACCCCGTGCAAAGGAACAATCCGGGCCATATACAAGTCGGCAAGTTGTCTTGCTCGAATATCATCACGGACCGGAAGGAAATGGGCAACCTTTGACAAACGGTCGATAATGACCCAAATAGCATTGTTGCCCTTTTGTGACTTTGGAAAACCGGTGATGAAATCCATACCAACTTCATCCCATTTCCACTCGGGAACGGCTATGGGGCGAAGGGTACCAGCTGGCCTTTGATGTTCAGCTTTCACCCGGCGACAGACATCGCATTCAGCAACATATTTGGCAATCTCCCGCTTCATACGGGTCCACCAGAATTTGGGACGGAGGTCTTGGTACATTTTGGTGCTACCAGGATGGATGGATATGGGAGATCCATGTGCCTCTTGGAGGATTAACGCCTTGGTATTTCCACTCTTGGGCACCACAAGACGGTCTTCGAAATAGACAACACCGGAGTCATCGATAGAGAAACACTTGGCCTTTCCACTTGCGACATTTTCCTTAATCTTGAGGATGCCAGCATCATTTTGCTGGGCGGCCTTGATTTCATCCTCGAGAGTGGATTTGATCTCGAGGTTAGCTAGAAAACCGGAAGGAACAATCTCCAGATTCAACCTAGCAAATTCCTCGTGAAGAGCAGGTTGCGCCTTTTCAACCATCAAGGTGTTGCAATAGGCTTTGCGGCTCAGAGCATCCGCCACGACATTTGCCTTGCCGGGTTGGTAGTTGAGGGTCACATCATAGTCTTTTATCAATTCCAGCCATCTTCTCTGCCTCAAGTTCAGATCCGGCTAGGTGAATAGATACTTCAGACTTTGATGGTCGGAGTAGATCTCACAACGGTTGCCCAACAGGTAGGGCCTCCATTGCTTCAGAGCATGTACCACAGCGGCAAGCTCCAAATCATGGGTTGGGTAATTTTGCTCGTGTAGCTTGAGTTGACGGGAGGCATAGGCGACCACATGGCCTTCTTGCATCAAAACACAGCCCAAGCCTTGGAGAGATGCATCACAATAGACGACAAAGTCTTTGTCGGTGTCGGGAAGGACAAGCACCGGAGTGGTGGTGAGCTTGACCTTGAGGGTTTGGAAACTCTCTTTAGCCTTGTCTGACCATACAAATTGTTTGCCTTCTGAGGAGGTCAGTCAGTGGCCTTGGCTATTTTGGAGAAGCCCTCGATGAATCGGCGGTAATAACCCGCCAATCCAAGGAAGCTTCGGATATCTTTGACAGACTTGGGAGTTGGCCAATCCAGGATGGCCTGAATCTTGTCAGGTATCACCGCTACTCCAGCAGCTGACACCACATGACCGAGGAAAATGAGGTCCTTTAGCCAAAATTCACATTTGGAGAACTTGGCATAGAGGCGGTGATCTCGGAGCTTGGTCAAGACTAGCCGAAGATGCTCTGCATGTTCTTCTTCGGTTTTGGAATAGACAAGGATGTCATCGATGTAAATGATGACAAACTTGTTGAGGTATTCGTGGAAGATGGAGTTCATTAGCCTCATGAATGTAGCCGGAGCATTGGTGAGGCCGAAAGACATGACGGTGTACTCGTATAACCCATAACGGGTAGTGAAAGCCGTCTTCGGAATATCTTCCTTTTAGATCTTTATCTGATGGTAACCTAACCTCAGATCCATCTTGGAAAATACCGTTGCCCCAGACAGTTGATCGAATAGATCAGTTATTCGAGGAATTGGATATTTGTTCTTGATGGTCACCGCATTCAGAGGGCGGTAATCAACGACCAGACGAGGAACATTTGTATCCCTCTTCTTGACAAAGATGACCGGGCAGCCCCAAGGTGAGCTACTCGTCCGGATTAAATCCTTCTCTAGCAGCTCATCCAATTGCTTCTTTAATTCAGCTAGCTCTTCCGTTGGCATACGGTAGGGAGTTTTGGAAACTGGGGCGGTTCCCGGAACCAACTCTATCACAAACTCCACGCTGCGATCAGGTGGCATGCCGGGCAATTCCTCCGGGAAAACATCGGGGAAATCACACACCACCTCTACTTCATGCATTTCAGGTGGAGTGGTTCCTTCCATGAAGTACAAACTGATCTCCGGAGAGAGAGGAGTGGCAGGGGACGGGACTGCAGACGAAGGTGACCAGTAACGCACTTCCCCATAGTGTGGGTGGATCACTGTGACAGTCTTGGCAGCACAGTCCAGGTTGGCCTGATACTTGACTAACCAGTCCATGCCTAGAATAACATCCAGACCCTCTGACTTCAGGGCTATCAACTGAAATGGGAAAGGGATTGAACCTATCGAAATCTGCACCTCTGGAGTGACCCACTTGGTTTGCCAACGAGAACCGGGTGTTTTAACCACTAAAGAGGAGTCCATATTCACAAAGGGAACTTGATGGTTGTGTGCAAAAGCTATCGATATGAATGAATGTGATGCAACAGAATCAAATAAGACTGAAGTAGGGTAATCATTGATTCGAAGCATACCCATGAGAACTCCGGGATCCTCCTCAACGCCTTCAGCCAAGACGTGGTTCAGGCGGCCACGGCTGACGGTGGTAGCCTTGGCGGCTGGGGTAGAGGGTTCTGGTGCAGGTGCTGAGGTAGCCGGTGCCTTCTGGGGGCACTCCCTGGAGTAGTGCCCAGGCAGGCCACAAGCGAAACAAATGACCCCCGGTGGTGCAGGCAGCCGAGGTCGAAAACCGCCTCCAGCCGCACCCAAGGTTGAAGTAGCTGGGCGAGGCGGAGGTGGCAAGTACCCGGTGGTCTTCGGAGCGGAGGGTGTCTTGGGCACAGCGCTGAAAGGCACAAACACCCGGCGCTTCTTGCCCTCAGAGGAAGAGGAGCTCTGGTGGTCGGTGGAAGCTGGCCGCTTGGAAGCCTCCAACTCCTTCCTACCTTGCTCCATGGTGAGAGCCTGGTTGTAGAGCTCCTGGTAGGACTGGAACTTGAAAGGTAGGAGCTCATATCGGAGACGAGGTGTGAGCCCCTTGCGGAAGAGGTATTGCTTGTCTTCGTCATTCGTCACGTCCCGAGGGGTGTAACGGGAGAGGTGGTTGAACTCCCGTCCATAAGACTGGACGTCCATGCGTCCCTGGGTCAAGTCCAGGAACTCCCTCCTATTGAGCTCGAGGATAGGCTTGGGGATGTACGCCGCACGGAAAGCGGTGCGGAACTCCTCCCAAGTGACAACATGGCCCGCGGCAACCATTGCCACGTGGCTCTCCCACCAGGAGCCGGCGGCTCCCTCCAACAGGTAGGTGGCGAAGTTGACATGTTCCGCCGCCGGAACGTGAAGAGCGGCAAACTTGCGCTCTATAGCCCGAAGCCAATCATCCGCATCAAGCGGCTCCTTAGCTTCGGAGAAAGTGGGAGGTTGGGACCGCAAGAACTGGTTGAGAGTGGTGCAGTCCGTGTTCCTCTGTGCACCCTGTTGAACCAACTGCGCAAGAAGATTCTCGTTGCGCACGCGGCCCTCTTCAATGATCATCAACACCTCCGCCATAGTGGGTGGCGGTGGTGGATCAGGGTTGCTATGTTCCCCACAACGGGTTGGAGCCATTCTGAAGATTTGGAACAACGACAAGTTAGTAACCAATTCCGACAGATAAGAGATCATTGGCTTGCAATATAGAGATTTAAGAAGCAATAAACACCAAAGACAGATTTAGGCAACCACGGTGACATCACGTCATCGCGGCGAATAAACGGATAAAGGACTCGACATAACTGGACGGTAAGAACCCAAACCCCGAGAACCTAAACATCGACACCAAGCATAAAACAAATAGAGGTAAGAATCAGAGTAGAGCGAGTTGGATGAGAAGCAAAAAGAATCCTAAGAAGGTTTTCACAACTCATTTTTAGGTTAAATAATTTTCACTAGACTCGACATCGACCAAAGAAAGGGTTTCCTACAGGCAGTCCTGCTCTGATACCAACTTGTAACGCCCCGACCCCGGAATTATACAGAGAGGCTATGTATTGGCACACAACCATCAATGTATAAACAAAGATCGAGACTTGTGGAACAAACTGGCACAGCATGACTCTACGACACAAAACATATAGCAACTCATATAACGAGAAGAATACAAATATTACACAAAAGGATCACAGATCCAACAATTCACAAGCGGAAGCGGGTAGTGTTGTCTAACAACAAGAAGCAAATTATGGCCTAAGAGGCCTACAATAAACATCACCCAAGCCAGCTTGTTCCACGGTCCCAAGCTGCCACCTGGGAACCCCAGACTAGTAGTCGACGTCAACGAAGAACCCACCTAGCTGCTCGGTGTCGTCCTCCTCTGAAATACAAAATCATAGAGGCAGCAAAGAGAGACTGAGTACGATGTACTCGCAAGTTTAGTAGGGCGATATAGGCCCAATGACTGACGGAGGCTCTAAAGCTTTATGTATTTCTTTTGCATAAAGCTATTTTCATAAACCGAATATAAAGACACATGGCATTCGTCTACTCAGAATACTTTTCATAAAGGGGTAAGAGAGAACTTTCATCTTCGGTTCTCATCGAACCCTTTGTACCAACCACACTCATCTCCACCAAGGCCCCCCTCGAATCACCCTCGAGGAAGTGAACCTTTACACACGTTGATTATGCAACCTTTAGCTGCCATATCAATTAGGTTAATATTCTCTATGTCTTATCTATTCCCAAGTCGTCCATAACCGTGGACACGGCTTTTCGAAAAGATTAACCCTGCAGGGGTGTACTAATTTACCCATCGGTACCGTCCGGCTCACCTAGTTGGCCCTCTTCCGGGGAAGGCCGGCGAGTGGGCGCGGTTAGACCTTTACATTGCATGAGGCTTACTCAAGGACCATCAGTGTGCGGAAGAACAGGTTCAGCGCTCCCAGCGCCCTGCCCCGCGGCCATTCCTAAACACCACCATCCTCGTTTCTTTTCCACCCACCCACAACTCACGCGCAAATGGAAATAGCAAACTAGAGGACCCTTGACAAGCCCCTCACAACTTATTCGGTCAAAGGGGGTTCCATATGCCCCCACCTCCGGAAGCACGCTCAGTCTTGGTTCAAGAGGTAAAGAACTCNGCGTCTGCGATTGAGGGCTCCCCGGCTCGATTCGTTGGACGAGGAGGTAGAGGACGACGAGACGGAGCTGACGGTGGCTTCAGCTCGAGCTCTGGCAGACGTAATCGACGGCGACCATGGCAACGGCGGCGGCGGCAGTGGTTCGATCTAGGGTTAGGGCTTCCAGGGAGAAGGAGAGGAGAGGGAGCGGGGAGGGAGGGGGTAAGGCCCCGGGGTTTTTCCCTGAATTAGAATTGCCTGTTATTTTATTTTTTGCATCAGCATGACATCAGCATCATCGCATCGCATGTTTTGGCAACAAAACTATTTTTATTAAACTCTATTTTATTTTTCTAAAATTGTCGGAAAATATTTTTTTATCGGGACAGTCGTCTCCGTTTTCGAAAATTATTGCTAAATTTATTTTGCAAAATAAAACTGTTTTGAGTTTAGAGAGAGAGAGAGCAGCCCAAATCTGGCCCAAGCCCACCTAACCTCCAAAACCCTAATCTTGCCCCTGGCTTTTTCCTTTCCACCCCTGCCTTTATGTAGCCACCCTCTCCTCTTTTTCTGCTTTCGCGAAACCGCCCTTCCACCTCTTCTTTTTCTTTCTTTCCCCTCCCTTTCCTTTTCTTCCACTCCTTTCTTTTCTTTTTATCTTTTCTTTTCCCTATCTCTCTCCTCACCCGCACCTCTCTTTCTCTCCTTTCCTTTTCTTCCCCGCATCTTCTTCCCCATCTACGCCCGCACCCGACGTCCCCCCGATCCTTTCCTCCCCGCATGCCACACCTTGCCAGGCTGCCCCGTCCCTGACCTCCTCCTCTCCTTCCCGGTCGACCACCTCCCTCTCCTCCCTGCGCCGCTCCCTTCTCCCTTCTTCCTCCTCCTCTCCCTCCTCCTCTTCTCCTCACCCGGTCGTCCCCTGCGCGTCGGCCTCCGCCCGAGCTTGCTCCCGCGCCGGCCCTCCTCGTGCCACGGCCGCGCCGCCGCCCGGCCCCTCTCCTCACCGTCGACCTCCCTCCTTCCCTCCTTCCTCCCTGCCTCGCGTGACCGCCCTCTGCTCCTCCCGGCCGGGCCCTTGCTCCGCCACTCTAGCTTCTCTGTCGGCCTCCTCTCCCGGCGTTGCCGCCGGCGGACCACCCGGCTCCGCGTGCCTCCCTTTCCCTGGTCGCCCCTGTCTCGTCCCCATCTCCGTTGTCTCTGTGCTCCTGTGATCCCCGTCGGTTCCGTCCCCATGGTGTGCTGCCTCCGTGTCGTGGACGTCGTGTTCCCCGTCCCCGACCAATGGCTCCCGTGGTGTGTTCCCCGGTCCGTGTCCGTGTTGCTGCGTTTCCGCGTCGATGCTCCTGTTCCCCGTCGGGAAGTTGTTCCCGACGCGTCCCCGTCGGAAGCACCGTGAAGCAGGTTCCCCGTTTCCGTTCCCGTTTCCCCCATCGTGACGGTTCCCCGATGCAGTTCCCGATCTGCGTCCCCGTCGTGAAGCCGTTGCCGATTCCGTTTCCCGTCGTGAATCTGTTTCCCGATCCTGTTTCCCGTCGTGAAGCAGTTTTCCGTTCCGTTTCCGTCGTGAAGCAGTTTCCCGTTCCCGATCCCCGTTTCCCGGTCGTTTCCCGTTTTCCCGACGTGAAGGCCGTTTTCCCGTTTTCTGTCTCCGTTGCCGGCCGCCTTCGTGCGCGTCCGTGAAGCCGACCCCCGATGTCGTGGAACCCCGACAACCCCGAAGCCCGGAACGCCAAGGTCTGCCACGACGACGACCCGAGTACGACTACTTCCCCGACGTCGACTACCTCGACTACTTCAACTGGAACGACTACTTCCACGACGTCGACTACCTCGACTACTTCGACTCCGGATGAATGACTACTTCGACTACTTCGACTACGACGACGACATCGACTACTTCCTCTCCGATCCGAAGACGGTGGCTTCCTCCCTCGAATCCGAAGATCCTCGATCCGATGTGCGACCCCAACCCTAAACCCCTATATGCGATATATATCCGTATCTTATAAAATCATGCATGCTTAATCAACATCGCACCTTTATCCATTTAGTCAAATTAAATCAATTTAATTATGGGATTTGTCCGGTGCATCTATATTTGTACCGATCCCATTTAATATGCTTTGCCATGTGATAGGGAATAAAATTGGACAACCTTTAATTTGTCATGCATCATGTCATCAACATGCCGCTTCTTTTGCCGTAGTAGTAAAATGCATCTTTTCCGTTGCCAGTGTTCGTTGCTTCTTCGGGTAGGACGATGAGTTGATGTGAGCAACGACAAGTTCTGCTACCTCTACCGGATTGCAGGCAAGTGATACTCCCTTGCTATCTTTGCTTGTTTTCTGTCTCTTACACCTCCTATCTTTTGTTCCTTGCTAGCCTTATGTCACGATGCTTGTGTCCGATCCTATATGCATGTTTCCCTTGCAGCCATGATATAGCCACACCCCCACATCCTATTAACCTGTTGTTTGTTTACCTTGTTGGCCTTGCGAGTCGTAGTGCATGCTTAGGTGCTTTGCTTGAGTCTTGTTGTCTCTTTAGCTAGTCTTGTTGTTAACATGATAGCTAGGCTCAACTAAAATGGTAATCTTTTTTTTCTGTTGCGATGGAAATAACTTAATAAAGATAAGGCACCGGCAGAAGGCCAATCGTGGTGATTTGTTCTGCTAGTGTCGCCTAGGACCCGAGTTCTTTTCCGCTGATCCAAGACTGAGCGCACTAACCACATGTGGGAGTTCTATGGGCCTCCCCGCAGCTTACTACCGGATCCTCAAACCTGTCCAGATGCCACAAGTAGTTCGAGTGTTTCGTAGATCTTGCGGTATGTTCGTTTATCGAGTGTGGAAGGAGGGGCAATCGTATGAGTGTTCCCTCCCGAAGCCGTCCTCGCATCGGCCAGGCCCACCTCGGAGCTTCGGCCGGACTTTGAAGGTGGATCAGTCCTAGCTAGGTGGCTCCCTGGACTTGTTTGTAGAGAAGGGAAACGTTGCGTCGAAACCTCCACCGGTACACCTCTAAGCGAGAGTTTCGATGCGTGTGGGTTCATTGGTGCATCCCTGCAGGGTGAAATCTTTTCGAAAAGCCGTGTCCGCGGTTATGGACGACTTGGTGAAATGCGCTGGCTAAAAGATCATAGACAACTTGCACCTTATGATGATAATAACTTGACTAGTAAGATAGATTACTCGAATAATAATCTGATTAAAACTTGTCCACCGTGTGAGTTCCCGGACTTCTTCCTCGTGGGTTGAGGATACGAGGGAGTCGTTTTAGGGTGGGTTTGTTTGGTGAGTAGTATAGTTTGGTTTCTTATGCGTTCTCTTACCTTGTCTCTGATAGACGAATATTGTAGTGTGTCTCTATAAGTTGTTAGTGCTGCTTGCCGCCGCCTCAAACGCTAACCCTCTTTCCCCGGAATTCCAGCTTTGATATCTTGTGAGTATTACTTGCCAGTACTGTTTTATAGTACTGACCCCTTCGGGGCTGCTATTCCAATGCAGCCAACAGGTTTGAAGTGTGACGACGTTAGCTTGGAATCCCTCTGGCTTGGCCTGGGCAGGGATATGGTGCCTTCGTTTATCTTCAGGACTCTTAGTCCAATTTGTTTCTTGTCCGTAGTCGGACGCTACCCGCTTCCGTTGTTCTTTGGATCTTTGTATTGTATCTTTGCTCTTGACTCTGTGAGTCGTTGTTGTATATATGTTCTTTTGTGGGTTCCATCGAGAACTGTTGTAATGTTATCACAATTCCACCCGCATAACGTGTGTGTTGTAACCTGCACGTTATGCCTGGTGGGCGTCCTTTAGGATCGTTATTATGCGGATTTGGCTGGAACGCTAAATCTGCATAGTACCGATCTTGGGGCGTTACAGGAGGCAGGGCCCGGCGGGGTGCTTTTAACCATGAGGAGGAGCGGGGGGGGGGGGGGGGGCTGGCCGTGGGGTGCGGTGGTGGCAAGGGCGGCGGTGGCACGGCGGCATGGCGACAGTGCCGCTGTCGCCACCGTGTCGATGACACATTTGCAGAAAACTCCCTGCCCTCTGTTTCTTCTTTCTTTTCCTTTTAAAACAGCAGCTTCTCCTATTTAATTGAAGCACTTCTTACATTCCAAATTTGATGAAATTTTGTGGAAAATTATGATTTGGCACAAGGATGCACTGGTAAAATTTGGAGCTCATTGGAGGAAGGTTTGTAGAACAAACTTGCTTTAGTTTCATCTCTGCCCTTTATTTAAAACATTTTATTGGGCTACTTAAACTCTTTCCAAAATTTTGGGAAAATGTTTAAAGCAAGTTTATTACTTCAAGAAGCTGTCATAAAATTTGTAGCCCATTTGAAAAACATTTTATGTGTAAACTATTTGGAAGTGCTCACAGAAAAGTTAGGTATTTATTTAATTATTCGAATTTTGCAATTGCATTAATTTTTGCAATCAACCTAGTTTGAAGTTGTTAGAACTTCCTGGTCAAATATGAATTTCAATTTGGATTGTGTTGGTTCAATAACATTCATCAACCTTGAATTAATAATTAAAGCCAAAGTGTTATTTCATGTGAAGCAAATTATTTATGGATGTCATGATGCAAAGAAAGGAAAAGCAAAAGTGAAAATTTGGCCCATATTTCAGGGTACCAAACTGGGGCTGTTACATGACCTCAATGTGCTTGTTGTTTGGAAGAAGTCTCATAAATTAGCCTTTGTTGGACATGTCGAGAACGGCATGTATGTGGTTGACTTCTCAAAGGAAACCTCAAGAGTCGCGACATGTCTAATGGCTAAAGTTGATGTGGGATGGCTTTGGCACCGCCGGCTAGCCCACACCAATATGAGAACTCTCTCTGAACTTCAAAGCGGTGGTCATATTCTTGGACTAACCGATATTAAGTTCTCAAAAGATCGTGTGTGTAGCTCATGTGTCCTAGGGAAGCAACATGGAAGTCCACATCCCGCTAAGAACATCATCACCACCACGAAGATTCTCGAGCTTATTCACTTGGATCTGTTTGGTCCTCTATCGTATGATAGTCTTGGTGGGAAGAAATATTGCTTGGTGATTGTGGATGATTATTCAAGGTACACATGGGTCTATTTCTTCAAGAAGAAGAGCGAGACTCAACAGAAGGTGATTGACTTCATCAACATGGCTCAACGGCAATATCAAGAGAAGATCATGGTGATTAGAAGTGACAATGGTACCGAGTTCAGGAACTACACCGTGGAGGGTTTTCTTAGTGAATAGGGGGTTGCTCATAAATATTCCACTCCTTACACCCCTCAACAAAATGGTGTTGCAGAGAGGAAGAACCGGACTCTTATGGATGCGGCTAGGACCATTATTGCGGAGTTCTCTTCTCCATATAACTTTTGGGCCGAAGCCGTAGCCACCGCATGTCATGCTACCAACCGGTTATATCTTCGCAAGATCATCAACAAGACTCCCTATGAGATCCTCCTCGGTAAGAAGCCGGATCTATCTTATTTCTGAGTCTTTAGTTGCAAGTGTTTCATCAAAAAGAAAGGTACTCGTGTATCTAAATTTGAAGCTAGATCCATTGAAGGCATTTTTGTTGGCTATTCCACGGTGTCACATGCCTATAGAGTCTACAACAAGTCCTCTGGACAAGTTGAAGAAGCTTGGGACGTGCACTTTGATGAGGATAATGGCTCCCACGTGTCGATCCTTTGGCTGTAGGTGATGTAATTCCTCCAATCGCCATAAGACGAATGGGTGTGGGAGAGATCCGCCCCGTTGAGGAACCCCTTGTGGCGGAAGGAGAAGGATAATGCTCTACTCTTTTGGAGCCATCACCGACACCAAGCATCTCCATTGTGCCCCCGGAAGCCCATCAAGATTAATTGCCAAGCCCTCAAGCTAGTGAGCAAGACCAAGGACAAGATCATCCTATTGTTGTTGAAGGCCCACCTAGTGGTTCCTCTTCACCAAATGATGTCCAAGGCCAACCTCAAGGTGACATGGAAAGTCAAGCTCATCATGATGATTCTCAATCCCCCAATGATGAAGGTGATGATAAAGCCACTTCACAAGAGTCATTAGATGAGGTACGAGAAAGAAGAGCAAGAGCAAGGGAGCGTCGTCTCGAGCGTAATGAGCACACTTTGGACAAGATTCTTGGAGATGTTTGTGGCAAGGTCTCCACAAGAAGGCAATTGGCAAACTTTAACTCTCATCATGCTTTCATTTCCGTCATCGAGCCTAAGAAAGTATTTGGAGCTCTTGAAGATCAAGATTGGCTTGAGGCTATGCATGATGAGCTCAACAACTTCGAGAGGAACAAGGTGTGGAAATTAGTGCCAAGACCCAAGGATTGCAAGAATGTCATTGGAACCAAGTGGGTATTGAAGAACAAGCAAGACGCAAATGGTATTGTGATCCGTAACAAGGCGAGGTTAGTGGCTCAAGGGTTTTCCCAAGTATAAGACAAATTTGAGATGTCCATGATGGGGGAGTTAGAGTTCTTTATTGGTTTTGAGATCAAACATTGAGACAAGGCAATTTCATCAATCAAGCCAAATGAAAGAACGAGATGTCGCCTAGAGGGGGGGGGGGGTAAATAGGTGATTTAAAACTTTTACGTTTAGGCTTCAATAAATGCGGAATAAAAGTAACGTTTAATTTATCAAGCCCAAAACAAAACCTAATATACTAGGTTCACCTATGTGCACCAACAAATTATGCTAGGCAAGTTAAGAACATGGATAGCAAAGTATATAACTTCAATCTCGATGGCTATCACAAAGTAAATGCATAAGTAAAGGGGTTTGGTTATAGAGATAACTGACACAAGTGGAGACGAAGGTTTGTTTCCAGTAGTTCCTTCCCAATGGAAGTACGTCTACGTTGGAGAGGTGTGGAGGCTCCTTGGCCCTCCTACAAGCACGTCCGTGCTCAACCTATTCTCCGTGAGCTCCTCCCGTGGGGAATACCCGATGGGGGATTTGCTCATCCACTGTGAGGTCATCTTGAGGGCATTGACCAAACCCGTACAATGAGGTCTTATTGAGGGCGTTGACCAAACCCATACAATTTGCCCGAGCCTACCTCCACACAATAGGAGGCTCCCGTAGCACACACAACCATCTAGGGTGCACAATGCACCCAAGAGGGACAAGCTCTTGGGAGCCCTATGCACCCAAGAGTAACAAGCTTCTCGAACTTCAATCCCACGTATCACCGTGGAGAACTCAAACATATGCACCAAATGCAAAAGGCAAGACCACACAAGGTGGTGAAGTTCTTCACTTCCAAATCCAACCAAAGCAACTAATGCTAGGGAGGGATTTGAGAGGAAGAACAAAGGAGAAATCCAAAGCAACTCCAAGATCTAGATCTAAAGGGTTCCCCTCACTTAGAGGAGAGATGACTTGGTGAAGTGGTAGATCTAGATCCCCTCTCTCTTTCTCTCTAAAAGGAGGCAAGAATCATGGAGTGATGGAGAGGAAGCAAGCTCTCAAAAAGGTCAACAATGGAGGAGAGAGAGAGAGTGCAAAGAGTTGGGCTACCATTGGGGGAAGAAGGCCCCTTAAATAGGTTGCCCCGAAATCCAACCGTTGGGGGCAGATTCGCGCAGGGGCGGTACTACCGCCAGAGGCGACGGTACTACCGCCCCACGCGTTTCAGCCCACCAACGGCTCTCAAAAGAACCCGCAGTAGCGGTACTGCCGCCAGAGGCGGCGGTACTACCGCTGGGGTGAAACAGAGGGCATCAACGGCGGCAGTGCTGGCGGCACTACTGGCAGTGCTGCACAGCCCAGGAGAGGGCTCAAAGTCCCCAGCAGCGGTACTGGCGCTAGAGGCGGCGGTACTTCCGCTGAGGGCTAACAGAGCACCTCTCTGGCGGTAGTGCTGGCGGCACTGCTGGCGGTGCTGCACAGCCCAAGAGAGGGCTCAAAGTCCTCAGGAGCGGTACTACCGCCAGACGCAGTGGTACTGCCGCTGAGGGCTAACAGAGCACCTCCCTAGCGGTACCACCGGCAATGGAAATGCATATTTGAGGAAAACCACACCAAGCAAACTCATTCAAAACAAGATCCAAAAGAAAACCAAATAGAGGCACTCAATAAGATTGGAACTTGTTCGAGCAAACATGCCACATGGAAACAAGATAATTTGCAATATCAAACCCAAGTGGCAAAACCTCAAATATTCACACTTTCTAGGATTGTAATATGTACAAAACATATTACTCCCCCATAATGTGATAATCCATTTCGTTCTAACAAGAGGCAAGTAAACACCAACTAGAGAAATTAATGGATATTATAGAATTTGAATTTCTCATGAATGATACATACCACATAGAGACTAGATAATCTTGCTATATCAATACTATGTGGTGTACATCATGAATACACATTTTTTGGATTGTGAAGTGCACAAAGCAAGTCACTCACCCAAAATTGGTATAGTCCATTAATCTCCCAAAAGAACCAAATAAAGTCCACACAAGATCCAATAAAAGGCTCATCACAAAGTTTACACATACATGATACACAACTAACATACACATACTTGATTTCTCAAGATAAGTAAGAAAGAAGCACATCATATACAAACACATGCTAGGAACAAAACTAACACATGCAAGGGGGCAAGTAACTTTCAATGTAAATGAATTAAGTACAAGTTACCCCAAGGAGGAAAATTGGGTATAAGATAGATATGGGATAATCCAATTGACTTGGCTTGAGGAAATATAACCATGAAGATCCCTTACTTCTTCAAAAGATAGCCAAGTCTCCAATGTCCTCCAATTACACCTATTGATCAAGTTTGAGCTTGTTGGTCCCCAACAAAGTTGGGTCCTAAGATGTTAGTCACAATAGGTTTGGGTACCCAAATGGTTCTTTTCTTGACACCACTTTGAGCACCCACATATTTGGCAAACACATTGACAACCCTATCCTTCCTAAGAGAATAAACATCATCAATTAGAATGGGGTTGGATAGGGTACCGTTTGTGCATGAAGAATCCACGTGACCCTTATCACGGCATAGGTAGCAACACCGACTCTTCCCTTTCTTCTTAATAGGCTCCTCAACTGGAGGATCAATAGCATGAGTCTTCTTAGGAGGTGGCCTTTGTTCAACTCGTGGTTGAGCATGAGATTGAACAAGAGGCCGCTTCCCTAGTTGCTTCTCATTGAGATGCTTATTCTTCATAGGGCAATCTCTAACATGGTGCCCTTCGATCTTGCACTTGAAGCAAGTAATCTTGGTCGGATTCTTGGTTTGTTCTTGACCCTTCTTCTTGCCGATCTTGGACGTGTTCTTGTTATTGGAGTTGAATCCAAGTCCACTCTTGTCATTGGGGGATTGTTGCACACTCAACAAGTTGTCAAGTGTGGTCTTCCTTTCATGACGCTTTACCAAGCCTTTCTTCAAAGAAGTGGCTTGGGCCTTGAGCTCATTCCTTTCCTCTACATGGTTAGTGATAACACAAGAACTAGAGAAGGTAGATGCATCATTGTTAGAGCAAGGAAAGTAATTCATCACATGATGTGCCAACATTGTGAGTGGATGAACTACGAGGAATAGCACATGGCAATATAGCATTATTAGTAGAGGATGTGCCATTGTCCACATGAGGCTCACTAGATGTTACCTTGGTAGTGATAGCCTCATGAGCCAACTTTAGCCTATCATGGGACACTAGAAGATCATCATGAGAGCTAGATAGCTTTTTATGACTTTCTTCCAATTTCCCATGATTACTAGTTAGCAACTCGAGTTGAGCCCTTAGCTCAACATTCTCCTTTAAAATGGATGCTTCACAAGAAGTAGAGTTAGTAGCACAAGCATCATCATTAATAGCAATGGGAGAACAAGTAGGAAGATCTTTTAGCATTTGAGCTTGGAGTTGATCATGAGACTTAGTGAGATTTGCGAGAGAACCTTCCAAGGCTTTGAGTTCCTTTTCAAGTTTCTCATTATTCTCAAGAAGTCTAACATTTTCAACAACAAGCTCATTATTTTTAGTTTTGATTATTTTAGCAAGAGCTTGAGCATGATCATGATCTTTTCTTAGTTTAGACATCTCTAGATTATTAGTATCCTCAAGATTCACAAGAGTTTCCTCAAGAGTCGACCTACGACCTTGCTCTTCTTCAAGAGCAATAGAGAAGTCCGCAATCTCATTGGCATAATCACGCTCACGAGATTCCATTTTTTCAATGGTATCTTCATACTCATCAACAACATTATTACTTTCATCAAAAATAGACATGATGTTTAAGAAAGTAGAGGAAGCATTATCATTTTTATGAAGAGCATGAAGAACAAATTTTCTCATCTTAATTAAGAGAGCATCATTATCAACATCTTCATTATTATTGTCATCATCATCATCATTACTTGTAGATTTAGCCATAAGGCAAAAGATAGTTGATGAAGATGAACCATTGGTAGATGCATCACTTAAATTCATATCTTGTTTCATAATGAGTTGGATTTCCTCTACATTGTTAGGAACACAAGGACTAGAGGAAACACAAGCATTGTGATCATGGCAACAAGATATAGCTAGCATATCATCATGAGATTTATTCATGCAATTTCTACATGATATGCAAGGAATATCAACACAAGCATGTAAAGCATTTATAGTGCTAGAAGTGTTTAAGTCCTTAGATGAAGCATTGCAATGAGATATAGACAAAGGATCACCAATAGTGAACTCACTATAAACATTGCAATGACCATCACTACTCACCATGTCATTAGTTTGTGGCTTACCACATGTAGGTAAGGTAGACGAGATTGAGAACTCATTACGTCCGGAGGTGGAGGGAGAACAATCATCCTCATTAATCTTGGACTTGCCATATTTATCTTGAAGCTTCGTCCATACCTCATGAGCATTTCCATAAGGCATGATTGACCCGAGAACTACATCACTCAAAACATGGACAATTGCATTAGATACTAGAGAATCAAGATAAGAGATGTCCTCATCCTCTAAAGATAACTTTTGGGAGTCCTTGGAGGAGGAAATCCCATATCTAAAATTCTCTCTATATTTGGACTTATGTCCCTAAAAAGATTAAGCATGCGAAATTTCCAAACAACATAATTTGTGCCATCAAATATAAAAGTGGGATCGTGCACTAATTCCCTAAACGACATCTTTACTCTCAAGGCGGTGAAGCCTAACAAGGAGAGACCTTGCTCTGATACCAATTGAAAGAACGAGATGTCGCCTAGAGGGGGGGGGGGGGGGGGGTGAATAGGCGATTTAAAACTTTTACGTTTAGGATTGAATAAATGCGGAATAAAACTAACATTTAAATTATCAAGCCCAAAACCTAATATACTAGGTTCACCTATGTGCACCAACAACTTATGCTAGGCAAGTTAACAACAAGGATAGCAAGGTATATAGCTTCAAGCTCGATGGCTATCACAAAGTAAATGCACAAGTAAAGGGGTTTGGTTATAGAGATAACCGACACAAGTGGAGACAGAGGTTTGTTTCCCGTAGTTCCTTCCCAATGGAAGTACGTCTACGTTGGAGAGGTGTGGAGGCTCCTTGGCCCTCCTACAAGTACGTCCGTGCTCACCCTATTCTCCGTGAGCTCCTCCCGTGGGGAATACCCGATGGGGGATTTGCTCATCCACTATGAGGTCGTCTGGAGGGCGTTGACCAAACCTGTACAATGAGGGCTTCTTGAGGGCGTTGACCAAACCCGTACAATTTTCCCGAGCCTACCTCCACACAATAGGAGGCTCCCGTAGCACACACAACCATCTAGGGTGCACAATGCACCCAAGAGGCACAAGCTCTTGGGAGTCCTATGAACCCAATAGTAACAAGCTTCTCGAACTTCAATCCCACGTATCACCATGGAGAACTCAAACCTATGCCCCAAATGCAATAGGCAAGACCACACAAGTTGGTCAAGTTCTTCACTTCCAAATCCATCCAAAGCAACTAATGCTAGGGAGGGATTTGAGAGGAAGAACAAAGGAGAAACCCAAAGCAACTCCAAGATCTAGATCTAAAGGGTTCCCCTCACTTAGAGGAGAGATGGCTTGGTGAAGTGGTAGATCTAGATCTCCTCTCTCTTTCCCTCTAAAAGGAGGCAAGAATCATGGAGTGATGGAGAGGAAGCAATCTCTCAAAAAGGTCAACAATGGAGGAGAGAGAGTGCAAAGAGTTGGGCAACCATTGGGGAAGAAGGCCCCTTAAATAGGTTGCCCCGAAATCCAACCGTTGGGGGCAGATTCACGCAGGGGCGGCGGTACTACCGCCCCACGCGTTTCAGCCCACCAACGGCTCTCAAAAGAACCTGCAGTAGCGGTACTGCCGCCAGAGGCGGCGGTACTACCGCTGGGGTGAAATATAGGGCATCAACGGCGGCAGTGCTGGTGGTGCTACTGGCAGTGCTGCACATCCCAGGAGAGGGCTCAAAGTCCCCAGCACCGGTACTACCGCCAGAGGCGGCGGTACTGCCGCTGAGGGCTAACAGAGCACCTCCCTGGCGGTAGTGCTGGCGGCACTGGTGGCGGTGCTGCACAGCCCAGGAGAGGGCTCAAAGTCCTCAAGAGCGGTACTACTGCCAGAGGCGGCGGTACTGCCGCAGAGGGCTAACAGAGCACCTCCCTAGCGGTGGTGCTGGCGGTACCACCGGCGGTACTGCCGCTAGAGGCGGCGGTACTACCGCTGCACAGAGAAAAACAGCAAAACCCTGAAACTGAATAACTTTTGCTAGGAAACTCCGATCGAGGTAAATCCAATTTTGTTGGAAACAGGACGACAAGGGCTAACCAACAAAAAGAAGAAATATTGAAACCAAGCAAGAGAGATTTTGCTAATAAATGGAAGATTGAAACGTTATGCACGGATGGACCGGCAAAATCTCCAAAACCGAAAAGGCAAGAGAAGATGCATACGAAATCCGTTTTCGGTGAACTTGGCCTTGTCAAGACAAGCACGACAAGCACCAAGACCACACCACGATAATAGCCAAAAAAGAACCAATAAAGATGATGCCAAGGATGCAAAGGTTTGAGCTCTCTACGACGATATGATCAAGATACTCGCTCGAGAGCCCCTCTTGATAGTACGGCTATGTATCCTATAACCCGGTCTCTCAACTAACATCATGAGACCGGTAAAATAATCCAGATCATACCTTTGCCTTGCGCATAATCCACTTGAGCTAGATGATGACGATCTTTGTCTTCTCAAGATGGACCACCTTTCTTGATTGCGCTCCGCTCGGTGAAGACTCGCAATGTGCTCCCCCATACACCAAGATGGGAGAGGCATGATGTCTACTACACGCTTCTATTCTTGTAGACTTGTTGGGGCTCCAAGCGCAGAGGTTTGTAGGACAGCGGCAAATTTCCCTTAAGTGAGTAACCCAAGGTTTATCGAATCCACGGGAGGTAGAGGTCAAAGATATCCCTCTCAAGCAACCCTGCAATTAAGATACAAGAAGTATCTTGTGTCCCCAACACACCTAATACAATGAAAATTATTTTTAACCTAAAAATGAGTTGTGAAAACCCTCTTAGGATTCTTTTTACTCCTTACCCAATCCACTCTGATCTCGGTGCCATATTACCTCTATTTGATTTTAACGGTTCTTATGATTGTCGGCCAATTCTAAATCTTTAGGATCACGGGGTTGGATTCTATCTTTAATTACTGGTGAACTTTGCTCGTCTGCCAATTCTAAAGCCCGAAGAAAGGAAGTGTTGCGGATCGTCAAGAAATTCCTTTGCTTTAGCCCAAGGTCTTGAACCGAAGGTCCCGGATTGTGCTAGGGCTCAGGTGTAATGATTCATGAGGGTTGTTACCCTTGTGAGCATTATGCTATTGTGGGTCCCAGTACATGAAGCTGATCTTTAACCAAAGATCTTTTCCGTTGAACCCTGATGTAATTGTCATACCCTACCTCAGGTTGGCAAAATCTAGAGCTATTCTTCAAACTCGAGGTTGCAGCCGTAATTGGCTTCCTCGACAATGCTCTTCTTCGTCACTAGCCTTAGTTAGGCTCTCTGTTATGGAATTGTCTGGATCACGACAAGATTGCTCGTAGCGAGTGGTTCCCCAAGGGTTGTGATTCCTCCAACCACACCCATTCCTGAAACCCTCTCGGCACTAGTTGTCGGAAGAGTGCTAACCAGGGCTTCTTCAACATCTTGAGATTGTTGTTGGCCCGTCCCTTACTATAGACCTGTCGTCCGACCCCTATCTATCAGTGGACATTCAAGTTTTGTCGCGCATTGGGGTGTTCTGATGCATTTCATTCTTGTGGTTCGCTAAGGCATTCCACTTCGGGATGTCATGAGAAACAAACTCTGGTACCTTGTCCATTTCTCGGCCAGGTCAAAGTTTTGTAAATTCGCGGAGTAAGAGCTTGTTTAGCTTTAGTTCCGTTCCACCTTGGAGTGTCACACTCTTTTATATCAAGAGGTCGTGTATAGTCTCATGACGTACTTGATGAAGTGATGCTCCTACCCTTCCTTATCCATCTACCTCCGAGCTTTCCGGGCTCGAGAATGTCGAGGATGCATATCATTGTGGAAATCGGAAATTCTATGTTCATTGATCTTTGCTTAGGTACCATCAATTGGTATTAATTGGAATTTGATATCTCATCCATAGATATTTGTTTCAATTGGTATCTCTTATGGGAGTTTTGATACCTTGTTTCTTGTTTTCCTTTACTTGATTTATTTCAAGTAATGTCTTTATTTTGGTACCTTTGCTTCCAGTTGGTATCTTATTTTCATTTGGTGTCTTATCTCTCATGTGTTGTTTGATTCGATTCCTATTTATATCTCTCACTTCATGTGTTGATGTGTTTTGAAATCAATAATTTCTTGATTTGATTTGTCCTCAATCATGTTGATTTGGATTTTGATATCATTTGGACAACATTTTCGTGTCACACATTGGTGTGTCCTCTTGGTTTACTTGGTATTTTTGTCCAAATTGTATCTCTCTTGGTTCTCGTAAGTCTATGCATGTAACATCCCAAAACTTTGGAATGTTTTAAAAATCACAAAAATTTAAAACTTTTGCTATTGGATAATTTAAAGGCTCCAAAAACCAAGAAAAACCATTATTTGAGGATTATTTCAATTTCTTCAAAGGTTTATTATTTTAAAAATTCTTTTATCTTCCATTTTCAAGTTTTAAAGGTTTGGAAATAAGATAATTATTTTGATATTTATAAATCCCATGATTAAATGGGTACTTGTATTTAAAGGATTTATCAAACTATATTTTAATAAAATGTTTTGTCCTAAATTATTTTATTGGGGTTATCATATTTGAAAGATATCCTATTTTGAATTTCCTGGATTTATTTGAATAGTTTTAAAACCCTATTTTTCTATTTTCAAAAAGTGGCATAAAGATTGCCATTTGTATTCAAAAGAAATTTTCAAAATTCCAAACTTTGAAAAGTTGTGGAAATGTTTCCAAAATGTTTTATTTGGCTATACTGAATTTCACAAAAATTTAGAATTTGATTTGAGCCATTTTGGAGCTATTTTTCAAAAGATATAAAAGAAAATAGATAAATAGAAAAGAAAAAGATTAAAAATCTGACAGTGGGACTCACCTGTCAGCAGATCGTCTTCAACGTCCGACGACCTCGTCCAAGGCTGTTAATGGCCGAAATTTTCGCGGTTGATTGCTCGCCATAAACGGCACCCCTGATATCGCCGCCTGCGCCTATAAAATGCCCTCCTCCCCCTCTCTCTTTGCCCTCTCGTCCCGCTCCATTCCATGCCGCCAGGCCGCCGATTTCGCTTACCGTAGTTCTTCAAGGCCGCCGCAGTTTTTCCTCGATTCCTTCACGGTGAGCCACCCCCAAACCACCCCGAGGCCACCATCTCTTTCCCCTTGCCATGTAGCACCTCCCTGACACCCCATTTGAATTTTCTCCGCAGCCGAATGACGAGCGCGAGCTCGACCCGAAGGTCACCGCCGCCGCCGCACCTCCGGCCGCTCGTCCTGGCCGCTCCACGACGCGAGGGACACCGCCACTTCGCCATCGCCTTCTACGCGTCAAGCCGCACCTCGTCGACCACTTCGCTGAGACCAACGACCAAGGGAACGTCGAGTTCATCAACGACCCGAGAGAACCGTCCGCCGCCGCAACTCCGGCGACCATTTGCGGCCGTCTCCGGCCTCCACCAGCATCGAAACCAGCACCACCGAGTTCGCCCTGCAACTACGCGCCCATAGGTATGACCCGTGAATCCTTGGAACCTCTGTATCATCGCCGGCGAGCATGCCCGTGGCCGTCGCCGCTAGTTTGAGGTCATCGGAGTAACTCCGGCAGCCGCTCCGCGAACCCTAGATCTAGAGCCCTCCGATCTAGATCTAACGGTCAGGATTAGATCCTTTAACCGAAGGGGTACGGACGAATCAGGTTTAGCCACGTCAGATCCATTCAGCACCTAGTCAGCAGCCCAGTCAGCACCCAGTCAGATCCACGTGGCATAGGAATTTCTGTGAATTTTCCGAATTAGATTTAATTGGCAGTTTTGCAGAAAAGCCCCTAGATCTTAGAACCTTCATAACTTTTTATCCTTTTGGCCCAATTTTACAAACTTTATATTTTTGAAATCCTCTAGATCTGTAAAATTTTATTTCTCTGTTAGTTTTCTATTTTTCCTTAGTTTAGATTATTCAAATTTCAAATGTGTGATTTGAGTAATTTTGGCATATCTTTAAATCTATAAGTCCAAAAATTGCATGTAAAATAGTTTTAGGAACCTTAGAATATGTGTAATATTATTCCTCTATTGTAAAATATTTTTGAGCATTATTTTGATGATTTAAAAATCAGCGACTCAATTTGAGTATTTTTGATATAGTTTAAATTCTATAAATCTTTTTAACTTGTTTTCTTTTAGAAAAATATTCGAAATATGATCCTCTGTCCAGAACCAGAACCAAGCCTAGCTACCTTTGTCGCTATCCTTGTTTGATGTTGTGTTTGTTTTATTTTGTTTGTTGTATTGTTATTCATTATTGTGTGTTTATATTGTTTAGATTGAACGGAGTGCTCCAAGATACGTTGAAGAGAGTGTGTGAGCAACGACAAGTTTCAAAGGAAAGTGATGCTCACTGCATAAATTTTCTAAGTATTTTTATATGCATTGTAGTTTACTTTTTCTAAGTAGAATTGGATGTCAGGTTTTTTACTATGCTAGACCTATTTAGTATTACTCCAAATATTCCTATGTGTTTAGTACCTATATATAAACTTAGTGTATATTAGCGTTGCTACGTTGAAAATGTTTTATAAAAGTAAATGGATGAAAATTCCACTAAGTTAATGAACCACCTGGGTGGAATTGAATCTTGCTCTACCGGTTGTTTATAGTTGAGTGGCTACTCGGGGCCATTTCCATGGTTACCTAAGTATGTGCACTTGTGGACGGCCACCCAGGATCAAAGAGATGTGAAGTGGCTCCAAGTTTAGAAGGCTTTCAGTGCAGCCACTTAGTATTATGGCTCTGCCTTGACTAAGTAAGTTCTAGGAACCTGATTCTGGCAGTTCTCACCGGATGAATGTCTTGTATGAGTCTGGCTGACGAACAGGGGACTGGTTCCCAAAGGTCTCGTCTTCATCTTCACCTTTCCTTTTCACTTCAAGAAGGTCAAGGACAGAATGGGTTGATGAAGTCTTGTGGTGAAAGTGCACAACCTCTCGAGAGTGTCAAACTATGATCATAGCCGTGTCCCTGGTTACGAACAATTCTGACAAGCTGAATAAGGATGTCAACTGAAGATCTCAACATTCCAATTTCTCAAGTAAAATTTGAAGTCTGAACAAGAGTAGAAGAGACAATGGTTTTCATGCCATACTTGTCTCATAATTAGTTGTTGAAGAAATGTTTTGAAGAGATAGGATAAAGTTGGCTTTACGCAAAATAGCCTCGAACTCCACCAGCCAAATTTGCATATAGCTATTAGAGAGTGCAAAAGTTATTCAGTTTTCAAGATCTGCTATTTTCCTTTAGCCGGCAGTACCGATGCTCTAGTCGATAGTACCGGGCTTAGTTTCGGGATAAGTTTTTGGTACTAGACACCTCGGGTTCAAATCCGGAAGTGGAGGCCCCGGAAGTATCAGCTTGTCTGGTACTACCGGGTAGTTTTCCGGTAGTACCGACCGATCCATGGTCGGTAGTACCGGACCTTGTTCCGGGCTACTTCCAAAGTTCGTTTTTGGGTTTTCTCCATGTGTGGTTTTAGGTCTTGTCATGATCTTCAAGACAAGCTCAAGTTCATAAAAAATGGATTTCATATGAAAAACTTATTGCGCTTTTGAGTTTGGAGGTTTATCAGATCGTCTTTTAAAGAGAGGTTTTACCTTTCCCCTTTTGTTTCTATCCTCCCTTGTTTTGGACTATGATGTTTTTATGTATATTTTTATAGAGCTCATTGTTACGATTCCAACGAGCCCAAGATCATCGAAAACGTAGTCTGGAAGCAAAAGATAGGGTCGTTTCGGTATCGGTGTTTCAGCAGTTTTTTTGTAAGGTCGGTAGTACCGACCCTACTACCGAAATAGCCTTCCGGTACTGTATAAATCTGTCAAAATCCAGTAGTACCAGTACAAAGTCTGGCAGTACCGCCCCGGCGCGTTTCTGGGCACAACGGTTGGATATTTGGTTGACCTATTTAAGGGTCCTTCTTCCCCAATGGTTCCCTAACCTTTTGCACACTCTCTCTCTTCTCCATTGTTGATATTTTGATAGCTTGGTTCCTATCCATCCCTCCATGATTCTTACCTCCTTTTAGAGGAAAAAGAGAGAGGAGATCTAGATCTACGTTTCCACCAAACCATATCTCCTCTAAGTGATGGGATACCTTTGGATCTAGATCTTGGAGTTGCTTTGTGTTTCTCCTTTGTTCTTCTTCTCAAATCCCTTCCTAGCATTAGTTGCTTTGGTTGGATTTCAGACAGAAGGACTTGACCACTTAGTGTGTTCTTGTCATTGCATTTGGTGCATCGGTTTGTGCTCTCCACTGTGATACATGGAAGTTGAAGTTTGAGAAGCTTATTACTCTTGGGTGTATAGGGCTCCCAAGAGCTTGTGCCTCTTGGGTGCATTGTGCACCCTAGACGTTTCGGGTGCTATTTCTTCCGAAGCCAAAAACCTGGAGCTAGATAATCCGCCCCACACAAGGGCCATAATATCCGGCATTCCTGGGCAGACTTTCTTCCATGATTTTGCTCTCTCTCTCTTTTCACTTTGATCATTGGGCTCGATGTTGTAATGATTTACTTAACTAAAGACCTGCATCACTTAGCACTTGATTAAATTATCACTCATGTTGTTGTCTAACACACAAAACTAACAAGGGATAAGAAATGTTCTTTCAATCTCCCCCTTTTTGGTGTTAGATGACAACACTAGGATTTGCAATATGTCATAAAACAAATAGCATCGTGTTATCAAAAGAGTATAGCAGCTCCCCCTAAATGTGTGCATATAAGAAACTTGCATTGGAATACAAATTCACAACATATAGGTTCGAGCAACCACAAATGAGATAGCAACATGATATACGACCAAATCAGTTGCAAAGAGACATATCAATAGACAAGTTGAGACATAAGATAGAGATCATACCTTATGCATAAGGACACAATAATAGTCTCAACCATAGATAATTCCGAAAACCATATATCTCACACATAATTTAAAAAACGAGGTCCACATGGCACAAAAAAAAGAAGCAAATAAGTTCAAAAACATAAGAATAAATGGACACAAGCTCTAAAGAAATGATAAAAGAGCATGCTTGTGCCTGACCCTTGCAAATCCCACGTAGACCTAATAGAACTAATTGTCCCCCTTTGGCATCGAGACGCCCAAAAGGTAAAAAGAGCGATGCTACGTCCCAAAACGGTCACTCAAGGTCCTCGTCCTCCTCAGAAGCATCATCTTCGGTGCCATCTTCCTCATCATAATCTTCATACTCATCATCCTCATCAGTGACAGGAGCACGGGAAGCAGGGGTAGCTGGAGCATGATAGAGTTCCCTTTCCACTTCAACCCAAGGATACTGAGAAGTGTTCCACTTGGGATAGGCTAACGGAGGAGTGGGCGCGGGTGTAACATCCCAAAACTTTGGAATGTTTTAAAAATCACAAAAATTTAAAACTTTTATTATTAAATGATGAAAGTCTCGAAAATCAAGAAAAACCATTTATACAAGATTATTTTGATATTCCTATATCCTCCATTTTTCAACATTTATAGTTTTGGAAATAAAATACTGATAAGTCTCAAACGTATCTATAATTTTTGAGTGATCCATGCTAGTTTTGTGATATTGTCACATGTTTTTACTATCATTTATATCATTTTTATGCATTTTGTCGGACTAACCTATTGACAAGATGCCAAGTCCCAGTTCCCTGTTTTTGCTGTCTTTTTGTTTCAGAAATTTACTTCTGGAAATATTCTTGGAATTGGACGAAAATTTACGGGGAATTTTTAGTTGCCACGATGAAGTACCAGTCCGAAGGACAGCCGGAGGGGAGGCCCACAGGGTAGAGGCCCCCCTGCCACGGCCTGGGGGTCACCCGCGGGTGGGGCCCGCCCCTGCCCGTGGGACCTCACCTCGGCCCCCTCCGACACCTATAAATTGCCTTTTACCCTAAAAAACATTGAGGCGGCCATTATTTTCTAGAAACTCAACCCCGACGCGCCGTCACCGAAAACCCTACTTCAGGGGCCAATCTGAAGTTGATCCCGGCACTCTGCCGGAGGGGAGATCGATCCCGGCGGGCTCTTCATCGTCATGCCTTCCTCCGGGATGATTTGTGAGTAGTCTCACCTTGGACTACGGGTCCATGGCAGTAGCTAGTCCGTAGTCTCTCTCTTGTGCTTCATGTCTTATGATCTTGTGAGCTGCCTAACATGATCAAGATCGATTATTGTAATGCTATGTGATGTGTTTGCTGGGATCTGATGGATTATGAAGTTATGTTCAGATTGTGCATGATTCTTATATGAGTAATTTATGTTCTTGCATGCTCTCCGATGTGCGTAGTTACTTTGGCCAAGTGATTGTGTGTATCTCCAAGAGAGGGTATTTATGCTAGATAGTGGGTTCATGCCCCCTTTTGTTCCTGGGCACGAGTGACAGAAACGTCTAAGGGAGAGGGTGTGTTGTTGCTACTAAGGGTAAAACAGCGGTGTTAATGTCTCTTTTGATAATAGTATTGCTTACTTAATGCAATTTTCTGTTGCTTGCAACTTAATTCCGTTGGGTAACAGGCTGGATAGCGATCCCACGGTGGACTTTTTAGACAAAGACGCAGTTGGACTCAACGGTCTTTGTTCCTTGTCGTGATGCCTATATAAATATTATCATGTCCTTTCTGTTATAGCTAAATTGGGTTTGTGTCATGATCTTGTCAATTGCCTAGCTGTAATTCGTTCACCCATCACATGCATATTTTGTTTACTTGAGAGACTCCACTAGTGAACCCATGGCCCCCGGTCCATCTTTTTACATTGCTTACAACCTCATTGAATTGATTTTAATCATCATTACTCCTCTGGTCGCTTTTCATATTTCATTTATTTCATCATACAATTAACCGCTTTGTTTTCTGTGAGACCGGAAAGATTGACAACCTTTCCGCCATTGGGGGCAAAGTATTTTGGTTGAGTGTGTGCAGGTCCACGTCCGTTGAAGGTTAAGCGCCAGAGATCTTCAACATTCACCTCGTTGTTGATTTCAAAGTCCTACTGGTTCGATAAACCTTGGTTCGTTAAACGAGGGAAAACTGCTACTAGCTGCAATTCCGCCTTCATTTGGGGCACCACCCAACTTATTTTAATACAACAGCAAGCTCTTTTCTGGCGCCGTTGCCAGGGACTTTGGAGCTACAGCAAGGGGAGTCTCATACCCTCAATCTCTTTACTTTGTTTTTGTCTTGCTTTATTTCTCGTTTAGCTTATTTTCCTGTTTCAAAATTTTAAAAACCCAAAAAATTAGTGTAGTCTTTATTTTCGTTTTGTTAGTATGCTTAGTTATTTACTTGTTCTCAATGGTTAACTTCTTTGAAACTAGATCTTATTGGCAAGGCGGGTTCACAGAGGAACAAAAATAATATTATAAGGAATACCGCTTGTCAACTGAACAATTATGCTAGAGACTTGTGCTTTAAATATGACATATCTTATTGTTGTGATGAATCTCTATGTTGCTTGAATTTTGAACACCTTCCTTTCCAATGTGCTTGCAATGATACTGAAATCTTAGCATCTTATGCTAAGGGAAACTATGATTTTTATGATGTGGAACAAATATAAGAATTTGTTGCTTCGAAGGGTGCTTATGAAATTACTTCTTTGCTTCAAAATGTTGATGATGCTCCTTATAAATCTGAAAGTTTTGCTATACTTAAATATTGCATGGATAATTACAAAGATGATAATGCTTATATTACTGAATATCTTAAGGGTTTATCTCCCCCAGAGGAAGAGACTAATGCCATATAGGAGCCTATGGAAGAAGAAATTGCTGAAATTGGAAGCTCATTAGATGAAAACAAGGAGGAGAGTGACGAACAAGAGGAGGAAGAATGGAGTAGCTACCCATCTCTACCTTCTAATGAGAGTAACTCTCTAAATCATACATTATTTAATTGTCCTCCTTCCTCACAAAAGGAGAATGAATGCTATGATCCCATTGATTCATTTGAAAGATCCCTTTTTGATAAAAATGATCTTGTTATATATGATAATCCGTGCTATATTGATAAATCTTATGATAATCCTTTATTTGCTACAACCAACGAGATGCATGATAATGAGGAGTTGTGTTTAGAAAGTTCTTATGATAAAGCTCTTGATGATGATCCTACATTACTTGATGATAAAAATTATAATGCTATTGAAAGTGGGTTTAATCCCACTATTTTTGAGATGGACCGAAATTATGTGCTTGTAGATCATGAAAAACCTGTTTTAAGTGATAATTATATTGTTGAGTTTGTTCATGATGCAACTGAAAATTATTATGAGAGAGGAAAATATGGTTTTAGGAGTTCTCATGTTACTAAAACACCTCTCTTTATGCTAAAAGCTTTGAAGTTGCACTTGCTTTACCTTCCTATGCTTTATGATTCATTGATTTATTTTCTTACAAAATTCCTATGCATAGGAAGAGGGTTAGACTTAAATGTATATTTGATATTTGCTTCATGATGCTCTCTTGTGCGTTTCAACTCTTATTCTTATGTGAGCATCATTGAAAATACTGGGCCTAGCTAAAAGGCATTAAAGAAAAGCGCTTGTTGGAAGGCAACCCATCTTTTATTTGCAGTTTGCTTTTTGCTTTTCTTGAGTCATTAAGTTATTACCTATGTAGAAACTTCATTGTATCTTTTTCTTTTGGTTTTTTGTGCCAAGTTTAGCCTCTAATGCATTGAAAGTGCGAGGTATTGTGTTGCTGTCCAAAAAACAGATTCTGTGCGCCTGTTGCAAGAAAGTCCTAAAATCGCCAGAATTTTATCTTTTTCTGATAATTTTTGAAAGCAAGACTGATGATTTTATCTATCTTTCGTTAGTTTTAAGTTTTTTTATTTGAGCTGCAGAAGTGCCTCGAAAAATTCGATCTTTACAGACTGTTCAGATTTTCAAAGATTCTGGTTTTATTTTGCATTTGTCTCTTTACCATCGTCATATGTGATACTCTAGGGGTAGAGTGCCACATTGAGGCTTAGTAAATAGTATCTAATTTCTAATGAAGTTGGTTTGAAATTTGTCATGAGTTGAATACATATGCATTTTAATTTATGAGCAGTAACCCTCTAATCAAAATATGAGAAGTTTTGTGTGAAGGGAGTTTTTAAGTTCCAAAGGAGAGGAATATGAAGAAATCGACGATGGTTCAAAGCTCAAGCTTGGGGATGCCCCCATGGCATGACCTCTGAATATCAAGAACTATCAAGAGTCAAAGCTTGGGGATGCCCAAGGCATCCCCTCATCTTCATCGACTATCATAAGGTCGTCTTCGTTGAACTTCGTTTTATCACTTTACATATTATGCGCTATGCTTGGAGCGTCTTTTTACTTTCAGTTTTGTTTGTTTGTTCGCTAGTCATATCTTTGTTGGATCCTAGCTTTATTTGTGTGGGAGAGAGAGACGCTCCGCTTTTTCGTTTGAATACTCTTTTGCTTCGCTTATATCTTTTTGAGTATTCTTAGCTACTGTCTGTTTTCTAGTAAGCTCTCGCTTTTAGCTTTTATCTTGTTTAGAGCTGCTAGTTGTTAAGTTAAAATCTCTTGTTCTTCACTTATACTTGTTGGAGAGTTGTTGTTGAAAAATTGCTTGAATTGTCAATGCGACAAAATGATGTTTGTGTGATGATAGAATAAAATGAAAAGCCTGCATAGTTGTGTAGATTATGGTGTGGATACTTGATGCTTCTCAATTGTTTTGAGATTTTAAGTTGAATGCTTAAACTTGCTAGTTATTTGAGTGGAATTGATTAGTAAAGAAATATGGTTGAAAGCTTGAAATTGTGTGGTTTTTCACAATTGTTAATTCATAGTGCTAATCTTTCCATCAAAAGAATTGTTTGGTCAACAAGGGAGACGGTGTAGAGTTTTTATGTTTATGACCGGTAAATGTCTTATGTTGTTCTGTTACCGGTTATTGTTAGATGTTTGCTTCAAACACCTTTTTTCTGCTAAGCCTAAAAATTCGTACTGAGTGTATGGTTCACTCATGCATCCAATCCCCAAAGCCAAACTTTCTTGCCAGCTGAGTCCACCATATCTACCTATGCATGGTATTTCCTACCGTTCCAAGTAAATTTTTCATGTGCTACCTTTAAAAATTCAAAATACTTCTTCTTTGTGCCTCTGTTTTTAAGCTCATGAGGGAGCAGTAGAGAGCTAGATATAACTAGTGACGAGCAAGGTCATTTCCCCCCTTTCACTCGGTGTTGATGGATTACGTCTTCACTTGAATCAACCCGAGAGCAGCTTAAGCAAAAATATAAATATAACTCACCATTCTCCTCCGCGCAATGCAAATCTAAGAAATCATCCCAAACATTGGACAGTGGTGAAACCAAGGAGAAAGAAGAGCATACTCGCTCTTCTAAGAACCAGCTGCTCTCACAAGTCTAAAAACCTTGCTTGTCATGAGGAACTAGATAGCTTCTCTGTTGTGAAGTCGTTGACGAAAGCATGCATACCTCAAAATCATTTTACTTCTGTTTTAAAAACCAAAAAGCTCTAGCACATGACTAATCCCTGCTTCCCTCTGCGATGGGCCTTTCTTTTACTTTTAATGTTCAGTCAGTTTTCCCTTTTTCCTTCTATCTCCACAAAAGTAAATATCTAGCATTGACCCTGGGTATCGTTGAGCATATTACATTATCAAGATTAAACATGAATCTTTATATTGACTTTATCTATAAGATAAGCCGTTGGAAGTTGAGCTCTTTTCTAATGCTTACATCTTCCTTTGTGTTGATTCTCAAACAATTTTGTCATGGAATTATTATCTTTGTGAATTAGTCAAATATGTTGATCACATTGTTTTCATATATTTGACATACTATTTATGAAAGGTTTTGCTTGGATGATTCAACTTGTTTATTCATTGCTTTCTTGATATCAATTATAGACAATTGTTTTGTATCTCTTCATTCACATCCTTTGATTTGCATCACTATCTTGATCAAGAATGTGTTGGTCGCATGTCTTATCAAAAATTATTTGTTATCACTTACCTACTCGAGGACGAGTAGGAGTTAAGCTTGGGGATGCTGATACATCTAAAACGTATCTATAATTTTTGAGTGATCCATGCTAGTTTTGTGATATTGTCACATGTTTTTACTATTATTTATATCATGTTTATGCACATTGTCGGACTAACCTATTGACAAGATGCCAAGTGCCACTTCCCTGTTTTTGCTGTCTTTCTGTTGCAGAAATTTACTTCTGGAAATATTCTCAGAATTGGACGAAAATTTACGGGGAATTTTTATTTGCCACGACGAAGTACCAGTCCGAAGGAGAGCTGGAGGGGAGGCCCACAGGGCAGAGGCGCCCCCCTGCCACTGCCTGGGGGTCACCCATGGGTGGGGCCCGCCCCTGCCCGTGGGACCTCACCTCGGCCCCCTCCGACGCCTATAAATTGCTTTTACCCTAAAAACGTCGAGACAGACATTATTTTCCAGAAACTCGACCCCGACGCGCCGTCACCGAAACCCTAGTTTGGGGTCCAATCTGAAGCTGATCCCGGCACTCTGCCGGAGGGGAGATCGATCTCGGAGGGCTCTTCATCGTCATGCCTTCCTCCGGGATGATTTGTGAGTGGTCTCACCTTGGACTACGGGTCCATGGTAGTAGCTAGTTGGTAGTCTCTCTCTTGTGCTTCATGTCTTATGATCTTGTGAGCTGCCTAACATGATCAAGATCGATTATTGTAATGCTATGTGATGTGTTTGCTGGGATCCGATGGATTATGAAGTTATGTTCAGATTGTGCATGATTCTTATATGAGTAATTTATGTTCTTGCATGCTCTCCGATGTGTGTAGTTACTTTGGCCAAGTGATTGTGTGTATCTCCTCCAAGAGAGGGTATTTATGCTAGATAGTGGGTTCATGCCCCCTTTTGTTCCTGGGCACGAGTGACAGAAATGTCTAAGGGCGAGGGTGTGCTGTTGCTACTAAGGGTAAAACAACGGTGTTAATATCTCTTTTTATATTAGTATTTCTTACTTCATGCACTTTACTTAATGCAATTGTCTGTTGCTTGCAACTTAATACCGTTGGGTAACATGCTGGATAGCGATCCCACGGTGGACTTTTTAGACAAAGACGCAGTTGGACTCAACGGTCTTTGTTCCTTGTCGTGATGCCTCCAAAAATATGATCATGTCCTTTTTTTTTATAGCTAAATTGGGTTTGTGTCATGATCTTGTCAATTGCCTAGCTGTAATTCGTTCACCCATCATATGCATATTTTATTTACTTGAGAGACTCCACTAGTGAACCCATGGCCCCCGGTCCATCTTTTTACATTGTTTACAACCTCATTTACTTGCTTTTAATCATCATTACTCTTCTGGTCACTTTTCATATTTCATCTATTTCATCATACAATTAAGCGCTTTGTTTTCTGCGAGACCGGAAAGATTGACAACCTTTCCGCCGTTGGGGGCAAAGTATTTTGGTTGAGTGTGTGCAGGTCCACGTCTGTTGAAGGTCAAGCGCCAGAGATCTTCAACATTCACCTCGTTGTTGATTTCAAAGTCCTACTGGTTCGATAAACCTCGGTTCGTTAAACGAGGAAAAACTGCAAATAGCTGCAATTCTGCCTTCGCTTGGGGCACCACCCAACTTATTTTAATACAGCAGCAAATACTTATTTTGGATTTCTATAGAATCCTAAAAAAACCTTTTTGGCAAAGTATTTCCATTATTTTGACAAAGCCCATATTTATATGGGTATTTGTATTTAAAAGGATTTATCAAACTCTTTTTAAATAGAATGTTTTGTCCCAAAATTATTTTATTGAGTGTATCATTATGAATGATATTACTCCTACTATTTTTTTCTGGATTTTAATTGAGTTTAAAAAGAATAAATAAAACCCTATTTATTAAAAGGATATAAAGGGGTCAAATATGCATAATTGCAATATTTGAATTTTTCAAACTTTGAAATATTTTGGAAAAGGTTGCAAAATGTTCAAAATGATTATTTTGATTTTTACAAATATTTACAATTTTATTTGACTTGACTTGGAGCTTTAAATCAAAATCTGAAAAGAAACAAAAAATGGAAAAGAAAAATGGATGACGTCAACGATGACGTCATCGTCGTCTTCAAGCTCACCCCATTGTTCGCCGGAGTCGGCCTCGGCCGCCGCCATTGTTTCACGTTTCCGGTCACCACGGTGAGCCCGAGCTGCCGCTTTCTGGCCCATCCTTTTCCCCTTGACCTCATGCACCCTCCTGACCCTCTGCTTGATTTTTGGCGCAGCGAAATCATCGACAACAAGCTCGACCCAAAGGTTCTTTTGCCGCCGTGACTCCATCCGTTCTCCACCACAACTCCAGGACGCCCTCGAGTACGCCGACGTTGCCATCGTCTTCCCCGTTCCATGCCGCACGCCTCCATCACCATCCCGAGCCCGAGGGTGCATCAGAGTGTCGCCATCGTCCACACCCGAGCACCAGCCCCGCCATCTTCATCAACTCCGATGACCAGCGCCGCCGCGGTACTAAACCCTAATCCCTGGTCGTCTGATCTATTTTTAACGGTTGTGATTAGATCAATTAAAGTGAACCGGTACGGTTCAATTTGGACCGTTAGATCTGGATCTGGCAATCCAGATCAGGCCCAGTCAGCACCACGTCAGTGCCTAGTCAGCGTCCAGTCAGATCCACGTGGCCAGGAAATTCTGCGAATTTTCCGAATTAGTTTTATTTTATCAGTTTTGCAGAAAAGCCCTTGCATCTTAGTTTAATCATATCTTTTATTCTATTTAGCCAAATTTAGCAAATGAGACCTTTTTGGAATCCTTAGAACCAGTAGAATCTTTTGGCTCTGTTAATTCTCTGTTTTGCCTTAGTTTAAATTATTCAAATTTCAAATGTGTAATTTGAGTAATTTTGGCATAAATCTAGTTTAAAAATAGATTTTTGAGTAAATCCAATTGGATTAGTTTTATTTAGTTGTTCTCTATCAAGTAGGACTTTTTCCAAAAAAATTATAAAATGTTTTGAGTCATTGGTTTAATTGAATTTGTGTTTATGCCTCTTTGGGAGTTTTTAAAATGTTTTTGCCATTGTTTTAATTGTTTTCTTTTGGGAAAATGTTTTGAAATTTAGTACTCTGTCTAGTAGACCCAAAAACCATTTTAGTTGAACCATTTCATCATGAAAATGGTTTAAAATCTTTTAGTGACTTGTTTTGCAAACTTTGACCTAGTTTGCAATTTGACCAAATTTCAAAATTGCAAACCATGGATCTTGACCAACCTAGACCTTATTATAATAATTCTTTTTGCATATTGAATTATTTGATGAACTTGGACCACCAACATAGTTGCCCTTGTGGTATTCCTTGTTTGATTGTTATGTTTGTTTTATTTTGTTTGTTGTATTGATATTTATTGTTGTTTGTTTATATTGTTTAGAGTGAACGGAGTGCTCCAAGTTACGTTGAAAAGAGTGTGTGAGCAATAACAAGATTTCAAAGGCAAGTGATGCTCCTGCATAAATTACCTATTATTTTTCCTATATGCATTTTAGTGTTTATTTTAGTAAAGCACGATAGGTGTTATTAGTATTGCTATGCAAACTGTTTAGAGTAGCACCCCTATACTAGTTGGTCTAGAAATTTCCTATGATAACTTAGTAGAAATATTGAAATGTTGTGCGATGTGTTTTATAAAAAGTTAATATTCTACTATGTTAAACAACCTCCTAGGTGGAATTGGTTTTGCTCTACTGGTGGATGGAGTTGAGTGGCTACTCAGGGCCATTTCCATGGTACCTGAGTATGTGCACTTGTGGATGGCCACCCAGGATCAAAGAGATTTTAAGTTGCTCCATGTGAAGATTGCTTCCAGTGCAGTCACTTGGTATTATGGCTCTGCCTTGACTAAGTAAGTTATAGGACCCTGATTCCGGCAGTTCTCAGCGGATGTTGTCTTGTAAGGGTCTGCCCAGAGGAACAGGGGAATGTTCCCCAAAGGTCTCGTCTCAATCTTCTCCTTTCCTTTTCACTAAATGAGGGTTAAGGACATAATGTGTTGATTGAGTCTCGTGGTGAAAGTGCACAACCTCTGGAGAGTGTAAAACTATGATCATAGCCGTGTCCCCGGTTACGGACAATTCTGAGCAGCTGAACACGGATGTCAACGGAGGATCTCAACATTCCAATTTCTCAAGTAAAATTTTGAAGGATGAACAAGAGTAGAAGAGACAATGGTTTTCATGCCATACTTGTCTCAGAAATAGATGATGAATAAATGTTTTGAAGAGAAAGGACAAGTTGGCTTTACGCTAAATAGCCTTGAACTCCACCAGCTAAATATGCATATAGCTATTAGGAGTTTGCCTTTATGAGTCCACAAGTATCACTTGCCAGTACAATTCCAATTGTACTGGCCAATTTCTGGCTGCAACGCTTTTACTGTTGCAGGTTGTTCCGACGACGAGTAAGGAATGATTATGGGTTTCGAGTCTGCAACCAACATGTCTGCCTGTGGCACATGAAGATGATGAGGCTCCATGCTATTTTATGATTTCTGATGCCGAACTTTGTATTATGCTAGCCTTTGGCTATGCAACTTGCAATGTTTATTTTTCTGGATCATACGTTGTAATAGAATTTTGATGTAATGTATGATACTTCATCTTAAACTGTGGTGCTAGTTATTCGCTCAAGTGACTAGCACAATAACACAGGCATCTTGGCCTATTTTAAAAGGGCAGGATGGGGGAGCATCATGTGAGCATGTTGGCCTCAGGACCCCCTCCCGCTGTATGGGGGAGCATCATGTGAATCTTCACCAAGCGAAGCGCAATCAAGAAAGGTGGTTCGTCTTGAGGAGATGAACATCGTCTTCATTGACCTCAAGTGGTTTAATGCGCAAGGCAAAGGTATGATCTTGATAGGGTTTCTATTTTACCGGTCTCATGTTGTTTAGTTGAGAGACCGGGTTAGAGAATAGATAGCCGTACTATCAGGAGGGGCTCTCGACCGAATATCGTGATCGTGTCATCGTAGAGAGCACAAACCATTGCATCCGTGCAATCATCTTTATTGGTTCTTATTTGGATCTTATCGTGGTGTGGTCTTGGTGCTTGTCGTTCTTGTCATGACAAGGCCAAGTTCACCGAAAACAGTTTTCATATACGTCTTCTTTTGCGTTTTTGGTTTTGGAGGTTTATCGGTTCGTCTTTCTTAGAGAGGTTTTACCTTTCTCCATTTTGTTTTATCCTCCCTTGTTGTACTATGATTTTTCTCTATATATTCTTGTAGAGCTTGTTGTTACGATTCCAACGAGCCCAAGATCACCAAAAACGGAGTCCGGATGCAAAAGATATGCCCGTTTTCGTTTTGCTCTTTCTGCTGTTTTTCAGTGGGGCGGAAATTCCGGTCCTTGGTCCGGAATATCCGGCCCAAGGAAAATTTGTCTAAGTCTTTTGCATTTTTCTCTTGGGTGGGGGTCCGGATCTTTGCACCGGAGGTTTGCTCCGGAAATATTCGGGGCACCGGAAGTTCCGATGTAAGCACCGGAAGTTCCGACCCCAGGCCGGAAGTTCCGGTACTTAACCCCGGAAATTCCGGCCCTGCGCTGCTCCAACGGCTTTTTTTGGGGGGAGGCTATATATAGTCCCCTTCTTCCCCAAGAGCTGGTTGCTCACTTTGGTCAGCTCACTCACTCTCTCTCCTCCATTGTTGCAAACTTGTGAGCTTGATTCCTCTCAATCCCTCCGATGATTCTTGCCCAAATTTAGGGATTCAAGAGAGGAGATCTAGATCTACCATTCCACCAATCCATTTCTCCTCTAAGTGAGGGGAACCTTGTGGATCTAGTTCTTGGAGTTCTTTTGTGGTTCTCCCCTTGTTCTTCCTCTCTTATTCCCCCCAAAGCATTTGTTGCTTGGTTGGAATTTGAGAGTGAAGGATTTGACCACTTTGTGGGTTCTTGCCTCTTGCATTAGTTGCATCGGGTTGCTCTCCCCACAGTGATACATGAAGTTGAAGGTTGATAAGCTTGTTACTCTTGGATGCATTGTGTTCCCAAGAGCTTGTGCCTCTTGGGTGCATTGTGTACCCTAGACGGTTGGTGGTGCCGCGAAGATTTAGAGTTGTGAAGCTTCGGCACGATTTGGGAGCCCCCAATTGAGTTGTGGGTGTGTGCCCCAAGAACGGTGTAAAGGGCTCCGGAATCCGCTTTGAAGGATTCCGATAGTGGAAGGTGAACCAAACCCTTGGGTGCGGTTCATCGGAGAATAGGGTGAGGCCTTTGTGGCATCTTGAGTAGGCCTCTTGTGGCGAGCTCACACCCCTCCAACGAGACGTACTCCCTTAACAAGGATGAACTCGGGAATATATCCTCGTCTCCGCGTGACTCGGTTATTTCTATACCCGAGCTTTCTACTTATGCAATTTACATTATGATAGCCTTCGTGTTTGAAGTCATATATATTGCTTTCACCTTGTTGTTTTATTGCTTAGCATAAGTTGTTGGTGCACATAGGTGAGCCTAGTATATTAGGTTGTTGGCTTGTTAATTTAAACACCTAGTTTTATTCCGCAATTAACAAGCCTTAATTTGAAAAAGTTTTAATCACCTATTCACCCCCCCTCTAGGCGACATCTCGGCATCGTTTGTACTTTCACATACTTCTTGACATAGGGCTTCTTGATCTTGTGAGCCTCACAATCATCACCACTAAAATCATCATCTGTCAAAGTCTTCTTGATGAGCAACATGATATACGGAGCATATGGAATAGTAGTCCTTCCCACCATGGCATCATAGATCTCATTAAAGATAAAGTCCATAACATCAACAGTGACATCCATTATCGGGTCCTCACTAGAAGCACAGTCTTGAGCAAGGCAAAGGAGGTTGATGAGAGAGGAACAAATATCATCATTGTTACCTCCACTTGGAACAATGTTCTCCCTGAATATGCGCACAAGTTGATCATAAAGAGGGAGAAAACTGATGGGGTCGCAGCATAGAAAACAAAAATTTTCCTACGCAGCAAGCGGAATAAACCCCAAGGATCTAGATCTACTAGATGGAGGTAGCGAAGATGAGATCCAATCTCTTACCCTTGAAGATCAACAAACGCGTTTTGTCGGTGCAGGGGTTGGCTAGTCGATCCCCGCAACTAGACTCATCTAGTCGCGAGGAGATGTATTTCCTCGAAGTCCAATTCGATGAAGTGCCACAAGGGGTAGCACCTCCGCGGTATCCACACGTACGGCTCGATGTAGATCTCCTCCTTCTTGATCCCGCAAGCAAGGTGGAGATGGCTAGATGGATCTCGGCACCACGACGGTTGTGGTGGCGTTGATGGTGTAGTCTCCACGAGCAGGGCTTCGCCAAGCCAAGCAAGAGGAGAGGGAGAGGAGGACATGGTGCAGCAGCCCTACGGCTAGGGGTGGTGCAGCAACCTTGGTGGAGGAGATGGCGGCAGCCCTACGGGAGGGGTGGCGCCAAGAAGAGGTGGAGTGCGGCAGCCCTCCGGGGAGAGAGGTGGCGCACGGCGGCTAGGGTTTAGGGTGGGGTGCGGCTAGGGCAGCCTTGGCTTAGGTGTGCCGCACCCCCACCCCTCCTTTTATAGGTGGAGGCAAGGGGAGGGGCGTGCTAGGGTTTGGGGAGGGCTGGCCGGCCCCCCTTTCCTTGGCCCCCAAGTTGGGGCGCCTCCCCTTGGGCCCCTTTGGGGCAGGTGGTGCGGCTGGCCCTTTAGGCCAGTCCACCACCCCTTCATGCCACGTGGGCCCCATACTCCTATGGGACCCACTTCTAGACTCCTCTAGAACCTTCTAGAATATTCCGGTACTCTGCCGAAAAATTCCCGGAACTTTTCCGATACCTCCGGAAACCACTTTCCTTATATGAATCTTATTCTCCGGACCATTCCGGAACTCCTCGTGATGTCCGGGATCCTATCCGAGACTCCGAATCAATAATCATTCATACCATCAATTATCTCATCGCTAACCCTAGCTACATCGGAGCGTTAAGTGTGTGACCCTACGGGTTCGAGAACATGCAGACATGATCATATCAATAATCAACAGCGGGACCGGGATGCCCATATTGACTCCTACATATTCAACGAAGTTCTTTATCGATTGAACCACGATGCCGGAGATTCTTAATCTCGTATACGATTCCCTTTGTCTCACCGATATTTAATTTGCCCGAGATATGATCGTCGATATCTCCATATCTAGTTTCATCTCGTTACCTGGCAAATTCCTCTTTACTCGTCCATAATATAGGATCTCCGTGATTAACACTTAATCACATGGTTGCAACCTTTCTGATGCTATATTACCGAGAGGGCCCAGAGATATCTTTTCCGTCACAAGGAAGGACAAATCCCAGTCTTGATTCATGTCACCCAACAAATACCATCGGAGATACCTGAAAGCCACCTTTATAATCACCCAGTTACGAAGTGACGTTTGATGTCCACAAAGTATTCCTCCGGTAAACGGGAGTGACATAATCTCATGGTCTAAGGAAACTATACTTGGCATACTAAAAGTGTTGGCAATAAAACTGTTGTGACACGATCAATTGCAACTCTTTATTATTTGGGTCTTGTCCATCACATCATTACTCCTAATGATATGACTCCGTTATCAAGTGACTATAACAAGTCCATGGTTAGGAAACTCTAACCATCTCTTGACTAACGAACTAGTCCGGTAGAGGCTTACTAGGGACACCTGGTTGTTTATATTCCACACATGTATTATGTTTCCGGTTAATACAATTATAGCATGGATAATAAACTATTATCATAAACATGAATATGCTAATAAACCATTTTATTATTGCCTCTAGGGCATATTCCCAACAGTCTCCCACTTGCACTAGAGTCAATAATCTAGTTTACATTTTCTCGATCCAACACTCATGGTGTCTAACACTCATGGAGTCTCAGTGCTGATCATGTTTGCTCGTGGAAGAGGTTCTGTCCGTGTTCTGTACTATACAGTTCTTTATGTTCTTTGCAAAACGTCAATGTCACCTAATTTGACATTTCTTTACCATCTCATGATAAACCTATTATCATCACATGATAATTCACATCATCACATGATGAATATAATATATTTGGTTAGAGAGTGAGATTTTCGTTTCCCTTTTATGCTTACATGACGTATGATCAGTCAAGAGGACTTTCTCATAGCATGTGCACCCGGAACTCACTCAGTCTTGAAACAAAATTTCTCAAACCATAATATTATATCTTTTAATCCTTGAATTAATCATATACTCCTATATGTTGTAGACTCACAAATCGACAGTGCAATCATGTCACTTCGATATTTCCGATCATGCTTTCGTTGCGCTTCTGCTATCATGAGATCCCAATCTAGTTTGGTTTTATGACTTCAACCAAGTCTACCAATCTCTAGATTCTATTATCTCAACTCCATAGAAAAATGACTCCTCATTTAACATGTTTCTTCAAACCAAGAACTTGGGTCACATATCGTCAAATACAAACACATGGTTCTTATATGTTTAGTCCTATGAACGATTCATAGTGAATTCTAACATATCCTCCAACCATCATTTTGTACTGAGTTATCAACTCAATGTTTCACCTATTTCTCACAAGCAGATGAACCTTTCTTCTCTTGTTTTATTTTGAACTCCTTCAAAATCTTACTTAGGTTAAACATCATGACATAATGCTTTATCAAACATATCTATCCTCCATAGATACATCTATCTCCATAGATATTTGACATTCAATTCTAACTTCACAAGTTATACGTTGGTTCCTGAATTGCTTACAACATTTATGAAATCTCCATTTCACACAAACAAGATGTTGTAAACTCCCACTCAAATATACACCATACACATATTAAATTGTGAAACCACTTTGGCTCCCACTCAGAAATATGTTATCTCCATATTTGACCATGAATTAACTAGCTCCCACTCAAACATATGTCACCACATATTTTGACCATGGAAAATAGTTTCTGCTCTAACTTAATATATGTCACCACATATGTTAATTAGATCACACTCGTGTAATTTCTCGATATTTTGGACACCTCCAAAATTCTTAATTAACTATTAATATCGAGAACTCTTTATACGAAACGCTAGTACTTTACTAGCTTTAAGTTTTATTTATTCTCTACAAAACACCTTTTGAGGAATAAATATGTGAAACATCACTTTCACAAAATCAAGCAACAATTACTTTGTGATTCAAACTTAACATCGAATGACTCTTAGTCACTTTCGTATTTAAGGTTTCTATTTCTTCTTTGTAGTTTCGTAGGTATGTCTTGTTTCTCAAACATGACAAGTAAATCATGAATATTATTTTGTAACCTGACAAAATTTATATTCTTGAATCCTACTTTTGTTTAGACAAGCTAAACCGAAATTCAATGATCACCATCATCAATTCCTTTATGTGTCAAGTTTTAACCAACATAGCACTTTACATATGTGCCACTTGATACATAAACAAGCAAGGTTTTAGCTTTTCCATTCCATCAATTCTTTTATCAATGAAACCTTTTCACGATAAATCCACTAAAACATTTAACACAATCAACAATTGATTTGTCCCTTTTAGTCTCTCATTGTGGAATCTCTATTCATAGTCACATATGAATATACTACAAACTTCATTTGCAATAGTTTCTAATTATCTCATAATTAATGAAACCACTGTTTCACATAACTCATATGTGAAATGCAAATCATTAAATAGACCCTTATTTAAAACAGAGTGTTTATCAATTAAATCTAAATGCTATTATCAAACCCCCGAAATAAAACCCTTCTTTGAGACCACACAATATCAAATAGTGTGTGATTACAATATCTTAGGACATATCAAACTCCTTTGAAATATTCTAAATATTGTAATTTGTGATAACACTTCTCACAAGTCCGCATACTAACATATAACTCAAATATTTGTCTCTTTTGATCAAATCATAAAGACTCAATTTTCTTGTTACCTAATATCCTAAACTCCAGAAATTTATTTGATCTCATCAAATATCATAACTCGAATAAATACACCTATTTAATCATTTATGATGGAGTACACAAAATAATGACATCTAACATTTGCTGAAAATACAACCAACACTTGTGCTTATTTTCGGCAATTCATGGCACTCTTCCAAAGGGTGGCATTTTAGTCATACTCCTTACAATAAGGCGCATTGATAAAACATCAAAATGTTTATTCAATATTCAGCACGACTAACACAATTGTCATTATTAAGTTTTGGATATTTTAGTATGTTTCTTATTTTATAAATGTTTAACTAATTTATCATTTAGATTATAATAAGAATAATACACTTATAATCAAAACTTGTGATTTCCAAAAAGGATCACTCATGAGAATAGAACAACCATTGTCTTTAACATGAATAACCGTCTCACATAAGCAAGACACACTAATTAAAATCACACTTAATTCGATTACAAAACTTATTCAAATCCTTTAATCAAAACGATAAATGTAGAGACAGATCGTTGCCAGCATCAACTCCTTGATTGCCATTATTCCACAACGTCTTCCCATATCCTTTATGCAAATCTCAAGCAGCAGGTTCTGTTTTCATAAAACAGAATGAGTATCAAATACTCATCGGAACCGCCACAATTGCAATTTGGACTTAAACACTTATAACATGTATATCAATATATACTTTCTGCCTTGTCAACTTCTCTTGCTATGGGTTCCACTTTGACATGACGCAGCCGAGACACAAACTCATAGAAAGTGATCAGATCCCTTCCCATGACATAGTCTCCGACATAATTCTTGAAGCTGGGGAGAAGCTAGTGTATCACCCCATCTGTCGCGAAACCGTCATTCATCTCGTGGTTCCAAACAAGCACTAGACGATGATGTATCTCATGCATTATCCTCAGGTGTTGTTCCAAGCAAGTGTTCTCTTCCATCTTGAGTGAAAGAAAACCGTTCAGACATTCGAACCTTACAATTCTAACTTGTGCTGAAAAACTATTTTTCAGCTCATCAACAATCTCCATTGCAATCAAGTTCTTGAATTGTCTACTTAGGTCAGAATTCATGAAGGTACACATCATCCACTTGACTTTCAAGTAGGTGGTTCAAAACCACTCCATGTACTCTTCATCGCTTGCAGAAAAAAATTTGGGTTTATCTCCTATTGGTTCTTCTAACACGTAGAGCTCATCATTGGTGTGTAGGACTTCTTTCAGGACGCAGGTACCACTTAACAAAATTTACCCATCGAGACGCAATTTTTCAGCAACGAACAGACTACCGTAGTCGGCCATGATCTACAAGGATTTTTGCAAAGACATCTGGACTTTTGTTTATGATAATTTTAGTTCATCTTAATGAACTCCCACTAAACTCAACATCTCTCTGGTTGTTTAGTGACACACGATCCAAATCCACTACACCACAACCGATCATCACGTGAGGTGATGTAGCTTCAATGGTGAACATCGCCATGTTAATCATATCATCCATATGACTCGTGTTTAACCTTTCGGTTCTTGTGTTCCGAGGCCATGTCTGTACATGCTAGGCTCGTCAAGGAAACCGTAGTATTTTCGCGTGTGTAAATCTGGCTTACACCCGTTGTATGTGAACGTTGAATCTATCACACCCGATCATCACGTGGTGCTTCGAAACGAAGATCTTTGGCAACGGTGCATACTAGGGAAGAACACATCTTGATATTAACATGAGAGATCACCTTATCATGCTACCGTCGCGATCACATCTAAGCATAACAATAAGGTGCATAAAAGGGATTAACATCACATGCAATTCATAATTGTGATATGATATGGCCTTTCTTCTTATGCTTTTGATCTCCATCTTCAAAGCACCGGCATGATCTCCATCACCGGCATGATCTCCATCATCATGGCGCCATCACCATGGTTGTCCACCAACTATTGCAACTACAACTAATGCTACTCTTAGCAATAAAGTAAAGCAATTACATGGTGATTCAATGACACGCAGGTCACATAAAATAAAAGACAACCATATGGCTCCGGCCGTTGCCGTACTCAACGACATGCAAGTCGTGAAAGATTACAAACATGATCATTGCATACATTATCACAAATCACATATTGGCCATACCACATCACATGACCCCCTCTGCAAAAACAAGTTAGACGTCCTCTACTTTGTTTATGTAATTTTTACGTGGCTTGGGTCAACGAGATAGAACCGTTCTAATCTACGCAAAAACCACAACGGTGATATAGTAGTTGCTTATTTACTCATCCTTTTGAAAGGCCTTCCATTGAAAATTGCATCTTCACTAAAGCAAGAGAAACAGACACCCGCCAGCCACTTATGCAAAACAAGTTGCATGTCAATCGTGGAACCGGTCTCTCGTGCGTGGACGAGTAAGGTTGGTCCGGGCCGCTTCATCTCACAATACCGCAAAGACGCAAAGTGCACGCGAGAAGGTAGCAACATAAAATATCAACGCCCACAACACTTGTGTTCTAATCGCACCAACATCTACGAATAGATCTAGGCTCTGATACCACTGATGGGGTCGCAGCATAGAAAACAAAAATTTTCCTACGCAGCAAGCGGAATAAACCCCAAGGATCTAGATCTACTAGATGGAGGTAGCGAAGATGAGATCCAATCTCTTACCCTTGAAGATCAACAAACGCGTTTTGTCGGTGCAGGGGTTGGCTAGTCGATCCCCGCAACTAGACTCATCTAGTCGCGAGGAGATGTATTTCCTCGAAGTCCAATTCGATGAAGTGCCACAAGGGGTAGCACCTCCGCGGTATCCACACGTACGGTTCGATGTAGATCAACTCCTTCTTGATCCCGCAAGCAAGGTGGATATGGCTAGATGGATCTCGGCACCACGACGGTTGTGGTGGCGTTGATGGTGTAGTCTCCACGAGCAGGGCTTCGCCAAGCCAAGCAAGAGGAGAGGGAGAGGAGGACATGGTGCAGCAGCCCTACGGCTAGGGGTGGTGCAGCAACCTTGGTGGAGGAGATGGCGGCAGCCCTACGGGAGGGGTGGCGCCAAGAAGAGGTGGAGTGCGGCAGCCCTCCGGGGAGAGAGGTGGCGCACGGCGGCTAGGGTTTAGGGTGGGGTGCGGCTAGGGCAGCCTTGGCATAGGTGTGCCGCACCCCCACCCCTCCTTTTATAGGTGGAGGCAAGGGGAGGGGCGTGCTAGGGTTTGGGGAGGGCTGGCCGGCCCCCCCTTTCCTTGGCCCCCAAGTTGGGGCGCCTCCCCTTGGGCCCCTTTGGGGCAGGTGGTGCGGCTGGCCCTTTAGGCCAGTCCACCACCCCTTCATGCCACGTGGGCCCCATACTCCTATGGGCCCCACTTCTAGACTCCTCTAGAACCTTCTAGAATATTCCGGTACTCTGCCGAAAATTCCCGGAACTTTTCCGATACCTCCGGAAACCACTTTCCTTATATGAATCTTATTCTCCGGACCATTCCGGAACTCCTCGTGATGTCCGGGATCCTATCCGAGACTCCGAATCAATATTCATTCATACCATCAATTATCTCATCGCTAACCCTAGCTACATCGGAGCGTTAAGTGTGTGACCCTACGGGTTCGAGAACATGCAGACATGATCATATCAATAATCAACAGCGGGACCGGGATGCCCATATTGACTCCTACATATTCAACGAAGTTCTTTATCGATTGAACCACGATGCCGGAGATTCTTAATCTCGTATACGATTCCCTTTGTCTCACCGATATTTAATTTGCCCGAGATATGATCGTCGATATCTCCATATCTAGTTTCATCTCGTTACCTGGCAAATCCTCTTTACTCGTCCATAATATAGGATCTCCGTGATTAACACTTAATCACATGGTTGCAACCTTTCTGATGCTATATTACCGAGAGGGCCCAGAGATATCTTTTCCGTCATAAGGAAGGACAAATCCCAGTCTTGATTCATGTCACCCAACAAATACCATCGGAGATACCTGAAAGCCACCTTTATAATCACCCAGTTACGAAGTGACGTTTGATGTCCACAAAGTATTCCTCCGGTAAACGGGAGTGACATAATCTCATGGTCTAAGGAAACTATACTTGGCATACTAAAAGTGTTGGCAATAAAACTGTTGTGACACGATCAATTGCAACTCTTTATTATTTGGGTCTTGTCCATCACATCATTACTCCTAATGATATGACTCCGTTATCAAGTGACTATAACAAGTCCATGGTTAGGAAACTCTAACCATCTCTTGACTAACGAACTAGTCCGGTAGAGGCTTACTAGGGACACCTGGTTGTTTATATTCCACACATGTATTATGTTTCCGGTTAATACAATTATAGCATGGATAATAAACTATTATCATAAACATGAATATGCTAATAAACCATTTTATTATTGCCTCTAGGGCATATTCCCAACAAAAACCAGTGATAGTGCCAACAATGCCATCCCTACCATACATAGCAGCCAACTTGTTCTTATTGGGCCTTTTCGGAGAGTGAAGACGGTGACCAACAGGAGTAGATCCATAAAAGGTATAGCCCAAAACCTCAGCAAATGCATAGAAGTTGGATTCACACTTGGTGGATCCGGTCATCCATTTGATAGACTTGGCTTCATCACCCTTCAACACAAGAGTGGCAAAGAACTGAATAAGAGCCACGTTGTAGTCACATTGAAGCTCCATGAGAGTTTGCAGCCCCATCCGCTCAATCACATCGGCAGCTTGAGCAAAATAATCCTTGGACTTGAGATATTGCATGCAAATTGGGTGCATAGAATGAATAGGATGAGCCAATGTCAAATAAATGTCCTTGTGGATAAATAGTTGCTCCATACACCAAAAGCTAGAATCTTCAATGTTTTCATCCCTTGGAGTAGAGATGTACCAGTCACCTTGCCTCAATGTTGCATAATCCACACTGCTCATATCTTTGTAACCAACCCTCTATTCCTTGCCTTTTCTTCCCTTGGGTTTGGCTTGAGCCTTCCTTTTCTTTGCGGTTTCCATTTTCCTCTGCCTCAAGACTACCTCATCCACTAACTTGCCATGCTCATCAGTGCGGAAATACCTCTTGCGAACCCGCTTCTTAGGTGTAGAACTAGAGCCACCTGTGAATTAGAGAATAGATAGGAGTAGAAAAGATGAGTACACACAAGTCACAGGAAAACAGAGGTAAATACATTATGTATGCTTCCTATAGCCAAAACTACCTAGACATAAGCAAATCACATGTTGTTGTGTAAAAATCCCAAAACCAGATAATCCGGTTTTTCCCAGGGCGGATAATCTGGCCCTACTGTAGATTTCAGCATTGATTCGAAAAAATAGGTCTAAAAGTAGATCGACTAAAAGGGAGCAAAACTAATGTATCTAGCAGGCAAGAGGAATCACTACCACCATCTACTCCAAGTAAAATCACTAAATAACTCCACATCTAAAAATAAGATGGCTACCACCCTAGGTCCAAAAGTGTGGGAGTTACCCTTATCCATTCGAGGAGCCGCTTGGAGGATAAGGTGCCCGGGGAGGAGAGGAAACATATCCAGAGGGGCCCCGGATAATCCGGTGGCCGGGAGGACCTCCGATGAGGTGAGGAGTAGCAGGCGACGACGGTTGGGGAGGAGAAGGTTGGGGTGTGGGAGGAACTCGAATGAGCCCCTCACCCCGGCCTCCCGATAAAAAAAACTGATACCGCTTAGACCGGATAATCCGGTCCGAACTTGGCCCGGATATTCTGGCTGAAAGACTGAAATATCCGGCCTGCTAAAACTGCAACTCAATGTTCAAGGGATTAACATGTGTGCAAGATAGAAATATCTTTTTAGGTAAGAAAGGCTTTGGATAAGATTGTCAACCTGATGATGGTACTTAATACTCATTCTTGCAAGAGGCAAACAATCATAAAAGCCAAGATTGAGTGTGTTTCTCATAAGAACAAAGAGATAAGCAACAAACTCCAATAAGATCCACAAAAAAACCAACTCTTCATAAAAAGAGGTCAGTGGCCAAGGTCACCATGTATGAGTGTATGGCATGACACCGCGAAGATATATCTTGGGTTCATAACCAATACTCGTCATTTAAGTTCACAATTCATGAAATGAAGATAGAGACAAATGAATTCTTACTTTGGGCATATTGGGGGAAGGGAGAGCCCAGTAAATTAGGACACCACTCCCCTTAATTCCATGCCTACACCTAAACCAAATATATAGTCAACATATAGGTGTGTATGCAAGATGGTCAAGTCAAGCTCCTTGAATCCATGATATTTAGCCCATTCCTCAAATAAGTAAACCTTGCTTCATCAAGTGGCTTCGTGAATATATTGGCAAGTTGGTCTTTGGTGGGGATATAAGCTAGCTCAATATGTCCACGGGCAACATGATCTCTAATGAAGTGATGACGAATCTCAATATACTTCGTTCTTGAATGTTGCACCGGGTTGTAAGCAATCTTGATAGCACTTTCATTGTCACACAAAAGAGGCACTTTGTCACAATTGACGTCGTATTCCTTTAAAGTTTGCCTCATCCATAACAATTGAGTGCATCCACTAGCGGCCGCCACATACTCAGCTTCAGTGCTGGAGAGAGATATGCAATTTTGCTTCTTAGAAGACCAACTCACCAATTACCTACGAAGAAATTGGCATGCCCGGAAGTTGATTTCCTATCATCTTGATCACCGACCCAATCTGAGTCCATGTATCCACAAAGAGTGAACGATGAGTGATGTGGGGTTACCACGCCAAATCCCTCGGATGGCATCCTTGGGTTTCGTGAGATGAGGAAGATGATTGTAGCGCTGGTGGAATCATCGGCTGACAAGCAAGAACTCGTCTAGTATTGATTTCGTGGAGTGCAGGGGAGTTACAATGGCGATCTAGCCAGATGAATTAGCTAGGGTTTTCAGTGAACAGGGTGTACGTAACCTAGGTCGGCGGCCCTCCCAGCCTTTATATTGGAGGCTGGGTCCCAGGAGTCCTCCACCGACCTGGTTTTACAAGTAAGGAAAGGCCCGAACTGCCTTAGGGTTTCCCCCTTGGGCTGTATTCTTCATCATGGGCCTCCGTAGTGGGTTGTCCCACGGGCCGCAGCTTGCACGTGCACCAGGTATATTCATTGTGGCACATTCGAAGGGTACAATCACATCATTAGCCCCCGAGGACCTGGTAGACTCGAAGAGTCTGGCAGGGACTCAAAGTCTACCATGTTTCCTAGTGCAGCTTGTTAACAAAAACTATCATGTGAGATTATATTCGTACCCATATTTCAGGGTGATTTTTCTGGGGATATTGTTATAGTAGGCCCGGTTCGCTCGACGGATCGGGACCGGTTAAATGCTCTTGGGCAAAAACCTTACTAACCTACATCAAACTCGAGTCCCCTGACTCGAGCTCGGAAGCTAGGGAAGTTCGACTCAGGCCGCTTGAGGTCTCGTAGAGTCAAACTCCAGCTTAAAAAGGGTACCCAATGCGTCCATCGGGATTTTTCATCACGCGTGTTGGCATGGAAGCATACAGGGTTGCCACAGCTGGTGCGGTCCCTGGCCCTACATGAAAGATTTGTGGGTCTTACCTCTGCACGATTAGGTGCAACATCGAGGTTCATTTGTATCTGATGCAGCTCGGGAAGTTTATATTTGTTGTTTATTTGGGACTGGCGTAAACAGCAGTCGCAGAGCTTTTGGGTGCTTGTCAGCTGTTTGATGATCGGGTGCGCGACAGCGCTCCCGATGGGAGTAGCCCCCGAGATTATGTTGAATTGCTTGTAATTGAGGATAATCTCAATTTTTCGATCCCTCGGCAGTCCAAAAGATTTTTGTGCTCCCGATGGGAGTAAGATGGGGTGGACAACATCAGGTTAGTTCAGCGAGAACGAGTCGAGTGCATTGGCACTCGAGCGTATGTTACCACGCGGCACGAAAGATGCGCAATGTGATGATGGTGGTCTGCTTGTTTCCCGTGCGTAGTGGGCGGCGTGGCCCGCGACGTTTGCCCTCCACGTCCGCCATGTGTAGGGCTAGATGCACGTCGTTCCGCGCGATGTTGAACCAAGGGCGGAGATTTGCCACGCCCTTGGGTTAAATATAGGTATCTCGGCGATGAGGAGTTAAATTCCCCATTCTCACTGCCTACTCCCATCTTCATCCTCGCGCCCCATAGCCATACCACTAGCCGAGAAGCTTGCGCTCGCTGCTTTCTTGCCGCCATGACGAAGAAGACCGCGAGCAGTGCTGCCGCCGGTGCCGGTGCCGTCGACACGTTAAAGAAGGCTCATGGGGATTGGCAAAGATCCTCAGTCACGGAGCGCCAAATAGAGGCGCTAAGGCGAGAGGGGTTGCTGCCCTCATCGGAGAAGATGAAAACGCGAGCTCCTGGAGACAAGGTAATCCCCCGTCCTCCGGACGGCGAGCGTGTTTGTTTTGTGGATTTCGTAAACAGGGGATTTGCCTTCCCGATTCATGAGTGTTTTCTTGGATTGATGTAAGTTTACGGCGTACAACTCCACGACTTCACCCCCAATTCGATTATGGAAATCTCCTTGTCGGAGAACTGTCCCAGGAACTGGGTGTGTCTCACAAGGATCGAGTAAGGGGCTGAACACGGAATTAAACAACCCTCAACGTGCCTCGGCGACGGTGCTCGTCGGACTCGCTGTGGGACAGCACTGCAGAGATGAACGCACGGTATTACCCAGGTTCAGGGCCCTCTAGGTGAGGTAAAACCCCTATGTCCTGCTTCGGATGTATTGCACTTGCTTGGAGAGGTTTGAGTACAGAGCGAGCTTGGCGAGCTCGAGGTGGCTACAATGGCTAACCCTAGAACTCAGGACTTCCAACCAAGAGTCGAACCGGAGAAGAAGAACCCACTAGCTCTCAACTAGGGTTGAACAAAGATTGAACCCTTTGCCCGAACATGCTCCCCCTCCTTTTATAGGTGTCTTGGACCTCTTCCCCCAAATATCTTGGCGGGAAGGGTTACCACATGGCGACGAAGGAGGACAGGTGCACAATAAAGGTGGAGTCCATGGACGCGGTCCATGGCAGGGGCGGTGTCACCAAAGCTGGAAAAGCCACCGTCCAACCAGGACGGTGGGCTGGCGCCGCTGAGGTGGGATGGGTCCCACGGTGACGTCGCCCTTGGAGGGTAGCTGCAGACGGTTCCCTTATCACCAAAGTGGCAATCCTTGGGGCTCCTTTGCTTGGTGCAGCTTTGTTGACTCCTTTATACATAAGAACGGCAACTGTGGCGCTGCCGTCACCGCGCGCTGGCGCGAACGTCACTCTGTGGAGGGCGCAGAGCCCATGTGCGCTCTGCCGCGGAGGCAGAGCTGGCTTTGTGAGAAAGGAACCCCGCGAGGCAAGAGGCCTCGCTGAGCCTTTCGGCTTGGTCCTTAGCAGAATTTGCAGGTGGAATCCGAGATGCCCTCTCGAGGAGAGGTCCCTCGCCGAGGGAAAAACCCTTGGCGAGGAGGAGAGGTCCCTCGCGAGAAAAAAACCCTTCGCAAGGCTCGCCAGGCTTGGGGAGCCTGGTCCTTAGCGAAATCTTCTGAAGAATGTTGTGGGCCCTGGCAGGCCGGCCCGTGGTACCCTGGTTTCCACTGTGCCGACAGTAGCCCCCGGGCCCATGATGGGCACGCCGAAGCCCATGGATGGAGGCGAAGCGTCGAGGGCCCAACGATGCCTGCCTCGGCCATGACACGTGGGGCGCAGCGGTTGCGCCCGAGGCCACGATCTCCTCGTCTTCAACGGGCGACCCGGTGGGGCCCGCCACATCCTTTATTTTTGGCCAATAAAGCCTGCGCGCGCAGACACCGCCCGTCACTTCTCCCATAACTCCTCCGCACACTTCCCCCAAAACATCTCCCTCTTCCCAGAGCGCTCCGCCTCCAAGATCTCCTTCTCCTGCGACCATGGCGCCCAAGAAAGTAACCGTTAACCAGAAGGGCAAGGCCACGATGCAGGTCGGCAAGTCTGCGGCGGTGGCGCGCGGTGCTGCGCTCGAGGGGGCGCTGCCGCAGTCCCGCATCCACTCGGCGGCGATTGCAAAGGTGCGCCACCTGGCGGCCTCGAGCACCAACGAGCACGGCGCCACCGAAATGAGACAGGCCGGCAGCAGGCTCTCCACGAGGTACTACCCCATCTTCCTTCATACTCTCTACGCCGGTCTTGTTCCTCCTTTCTCCGACTTCCTCCTGGGGATTTTGGAGGTGTACCAGATCCAACTCCTCCATCTTCATCCCAACTCCATCTTCATTCTCTCCATCTTCGCCTACCTCTGTGAGGCCTACATTGGCATCCGTCCCTCGGTGGCGCTCTTCCGCAGCTTCTACTCCCTCCGAAACACCGCGCCGAACGAGCGGATTGGATGCGTCTCCTTCCGCATCGCCGCCGCCAGAAGCGAGAACTACATTCCCATCGCATGGTGCGGTGAGAACGCCGTCACCAAGGTGACGAAGAAGGTGGAGGACTTCCGCAAGCGGTGGTTCTTCGTCGACACCAAGGGGACCAACCCTCTCCTGGAGGTGCCCGAGGCGCCCCCGAGGAAGTGGGCGCGCTGGGCGAGCGCAGGATTCGAGGGCCCGAAGCTTGATGCGGTGTACGAGTGCATACGATGTCTTCGCGATGCCGGAGTCACTGGTCAGATGGTGGCGAAGGACTTCACGAGGCGCCAAATTGCCCCCCTCCAGTGGCATTCAGAGCCGGTGTGGCGGTACTCAGGCAGGGAGGACAAGATGCGCCTATGCTCGGACAACTTCACGCCGGAGGTGCTGTAACAGGTCATGGGGGTCCTCTTCGGCACGACGGACATAACATCTCCCACCTGCGACGAGGCCCGGCCGCTCTTCAGCTTTGTCAAAGAGGGTGTGCACGAGCATCGTAGGTGCCTGCCCGTGTTCGACGAGTGGGGGATTGTGCCCGCAGGACGCCGCGGGCCCTGCACCAACCCGTGGGCGGCAGAGCCGGAATATATGGACGAGTCATCGGAGCCGGACGAGGTCGAAGAATCTGGCGAGGATGAGGCCTCGAGAGGCGCCAACCCCTCTGGCGAGGACGAGGCCTCGAGAGGTGCTGACCCCTCAGGAGGCTCCGTCGGCTCACCAAGGAGCGTGCCGCCTGAAGTAGACCTCCAGGTGATTTCCTCCAGCGGCGACGAGGACGCCTTTCACGTAGCTCCCTCCCGACGCACCGCAGAGGAGGAGGAGGAGAGCGGCAGCAGGGGAGGACGCTGCGAGCCCCGCTCCAAGGCCATCCACGACAGGAGAGCCGCAATCGCGAGGGGCGCTCCTCATGAGGAGGCAGGAGCACCTCAAGAGGAGGCCAGAGCGAGCAGCACCCAGCCGCCCAAGGCGAAGAAAAGGGTGTGGAGGATGGCCGACGAGTAAGTCCTGATTTTCCTTCTTTTCATTCAGCATCTTGCTTTCAAAAACCCTCCTGAAGGATCTTCCGCTTGTCTTTCTTTCAGCAAACCCGCGGCGCCGAAGAGACGGCGGCTCCGCAAGCTTGGAGAGACCGCCAGCGTCGCCGTGGAGACGCCTGCGGCTGACGAGCCGCAGCAGGTGGCTATTCCTCCCGTGGGTGAGCACCGCGCGGAGGACGTGGTTGAAGAGGCGGCGCCGTCGCCAGCTCGGGCCGCCACTCCTCCCGCGGTTGAGCACCGCGCAGAGGAGGTGATCGAAGAGGTGGTGCCGTCGCCAACTCGGGCCGCCACTCCTCCCGTACAATAGGAGGCGACGGAGGAGGAGAGGGTGGATGAAGAGATCATCATGGAGCCACCCCCGGAGGAGGAGGAGGAGGCTCCCACAAGAGGGGCTGACGTGCCCGAGGCCGTGGCGGACGCGGCCACCACAGAAGGGGCGGGAAGCACCCCTGAGGAGCAGGAGGTGGAGGCGCCTCCGGAGCCCACAGACGCCGGAGCTGGGGGCGAGAGGACGCCCAGCCCCTAGAGGGCACCTGACGCGGGCGGCGAAGGAGGCGCCCACACGAGCCCCCAGACCGCACCAGAAGCGGCTGTGAGCCCGAGGCAGGGTGCCTCGGGCGCCTCGCCAAGGATAGAGGCCTCTGCACCCTGCAGCGGTGCGGGGACCTTGGCGCTGCGGGAGCCGCGGCACCAAGTGGTTCGTCGCCAAGCCGTCCTCGGCCAGGCGCGGCGGACGCTCGATGAGCTGGAGGCGCAGCTCGCCGAAGAGGAACTCGCCAGGGCGGAGGAGCGGGCGAGACTCGATGAGGGCTGGGCTCTCCTCCGCGAGGGTGTGGAGAGCTGCCGCCGGTAGGACGTGGCGGCCCTGGCGGAACGCCAAGAGGCCATGCGCTTCACCGAAGAGACCCGCGACAGCGTGAAGCGGGAGGCGGCGGAGACCATGGAGCAGCTGGACGCCGCTCGGGAGGCGCTCGAGGCGGAAACTGCCTCCAAGCGACAGGAGGTTGCGGCCTTGGAGCAAAACTTCATCACGCACTCCAAAACTGTGGAGAGCAGCTTGAAGGAGCTCCGCGAGAGGCTGGACGGTCGCGAGGTGCAGCTGACCAAGCGCGAGGCAGAGCTCACATGACGCGAGGGAGAGCTCTCCCCCCGCGAGGAGGAAATGCGTCGGCGCGAGCAGCAGGTCCAGCAGCTTGAGGCGGACCAGGCCACCCGCGAGGAGCAGCTGAAGGTTCGCGAGGGCCGGGTGGCCAGGGACGAAACCACCTATGCCGAGCGCCACGCGAAGGCCAACGCCAGCCTCGCGGAGAAGGACAAGAAACTGAAGGAGGAGGCCGACGACAGGGTCAAGCTCATCCGCCTAGACCTCGCCAAGGACTATGACGAGAAGGCCAAGAAGCAGGAGGAGCGCTTCAAGGCGAAGCGTAAGGAGCTCCAGGACCGCATCCAGGGGCTCGAGAAGGAGGAGTAGCAGATGGCCTCCTGCCTTCAGAGCGCCAGGGAGGCCTAGGCTTGCGCGAAAGGGAGAGTCATCGCCCTGGAGAAGGACCTGAGCGAGCTCCACCAGCAGGTGGGGCCGGTCGTGAGCCTCGTGGAGCAGGCACGGGACAACGCGGAGATCGGCCGGACCATGACGCGCCAGCGCCAGCTCATGCTCCAAGACTTGGTGCTCCGCGCGCGCGCCGTTGGGGACCGCCTTGGGGCCGAGGTCCCCGCCTTCACCATGGGAGGGAGCGACGACGAGGCCGCATACACGTTCTTCTTCGAGCAGTTCCTCGCAAAGCTTCAAGAGACCGCAAAGGACCTCGGCGACCGCATCGTGGAGGAGAGCCGCGATCTCCTCGCCCTCGCCACCTGCCGAATCTTCGCCAACCTCGCGAGGCTCCAGCCCTCACTTGACCTCGAGGCCGTGACGGCGCCGGTCGACCTCAACAGTCATGCCGTGCTGAGCGACATGATGCGGAAGGCCGCAGAGGAGTACGCCAAGATATTCGACCAAGTCGAGGTTGAGGAGGACGAGGCCGACGGCGAGGAGGATGCTGGCGAAGAAGAGGAACGCGCCGCCGCGGGCGACGAGGGCACCTCGGGAGGCCCGATGGCCTGAGCTTTTCCTGTGGCTGAATGTGCATGAGGCACGGATTACCTTAGCATTTTGCTTGTAAAACTTGTGTAAAGACTTGTTTGTGTCATTTTAATGTGCTTGGTGAATTTCCCTCGGGAGGCTTTTATCTTTCCTCTTCATGTCTTTTTCGCTCTACGTCTTAGGTCCCTCTCTTAGCGCTACACCACCGCCGCTTCGGTATGTGAGAGTCAGGGCTCCACAAGGCCGGGGGGTGCGTGAGGCCTCGAGAGGTAAGAGCTCCCGAGGCGCGATGCTCGGGGCTCCCCTTTAACGCGCAAGCAGCCCATGAGGAATAGGAGAGAGAAAAGAGGCTCGAGGGACAAAAACCAGTGAAAGGAAATTTTAACCAAGTGTTTGGACTTAGCTTCACGAGGCATTTTTCGCCTTGGAGAGGGTGTTGGTTCCATGACGAGGCGTTTTTTTGCCTTGGAGAGGGTGTTGGTGCCCTGGTGAGGCGTTTTCCTCTCGAGGTTGCCTGAGGCTTGTTTTGAACCTGCTTTCCCGCGTTTGGACAGATAGGCATACCCACAAGCAATACATAGCTAGATAATTCATGCGTGCTTATAGGTTCCTTCATGTGTGTCTTGCGAGGAGAACAGGCACCAAGGTCCTTGGTGAGTTGACGTACACGGGAGCCGGTCCATGAGTTCAGAGCTCCTTTGGGAGTTGACATGCATGAGAGCTGACCCGTGAGTTCAGAGCTCGGACTCCTTGGGTTTTAGGCGCTGCTGGGATGCTCCCGAGGCACAGGCACCATGTCCAGCCCCCGCTCGCGAGATACACAGGAGGGATCATACGAGCAAGGATGAACAACAATAACATAAATGCTTACCAAAGCAACAACATATGCTGGCGCGAAGCGCAAAGGTTCAAAGTGACCTGAAACAGAGGTTCATTACACTGGCGTGGCCAGAAATACAAAATCCGCCATGTCAGGCATGGGGTTCCACACGGAGTGGCTGAGACTCTCACGGCCCGAGGCGACGCATGTAGAGAGAGCTCAGAGAGGGGGCCCCTATGCGGGGGTGGCTTTTAGAGCCTGCGGTCCACCATGGCTGGGCATGGGGATCCACCTCGCCAAGGCATGGTGCTTGAAGAAGTCACCTTGCCGAGGCGTGGTGGCTTGGGAGTCTTCTCGAACGGCCCGCGGCAACGTATAGTAGAGAGGGGAGTCCGAAGTTTTTCCTCGTGGAGGATGATGGCGTGAGGCTCTCCCTTGATGCAAAAAATTGCTCGTCGAGGACGATCAGGGGTAGAACTTGCGCAGGTGCTGGATGTTCCAGGGGTTGGCGACAGGGATGCCGTCCTCCGTCTCGAGCCGCGCGGAGCCAGGCCTGGCGATGTGCACGACTCTGTAGGGTCCTTCCCACATTGGCGAGAGCTTGTGGAGGCCTGCCCTGGAGAGGATTCTCCTCAGGACGAGGTCTCCTGCTTCGAGAGTGCGCGGGCGGATGTGGCGGCTGTGGTAGCGACGGAGGTCTTGCTGGTACCTTGCCACTCTCAGGGCCGCATTGCGGCGGAGCCCCTCAAGCAGCAGCAGGTCATGGTTGCGGAGTTCGTCCTGCTCAGCCTCCTTAAAGGCCAAGACTCGTGGACAGCCGTGGGTGATTTCGCTGGGGAGGACGGCTTCAGTGCCATAGACGAGGGAGAACAGCGTCTCACCAGTTGGCTTTGTTGGCGTGGTGCGGATGGACCAAAGCACCGAGGGGAGCTCATCGATCCAATGCTTGCCGCTGGCCTTGAGACGGTTGAAGCTTCTCGTCTTGAGGCCCATGAGCACCTCGGCGTTGGCTCGCTCAGCCTGCCCGTTGCTTCGTGGGTGCGCCACCGAGGCGTAGCAGATTTGGGCGCCGAGGCTACCGCAGTAGGACTTGAAGGCGCCGCTGATGAATTGTGAGCCGTTGTCGGTGATGATGCGGTTGGGCACGCCGAAGCGGCAGACCAGGCTCCTGATGAATTTCACTGCTGATTTCGCCGGGATGGTGCGCACGGGTTCCACCTCAGGCCACTTGGTGAATTTGTCGATGGCGACATAGAGGTAGCGGTTGCCCCCGAGCGCTCGCGGGAAGGGTCCCAGGAGGTCCAACCCCCAGACCGCGAACGGCCAGGAGAGCGGGATGGTTTGGAGTCCTTGCGCGGGCTGGTGGATCTGCTTGGCGTGGAATTGGCAGGCGTCACAGGATTGGACGATTGCGGCTGCATCTTGAAGCACTGAAGGCCAGTAGAAGCCACTTCGGAAGACCTTGCCTACAAGGGTGCGTGAGGATGAATAGTGGCCGCACTCTCCGCTGTGGATGTCGTTTATGAGCTGGCGGCCTTCCTCGGCAGGGACGCACCGCAATGCAACCCCATTGGGGCGCTTACGGTACAGGTCTCCGTCGTGAAGGCAGTAAGACTTGGCCTGGCGAGCAACTCTTTCGGCTTCTGCATCTTCTTCGGGGAGGACTCGATTTTGCAAGTAGTTCTTGATCTCGTCGATCCAACCAGTGTTTTGGCGTACCAGGGTCATCAGCAAGCGATCGCCTGAGGGCAGCCCGCAGTTTGGTGCTCCACTTGATGGGGATGGTGGGAGCTCCTCGTTGATGCTCATGTTGACCGCTGGTTGCCTGACGGAGGACTTGGCGAGTCTTTCCTCGAATACTCCAGGCTTCTGTGCTTCCCTTCTTGCTGCTCGCCTGGCGAGTTCATCTGCTTCTTGGTTCTCTCCTCGTGGGATATGCTTGAGCTCCATGCCCCTGAAGTGCTTCTCGAGTTTGCGTACCTCTTCAAGGTAGGCCACCATGTAGGTGTCCTTAGGCATGTAGCTTTTGTTGGAGAAGTTGACGAGGAGCTGAGAGTCGCCCTTGATGAGGATGCGCTTGATGCTGAGGGCGATAGCAGCTCTGAGCCCGGCGAGGAGACCTTCGTACTCAGCAATGTTGTTGGAGACCTTGTCGTTGTCCTTGAATCACAGCTGGACGGCGTAGTAGAGCTTGTCGCCTGTCGGTGAGGTGAGGACAGCACCAGCCCCTGCACTCCGGGCCGTGAAGGCGCCGTCGAAGTGCATGGTCCAGTGGCCTGGTTCCGTCCCTCCTGAGGCTGTGGCTTCCTCCTCTTGAGGCTCTTCTTCATGCGTGTCCGTCCATTCGGCCATGAAATCAGCCAGCGCCCTGCCCTTGATGACCCTTGTGGTGTCGAACTCCAGCTCGAAAGGTTGTAGCTCGATGCCCCAGCTTGCGACGCGATCTGTTGCGTTTGGGTTGCGCAGGACTTGCTCCAGGGGGTATGAGGTGACCACCTTGATGGGGTGACCCTGGAAGTAGTGGCACAGCTTCCTGGAGGCGCTGAGGAGCGAGAAGAGGAGCTTTTGCTGCATGGGGTAGCGCTTGCGAGCGTCTCGCAGCACTGTGCTGACGAAGTACACGGGATGCTCGACGAGGGTAGTCATTGGCGTGGCAGCGGCTGGCCCCTCTCGAGGCTCGGTGGAGTCCTTGTCGAGGTTTTCTTGAGGCCCCTCTTGTAGAGGCTCGGCATGAGGCTGGAGGCTTGATGAGGGTGCTTCCTTGTCGAGGAGTTCTGGGCTTGGCGAGGCAGAGCTCTGCTTGGCGAGGACTGGCTCTTCCCTTTCAGCCACCAAGACTGCGCTTGCCGTTTAAGGAGTGGCTGCAAGATACAGCTTCAGAGGCTCGCGAGGGCATGGGGCAACCATGATGGGTGGGCTCGCCAGGTATTTCTTCAGGTCCTCAAAGGCCTTTGCTGCTTCAGGGGTCCACTTGAAAGGACCGGACCTCTTCATGATCTTGAAAAATGCCAGCGCCCTCTCGCCGAACTTGGAGATGAAACGGCCAAGGCTGGCCATACATCCCGCTAAGTGCTGCATGTCCTTGAGGCGACGAGGAGACTGCATCTCTTCTATAGCTCTGATCTTGTCAGGATTTGCTTCAATGCCGCGATGAGACACCAGGAACCCGAGGAGCTTGCCTGAAGGGACCCCGAAGACACACTTGGCGGGGTTCAGCTTGATGTTTACCTTGCGCAGGTTGGCAAAGGTCTCCTCGAGGTCCTTGATGAGCGTGTCCTCTTCGCGGGTCTTGAACACGATGTCGTCGACGTAGGCCTCTGCATTCTTCCCCATTTGAGCCCCCAAGGCGATTCTCATGAGGCGCTGGAAAGTGGCGCCGGCGTTCTTCAGGCCGAAGGGCATGCAGACGTAGCAAAACACACCAAGAGGGGTGAGAAATGTTGTCTTCTCCTCGTCCTCCTTCACCATCTTGATCTGGTGATAGCCTGAGAAGGCATCCAGAAAACAGATGAGAGCGCAGCCGGCGGTGGTGTAACATCCCAAATTTTGGAATGTTTTAAAAATCACAGAAATTTAAAACTTTTATTATTAAAAAGATAAAGTCTCCAAAAATCAAGAAAAACCATCTTTGAAGATTACTTTGATTTTCTTAAAGGGATATTATTTTAAATATTATTTTATCCTTTATTTTCAAGTTTTAAAGTTTTGTAAATAAAATACTTAATTTGGATTTCTATAAAACCCTAAAAACCTTTTTGGCAAAGTATTTCAAATATTTTGACAAAGCCCAGAATTAAATGGGTATTTGTAATTAAAAAGGATTTATCAAACTCCACTTAAATAAAGTACTTTGACCCAAACTAATGTATTGAGTTTATCATTGTGAATGATATTGCTCATACTAATTTTCTGGATTTTACTTGAGTTCAAAAAGAATTTATAAAACCCTATTTATTTAAGATGACATAAACATGTCAATTATGCATTTATGTAATTTGTTTTTATTTCAAAATAAAATATTTTGGAGAAGGTTGCCAAATGTCCCAAATGATTATTCTGAATTTTACAAATTCTTACAAATTTATTTCACTTGATTTGGAGCATTATTTGAAAAGTTATAAAAGAAAACAGAGAAAAGAAAAAGGAAAAAGCTTTAGACAAAAAAAAAGAGAGAAAGGGGCCAGCTGCCCAAACCGGCCCAAGACCAGCCCAGTAGCCTCGCAGCAGCCCACCCCACTCTCTTCTCTGTTTCTCTCTCTGACTGGTGGACCCCACCCGTGACGCAATCGCTGACGTCACAGGATCCCCAACCTCCAGGAACAAGAACACGGCACGGATCCGATCTCAATTCGGCCGATTTGGACGGGATTTGTTGTAATCCTTCGTGTCCATATAAAGCCCCCGAGGTCCGCATCGTTCTGCCCCTGAAAACCCTAATTTTAGTGCCGCCAGGCCGTCGGAAAAGCACGCCGGATTGGAGCCGTCCGCCGCCGCGTTTCTTCGATTCCGGTCACCACGGTGAGCCCGCACCGCCATCTCTTGGCTTCTCTTCCTCCCCACTTCCTTCCGCACCTCGTCATGCTTTTTTTTGATTTTTTCGGTGCAGCCAATCGTCGTGTGCGTCCACGACCGAAGCTCGCCGTCCGCCGCCGCACCTCCGGCCGCGCCTCCACGCCGTGACAGGACGCGATCGAGCACGCCGAGCACACCTTCACCTCCGCCGTGTCGTTTTGCACGCCGTCATCACCTCGCCGGAGCACGAGGACCATAAGATCAGCGAGGACATCCACGACCGGAGACACCGCCGCCGTCCGAGCCGTCTCCGGCGACCACCACGCCACCAGGGTACAAACCCTAGAATCTCTACCACCTGATCTCGATCGGACGACCAAGATCTGATGCAGCCAAGCCGAGCTGAGCTGCGGCTCAAGCCCAAACTAAGCCGAGCCGAGCCGTGAGCCCAGCCAATCCCAGCCCGCCACTTGGCCCAACAATTTCTGGATTTATTCCCGAATTGTTTTAAAAGACCTTTTTTGCAGAAAAGCCCCTAGATCTTAGAACCTTCATAACTTTTTATTGGTTTGGCCAAATTTAGTAAATTTTATCTTTTTGAAAACCTCTGGATCTGTAGAATTTAATAGCACTGTTAGTTTTCAGTTTTGCCTTAGTTAAATTATTCAAATTTCAAATGTGTAATTTGAGTAATTTTGGCATAACTTTAGTTTAAAAATAGATTTTTGGGTAAATCCAATTGTATTAGTTTTGTATAGTTGTCCTCTGTCCAGTAAGACCTTTCCCAAAATTTTATAAAATGTTTTGAGTCCTTGTTTTATTTAAAATTGTGTTATGCCCTTTTTGGGAGTTTGAAAATGATTTTATTATTGTTTTAATTGTTTTCCTTTGGGAAAATGTTTTAAAACTTAGTTCTCTGTCCAGTATAACCAAAACCCATTTTTGTTAAACCATTTCATCATGAACATGTTGAAAATGGTTTAAAATCTTTTAGTGACTTGTGTTGCAAACTTGACCTAGTTTGCAATTTGACCATATCCGAATTGCAAACCTTGGACCTTTGACCTACCTAGACCTCATTACAATAATTCCTTTTGTATATTGAATTATGTGATGAATTTGGACCATCAACCTTGTTGTTTTATTGTTGTCCATGTTTGATGTTGTGCTTGTTTTATTGTTTGTTGGGTGGTTATTTATCGTTGTTTGTTTATATTGTTTAGATTGAACGGAGAGCTACGAGTTACGTTGAAAAGAGTGTGTGAGCAACGACAACTTTCAAAAGGCAAGTGATACTCCAGCATAAATGACCTACTATTTTACTATATTGCATTGTAGACTATTTCCAGTAGCATGCATGATAGCTGTTTTCAATAAAGTTATATGCTATGCAAACCTGTTAGGTTAGCCACATGATTAGCTGACTAGTGACCTATATTAATTTAGTAGATTGGCTTGTTGCAAAAATGAATTGTTTTGTGGTAGATGAGTTAAGGAAAAATTCTACTAAATTAATGAAACACCTGGGTGGATTTGGAGTTGCTCTATTTGTGGTTTATAGTTGAGTGGCTACTTAGGCCCAGTTCTGCGGGTACCTGAGTACGTGCACTTGTGCTCGCCACCCAGGGCCTCGAGATTTCATGTCACTCCGTGTCTAGTTTACTTCCACTGCAGCCACTTGGTACTATGGCTCTGCCTTGACTAAGTAAGTTCTAGGAACCTGATTTCGGCAGTTCGCAGCGGATGAATGTCTTGTATGGGTCTGCCAGAGGAACAGGGGACTGTTTCCCAAAGGTCTCGTCTTCATCTTCACCTTTCCTTTTCACTTCAAGAAGGTCAAGGACAGAATGGGTTGATGAAGTCAAGTGGTGAAAGTGTCACAAACTCTCGAGAGTATTTAAAACTAAGATCTTAGCCGTGTCCCCGGTTATGGACAATTTGAGTAACTAAGCAAGGTGGTCGACGGAAAAATCTCATTCATTCCAATTTCTAAATTAAAATTTGATGGGAGAACATGGGGGATTTGAGACACTGGTGCGCCCAGGAATGTCTCCTAAGTTTTGGAAAGAAAGAAATGATTTTTGAAAGTATAGGATAAAATTTTGCTTTGCGCAAAAGCCTGTCAACTCCACCAGCCAAATATGCATGTAGATGTTAGAAGTTTGCCTTTATGAGTCCACAAGTATCATTTGCCAGATCCATTCAAATGGTTCTGACCAATTTTTGGCTGCAACGCTTTTATCGTTGCAGGTTCGTTTGACGATGAGTAAGGAACGCTTTAGGTTTCGAGTCTGCAACCAACATGTCTGCCTGTGGCACATGAAGATGATGAGGACTCCATGCTATTATATGTTTTCCGCTGCTGAACTTTGTAATATGCTAGCCTTTGGCTATGCAATTTGTAATGTTTATTTTCTGGATCATACGTTGTAATAGAATTTTGATGCAATGTATGATACTTCATCTTAAACTGTGGTGCTAGCTATTCGATCCAGGGACTAGCACAGAACACAGGGATCTTGGCCTATTTTTAAAAGGGCAGGATCGCTACAGATGGTATCAGAGCATTGTGTTGCCTGTAGGTTCGAAACCCTAGGTTTGGATTAGAACTAGGAAAAGACCTAGATCAGAAAATCTATTTTATTCAAAAGGAAATATTTGCAAGTTACCTTTTCTTATACTCTCATCTACTATTCACTTTCTAAACATCTTTTATCACTTCAAATGAAGCTTATTGGTGGATTCAACTCAATTGATGTCAGACCAATGAGGATTCCCCACAAGACAGTTCCACCATACTGAACGTCAGAGAAGAAGTTGAAGGTCAAAGAAGAACTTGAAGAGATTTAATGAAGAAATAGATGAGACCACCACTTTAGTTACCTTGCTAGAACAACGATAACGTGATAGTGTATTAATCATACTTAGTGAGTATGGCAATACCTAGTTGTTTGTTTGTTTGTTTGTTTGTTTGTTTGTGTGAGAACCTTGTTGCTTGATGCTTGCTAGATGTTGTTTGTAAAATGAATTGCCTGGATCTGCTGGTTATGGTTAGAACTTACTTTAGATTCTTTATATCACTACTCAACCTTGCTAAACTAAACAGATGTCCCAGCCAAATTCCAACAACCCTGTGATACCTACACTACAACAGTTACTAGATGCACAAAATCAGTTGAACCTGCTGATGACCCAAAACTTAGAAGACAACAAGTACATTCCACCACCTCCACCATCTCAAGTGGATATGCTGATCAGATTCTTAAAGCTTCGACCCAGAAAGTTCTCAAAAGCTACAGAACCTATTTTGTCCGATGATTGGCTACGTTCAGTAAATAAAGATTTGGTGACCATTGGATGCACAGATGCTGAGAAGGTTAGATTTGCGGCACATCTACTAGAAGGACCTGCAGCAGACTGGTGGGATAGCTACCAGATCACACATCCCATTGAAGAGATGACATGGGATATGTTTCAAGAAGGATTCCGTGATGCACATATTTCATCTGGAGTGATGAAACTGAAGAGGGAAGAATTTTACGAGCTCCGACAAGACGACCGAAATGTAATAGAATACATGAATGAGTTCAATAATCTGGCGCGCTACGCACCGGATGATGTTGATACAGATACCAAGAAGAAGGAGAGGTTTCTGAACGGTCTGAATGACAAATTATCCATTCTATTGACAGTTGCATATACTCCTGACTACCAGTCACTGGTTGACCAAGCCATAGTCTTGGAGAACAAACTGAAGCAAGTTGCAACCAAGAAGCGAAGCTTCAATTGGAAAAGCATCACCCAGAACCACAGCAGGAATGGTGCACTTCACATGACGAACATGTTCAGTTTGAGTTCAACCATTAAGAAGACAATAACCACCATTGCCATGGTATTGATGAACATGACCTTCGGGGAGTAAATGACCATCAAATCAACCATGACCACCATAGCCCCGCCCATACTGCAGAGGTTTATGACCTTGGAGATGAGTACATTATGGGAGAAAACAGTAGTCAGAACACCCACCCCAAATCCAACAGGAAAGACCTCAGTCAGGTGGAGTGTTGCAAATGTAAGAAAATGGGACACTATTCTTGGGACTGTCCACAAAAGAAGATTAGTATTGGGACCAAGACAATTCAATTCCGAAAGGGACATGTGTTCTCTATAAACAGTGAGAGAGTTCTCAAGAGACCAAACCCAGTTATTGAAGAATTGTTGATCAACTCAGGTTTTGCACAAGTACTTTTCGATGCTGAGGCTACACATTCATTCATATCAAAAGACTTTGTGAGTAAAAATAAGATATCCTATCAAGGGATTGGAAGACCCATCAGAGTAAGCTCTACAAAAGGGAAGAGACCAGCAAACGCGGTATGCCCAAACATGACCTTGGAAATTGAGACACATAAATTTCCAAGCGAGTTGTTTGTGCTAGACTTGCAAGGCTTTGATATAATCATAGGCAAGGACTGGATGTCCAGGTATGATGGTCAGATAGATCATGTCAGTAAAGCTGTCACACTCACCACACCAGAAAGGAAGCGGATCAGATATCAGCTTAAATCAAGAAGCAAAGAAACCAACTGAGTTTTCATGAGGAGTTTAGCCAAGAAGAAGGACCAGAGTCAATGGAAATGTTCTGAAGATGTAATAAATGCCACTAGTTATATTTAGGTGGAAGAATTAGTACTGTGATGTAAGAGTGGTGTGATGCCGATGTATTATATGCCAACACCTTATGAAGATATATTTTTGTTGTGAAGACTACTTGACTTGTCAAGGATAGAGACATTAGCCTGAAAACTAATGAGCCAAGATGACATGGAAAGCACGTTCCACGAGTAGAAGACTCACAGAAGAAGATATAACATGTATAGGAGTTTTCGCTACCCAATAGTTTTGAAGGACTGATAGATTAGCTCAGGTATGTCTTACAGATTGGAAACTCTCTGTCAGACAAGTGAGATCGACCGAGTGTTAGCCTACGAGATTCACCAAACCAAGTACAAGGTAATGAGTGGGTGCGACATGGATTGGCCCCCATGGCGAATACTCATATCATTCGCTCTTGCTGTGAGGAATGGCAAATCTGAGTGACAAACCTATTAGAGAGCCGACGATGAACCCGAGCCACTGGAATACTATAACCCTATGTAAGGCAAGTGTTGCCAACACGTAAATTGTACGGTGAGGTTAAACCTAGCTCTCAAGAAGACAAATGGAATTGTTGACCAACCATGAGAGTTTCGTTAGAAAAGGCGTAGTGCTTGCACTGAAGAAAGACAACCAGGAGAAGCAACATGACAAAAGACAATATAGAGACCGATGGCATGATGTTGTGGAAGCCTCTCATTTTGGACTTTTGGTGGACCCAAAAAGTAACCTTCAGTGTCCGAAGTTACTTGAAGAGACATCCAACTATTGGAAATGAAGTCTATGATATAAGGATCCACACATTTCCATATGGACCCTAGCCCGAAGACAAAAGCTCAAGACTTCCTACAAAAGTTTCTTTTAAGGGTGGTAGCCGACCGAGTTGCCTAAACCCAGAGATCCCAAACCTATCTTTCTTTCTAGCCTCTTCGAATCTCGGGACGAGATTCCTTTTAAGGGTGGTAGGTTTGTAACATCCCAAATTTTGGAATGTTTTAAAAATCACAGAAATTTAAAACTTTTATTATTAAAAAGATAAAGTCTCCAAAAATCAAGAAAAACCATCTTTGAAGATTACTTTGATTTTCTTAAAGGGATATTATTTTAAATATTCTTTTATCCTTCATTTTCAAGTTTTAAAGTTTTGTAAATAAAATACTTAATTTGGATTTCTATAAAACCCTAAAAACCTTTTTGGCAAAGTATTTCAAATATTTTGACAAAGCCCAGAATTAAATGGGTATTTGTAATTAAAAAGGATTTATCAAACTCCACTTAAATAAAGTACTTTGACCCAAACTAATGTATTGAGTTTATCATTGTGAATGATATTGCTCATACTAATTTTTTGGATTTTACTTGAGTTCAAAAAGAATTTATAAAACCCTATTTATTTAAGATGACATAAACATGTCAATTATGCATTTATGTAATATTTGTTTTTATTTCAAAATAAAATATTTTGGAGAAGGTTGCCAAATGTCCCAAATGATTATTCTGAATTTTACAAATTCTTACAAATTTATTTCACTTGATTTGGAGCATTATTTGAAAAGTTATAAAAGAAAACAGAGAAAAGAAAAAGGAAAAAGCTTTAGACAAAAAAAAAGAGAGAAAGGGGCCAGCTGCCCAAACCGGCCCAAGACCAGCCCAGTAGCCTCGCAGCAGCCCACCCCACTCTCTTCTCTGTTTCTCTCTCTGACTGGTGGACCCCACCCGTGACGCAATCGCTGACGTCACAGGATCCCCAACCTCCAGGAACAAGAACACGGCACGGATCCGATCTCAATTCGGCCGATTTGGACGGGATTTGTTGTAATCCTTCGTGTCCATATAAAGCCCCCGAGGTCCGCATCGTTCTGCCCCTGAAAACCCTAATTTTAGTGCCGCCAGGCCGTCGGAAAAGCACGCCGGATTGGAGCCGTCCGCCGCCGCGTTTCTTCGATTCCGGTCACCACGGTGAGCCCGCACCGCCATCTCTTGGCTTCTCTTCCTCCCCACTTCCTTCCGCACCTCGTCATGCTTTTTTTTGATTTTTTCGGTGCAGCCAATCGTCGTGTGCGTCCACGACCGAAGCTCGCCGTCCGCCGCCGCACCTCCGGCCGCGCCTCCACGCCGTGACAGGAGGCGATCGAGCACGCCGAGCACACCTTCACCTCCGCCGTGTCATTCTGCACGCCGTCATCACCTCGCCGGAGCACGAGGACCACAAGATCAGCGAGGACATCCACGACCGGAGACACCGCCGCCGTCCGAGCCGTCTCCGGCGACCACCGCGCCACCAGGGTACAAACCCTAGAATCTCTACCACCTGATCTCGATCGGACGGCCAAGATCTGATGCAGCCAAGCCGAGCTGAGCTGCGGCTCAAGCCCAAACTAAGCCGAGCCGAGCCGTGAGCCCAGCCAATCCCAGCCCGCCACTTGGCCCAACAATTTCTGGATTTATTCCCGAATTGTTTTAAAAGACCTTTTTTGCAGAAAAGCCCCTAGATCTTAGAACCTTCATAACTTTTTATTGGTTTGGCCAAATTTAGTAAATTTTATCTTTTTGAAAACCTCTGGATCTGTAGAATTTAATAGCACTGTTAGTTTTCAGTTTTGCCTTAGTTAAATTATTCAAATTTCAAATGTGTAATTTGAGTAATTTTGGCATAACTTTAGTTTAAAAATAGATTTTTGGGTAAATCCAATTGTATTAGTTTTGTATAGTTGTCCTCTGTCCAGTAAGACCTTTCCCAAAATTTTATAAAATGTTTTGAGTCCTTGTTTTATTTAAAATTGTGTTATGCCCTTTTTGGGAGTTTGAAAATGATTTTATTATTGTTTTAATTGTTTTCCTTTGGGAAAATGTTTTAAAACTTAGTTCTCTGTCCAGTATAACCAAAACCCATTTTTGTTAAACCATTTCATCATGAACATGTTGAAAATGGTTTAAAATCTTTTAGTGACTTGTGTTGCAAACTTGACCTAGTTTGCAATTTGACCATATCCGAATTGCAAACCTTGGACCTTTGACCTACCTAGACCTCATTACAATAATTCCTTTTGTATATTGAATTATGTGATGAATTTGGACCATCAACCTTGTTGTTTTATTGTTGTCCATGTTTGATGTTGTGCTTGTTTTATTGTTTGTTGGGTGGTTATTTATCGTTGTTTGTTTATATTGTTTAGATTGAACGGAGAGCTACGAGTTACGTTGAAAAGAGTGTGTGAGCAACGACAACTTTCAAAAGGCAAGTGATACTCCAGCATAAATGACCTACTATTTTACTATATTGCATTGTAGACTATTTTCCAGTAGCATGCATGATAGCTGTTTTCAATAAAGTTATATGCTATGCAAACCTGTTAGGTTAGCCACATGAATTAGATGACTAGTGACCTATATTAATTTAGTAGATTGGCTTGCTGCAAAAATGAATTGTTTTGTGGTAGATGAGTTAAGAAAAATTCTACTAAATTAATCAATCACCTGGGTGGATTTGGAGTTGCTCTATTGGTGGTTCAAAGTTGAGTGGCTGCTCAGGCCCAGTTCTGCGGGTACCTGAGTACGTGCACTTGTGCTCGCCACCCAGGGCCTCGAGATTTCATGTCACTCCGTGTCTAGTTTACTTCCAGTGCAGCCACTTGGTACTATGGCTCTGCCTTGACTAAGTAAGTTCTAGGAACCTGATTTCGGCAGTTCGCAGCGGATGAATGTCTTGTATGGGTCTGCCAGAGGAACAGGGGACTGTTTCCCAAAGGTCTCGTCTTCATCTTCACCTTTCCTTTTCACTTCAAGAAGGTCAAGGACAGAATGGGTTGATGAAGTCAAGTGGTGAAAGTGTCACAAACTCTCGAGAGTATTTAAAACTAAGATCTTAGCCGTGTCCCCGGTTATGGACAATTTGAGTAACTAAGCAAGGTGGTCGACGGAAAAATCTCATTCATTCCAATTTCTAAATTAAAATTTGATGGGAGAACATGGGGGATTTGAGACACTGGTGCGCCCAGGAATGTCTCCTAAGTTTTGGAAAGAAAGAAATGATTTTTGAAAGTATAGGATAAAATTTTGCTTTGCGCAAAAGCCTGTCAACTCCACCAGCCAAATATGCATGTAGATGTTAGAAGTTTGCCTTTATGAGTCCACAAGTATCATTTGCCAGATCCATTCAAATGGTTCTGACCAATTTTTGGCTGCAACGCTTTTATCGTTGCAGGTTCGTTTGACGATGAGTAAGGAACGCTTTAGGTTTCGAGTCTGCAACCAACATGTCTGCCTGTGGCACATGAAGATGATGAGGACTCCATGCTATTATATGTTTTCCGCTACTGAACTTTGTAATATGCTAGCCTTTGGCTATGCAATTTGTAATGTTTATTTTCTGGATCATATGTTGTAATAGAATTTTGATGCAATGTATGATACTTCATCTTAAACTGTGGTGCTAGCTATTCGATCCAGGGACTAGCACAGAACACAGGGATCTTGGCCTATTTTTAAAAGGGCAGGATCGCTACAGGTGGAGTCCATGATCTGGTCGATTCTCGGGAGGGGATAGGGGTCCTTGGGGCAGGCTTTGTTGAGGTCGGTGAAGTCGATGCAGAGGTGGCTTCCTCCGGTGTGCTTGGGGACGACCACACCGTTGGCGAGCCAAGTGGGATGGACAAATTCCTTGATGATGTTGGCTTTCTTCAACTTTTCAACTTCTTTGACGATGAAATCTTGCTTCTCTGGCGCCTGGCGCCGCGCCTTTTGCTTCACGGGGCGTGCGTTTGGACACACGGCTAAGTGGTGCTCGATCACCTCCCTCGGTAATCCAGACATATCTGACGGTGTCCATGCGAACATGTCAGAGTTTGCCCTGAGGAAGGCAACGAGCGCGCTTTCCTATTTGGGAGGCAGGTTGGAGCCGATGGTGACGCTAGCCCCCGAGCCGTTTGCCTCAAGAGGCACTTGCTTCGTCGCGGCCTTCTCCTGAGAGAACAGCTGCTTCTTCTTCGCGGGGGGCCTCGGGAGGGGCTCCTCGTCCTCGTCCGCGGGTGATGCCACCGCGGCAGCCTTGTAGGCCGCTTGCGCAGCATACAGGGCGTCCGAGACCATGCCGCGGATGACGATGGTGCCACCCAAGCCAGGGAGCTTGACGAGGTTGTAGGCGTGGTGGGTCACCGCCATGAACTTGGCAAGGGCGGGGTAGCCGAGGATGGCGTTGTAGGGCAGGCCGCTGTGCGCGACGTCGAAATCGATCAGCTCGGTGCGGTAGTTGGCCTGAGTGCCGAAAGTCACGACAAGCCTCACCTGCCCCAAAGGGGTGGTGAGACCCTCTGTCACCCCCGAGAAGGGCCTGGTGGGCATGAACCGCTCGTAGGGCACCTGCAGCTTCTCGAATGTCTCGACAGAGATGACATTGAGGCCCGCACCCCCATCGATGAGCGTCTTAGAGACGGCAATGTTGTTGATGGTGGGAGTGCAGACGAGCGGGATGGTGCCAACATTTGAGGTAGACTTGGGGTGGTCGCTGGAGTCAAAGGTGACGGGGTACTGGGACCACTTGAGGGGCCTGGAGGCCTCAACCCCGGGAAGGGCTGCCGCGACCTCGCGAACGAGTTGCTTGAAGTGGCGGTTGGAGCTGGGGGCCTGAGCCCCGCCGATGATGCAAGCGGCCCCGCGAGGCACCTGGTAGCCCTCAGGAGTCTCGGCAGGGAGGTTGTCGTTCATGGGCTGGGCGGCGTTGGCTTGAGGGTTCTGCTGGTAGTTGTCGTCGTAGTTGTTGTTCCAGCATCGCCCCCCGTGGCCGCCGCGGCCGCCGCCGCGGCCGCCGCGACCTCGCTGCCGCTCGTTAGCCTCACGAGCCTCGCGAGCCTCGCGAAGCCTCTTGAGGTCGTAGCAGTCATCGGTGGCATGAGAATGCCTGTTGTGGTAGACGCAGAAGGGGCGGTCATCTTTCTTCTCGGGGTCCGCGGCTGGAGTGGCAGCGTGCGGCTGCTTGGCGTCAGGCTCAGTCGCGAGGACCGCAGTGGTCTTGCGCTTCTCGGTGGATTTCTTCTTCTTCTTGGACCCCTCAGCGGGGTCCCCTGGCTCGTTCTTGACGAACAAGCGGCCCTCCTCCGCCTTGGTGCACTTGTCCGCCAAGTCGAAGAGCTTGACGACGGTGGTGATGTTGTCGTGGATGCCAAGCTTCTCGAGCATCCGCACATCCGTGACCCCAGCCTGGAAGGCCGAAATGACCCGCGCGTCGGTGGCATTGGGATCTTGTTGCGCACCTGGCTGAAGTGCTGGATGTACTTGCGGAGGGTCTCGCCAGGCTTCTGGCGCACGGCGCGGAGGTCATTGTACGTGAGGCCGCGCTCGTACGTGCCCTTGAAGTTGGCGACGAAGCACCGGCAGAGGTCCTCCCAGGTGTTGATGGACTCGGCGGGGAGATTCGTGAGCCACGAGGACGCGGAGTCCTTGAGGGCCATGGGGAACCAGTTCGCCATGACCTTGTCGTCGCCCCTGCAGCCTGGATGGCCAAGGTGTAGAGCTGCAGGAACTCCAGGGGGTTGTTCTTGCCGTCATAGTGCGGAGGAAGATCCGGCCTGAACTTGACCGGCCAGACGACGCGACGGAGGCTGCGAGTGAACGCAACCGTCGTGTCGTAGGTGACCGGGCCGTTGGCGAGGGTGGCGCGGAGGTGGCGCCCCGCGGTGGCGACGTCATGGACGGCGCGGTTGTGGCGATCCTGGTGGCGCTCGATGCTCACGCGTGCGTCCTCCGGGGCTCGCTGCACGATTTGGCAGTCATGCGGCGATGACGCGTGCGATGCAGCGCGGTTGTCGCGAGGAGGAGCCCCGGCTGGAGCAGGTTGCGGTGGAGCTGGAGCGGGCGCGGGGTGACGAGGAGGAGCATGCGGCGCGCCGTGTGCCACGTCCCCTGCGCGTGCAGAGAGAACCAGCGAGCGAGACGGCGCGGGAGCGGCAACACGAGCGGCCCCGACGAGCTCCGAGAGGCGGTTGAGCCAGGCTTCCTGGGCCTCCGGCGTGGGGCGGTACTGCAGCAGCTCCTGCGCCATGAGAAGCGCAGTCGCGGGGCTGGGTGCAGGGCGGCCCAGCGAGGAAGCAGCACGGTCCCGCGACGGGTGCAGGGAGGAAGCCTCCTCTTCGCCGAGGTCGTCCTCAGCGTGGTCATTGTCGTCGTCCTCTGGGTGCTCGACGCGGGGCTCGGGGTCGACGTGGCGCTCCGGAGCAGCACTTCCGCGCGGGCGGCCGTGCGGGTTGCCAGCGGGAGCGGTGGCGGCGCTGGCCGTTCGACGAGCGAGACGTTCGGCGCGAGAGATGCCGGCCATGGCTGTGTCGAGGTTGAAGATGCGCCTCAGCCCCCTACCTGGCACGCCAAATGTCGGAGAACTGTCCCAGGAACTGGGTGTGTCTCACAAGGATCGAGTAAGGGGCTGAACACGGAATCAAACAACCCTCAACGTGCCTCGGTGACGGTGCTCGTCGGACTCGCTGTGGGACAGCACTGCAGAGATGAACGCACGGTATTACCCAGGTTCAGGGCCCTCTAGGTGAGGTAAAACCCCTATGTCCTGCTTCGGATGTATTGCACTTGCTTGGAGAGGTTTGAGTACAGAGCGAGCTTGGCGAGCTCGAGGTGGCTACAATGGCTAACCCTAGAACTCAGGACTTCCAACCAAGAGTCGAACCGGAGAAGAAGAACCCACTAGCTCTCAACTAGGGTTGAACAAAGATTGAACCCTTTGCCCGAACATGCTCCCACTCCTTTTATAGGTGTCTTGGACCTCTTCCCCCAAATATCTTGGCGGGAAGGGTTACCACATGGCGACGAAGGAGGAGGACAGGTGCACAATAAAGGTGGAGTCCATGGACGCAGTCCATGGCAGGGGCGGTGTCACCAAAGCTGGAAAAGCCACCGTCCAACCAGGACGGTGGGCTGGCGCCGCTGAGGTGGGATGGGTCCCACGGTGACGTCGCCCTTGGAGGGTAGCTGCAGACGGTTCCCTTATCACCAAAGTGGCAATCCTTAGGGCTCCTTTGCTTGGTGCAGCTTTGTTGACTCCTTTATACATAAGAAAGACAACTGTGGCGCTGCCGTCACCGCGCGCTGGCGCGGTCGTCACTCTGCGGAGGGCGCAGAGCCCATGTGCGCTCTGCCACGGAGGCAGAGCTGGCTTCGTGAGGAAGGAACCCCGCGAGGCAAGAGGCCTCGCCGAGCCTTTCGGCTTGGTCCTTAGCAGAATTTGCAGGTGGCATCTGAGATGCCCTGTCGAGGAGAGGTCCCTCGCCGAGGTAAAAAACCTTGGCGAGGAGGAGAGGTCCCTCGCGAGGGAAAAACCCTTCGCGAGGCTCGCCAGGCTTGGGGAGCCTGGTCCTTAGTGAAATCTTCTGAAGAATGTTGTGGGCCCTGGCAGGACGGCCCGTGGTACCCTGGTTTCCACTGTGCCAACTGACGAGGCTGGGACTCGGCAAATCCCTGGGTCGAGTACCCCGGGTTGATTGAGGGGGAGAGAGATGAGCGCTGGTGATCACGACGGCTAACAGGCGAGGCGTTTACCCAGGTTCAGGCTCCCGGAGGATAAAACCCTACTTCCTGCTTGTCTGGTATTGATGTTGAGTGTGGCTACAATGGCGAGATGGCAATCTCGCTAGGGTTTGAGATGGCGGCTATGAGCGTGAGCGTATGCGTTGGCGTTACCCTAGACGAGGGACCCTCCTAGCCTTTATATGGTAGGCTAGGTCTCGGGTGAATGGTGCCGATGGCACTTACAAGACGATCGAGGCTGATGACCTAACGTCGACTATCTTGGGCCGCACGTCGTCCTCCTTGGGCCTTCCTTGGGCCCTCGTCATCAAGGAAGATGTTCTTCGCGTGACCCAGGTACCACCACCGTGGGGTAGTCAAAGAGTGACCCCACGACACCGACACTCCTGCTTCGTCGTCCTCTGCGAGTGCTTCCTCGGCATACGTCCGCATTGGGGTTTGTGGAAACGGCTCTTTAACGTGGACCGGAACACCGGACCCCGTGGAGTCTACCCCATCAGGGGTTTCGGAGTCCAGTCCATGCAAGGATGGAGGAAGAAGTGGTTCTATGCCACCGATGCGCCTCAGCCTGGACAGGAGTATGGGGTGCCGGAGTTCAAGGATGGAGTCATCATTGAGAAGAAGCACTCGTGGAGGCACAAGCTGTCCGTGCGGGAGGCTTCCGAAGGGAAGCCTCTCCTGTCCCTATTCGCTGCGCTCCTGCAGACTGCTGGCAAGGAGGTGAACAGTGTTCACCTTATTGCTACCTTTGTCAAGAGGCGCGTGCACCCTCTTCAGGCTAGGGTGCACCCACTTTATGAGTACCAGGGAGCCGCGGACCGACTCGTCCAACTATAGAGGAGCTATCAAAGACCGAGGTGGAGACTTGCGTGTGCTCGTTGATCATGCTGAAAGCTGGTGATCCATACGAATTTGAACCTCCAGTTGCTCCCTTCAGCCTTGACAACAAGGTGCCCGAGGTTAGTTTGTGACCAGCTATGTTAAGGTGGTGATCATTGGTTTGTTTTTTTGCTTCTTTGCTGTTCACTGAATCTCTGCTTCCTCGACTGATTGTTGCTGTTGTGTTGTAGGGGTACTCCACTTTTGTCTACTTGCCCCGCTTCCTGAAGACAAAGGAACGGCTCCAGCTCCAGACTTGCGAGTAGTCTCTGACGATGAGGAGACTTCAGTTGCCTCCGTGGGGTCTCCGGATGACAGAAATGCTGAAGAGAGGGAAGAAGCTCCCAAGGAGTCTGGCCACAAACGTTGCCGTGAGGACGAAGTGAGATCGGCGGACCCGGGCGTAACAGGGAAGTCAAAGCGAGCGGCGATCGTTGAAGACTCGAGCTCCTCTTCACCTGTCGCTCCTCCTCCCAATGAGACTTTGCATGTGCACAACTCACCGCATCCTCCGTCGAAGAAGCCTCGTGTTGCCGGCGATGGTTGGCACCCAAACAATCTTGTGTACCTCCTTGGCGGGTAAGTCACATTTCGTCTTGTTGTTTTCTTGTTTGTGCTTAACTAGCTTTACTAAGAATTTGGTGGTGTGATGCAGGGACTCCTCCGATGACGAGGCTCCTCCCACTCCTGCTGCCAAGGCCGGGGACGAGGGCGAGAGTGTCGTCCTCACCCGGAAGGAATGGATGGTGCCGCCTGAGCTATTGCTTCGTGTCGACGCGTCGAGTTCTCCAGTGGTGGCTGCCAAGGACAGTGCTCTGATCTCCGTTTGCGCTGAAGACTCGTTGCCTTCCTCGCCCGAGCATGTAAGTTTTTGTCTCCTTTCACCTTTATCGGGTGCGCGATAGCGCTCCCTATGGGAGTAGCCCCCTAGTCTATGTGAGGCTAGGTACAGTCGGGTATAGAATCAATTTCTGCACTAATTTAATCTTCTTTGATGATGCAGCCCATTGTTCGTGAACGGCTCGACGTTGGCCGGCGCTAAGTCCGCATGGAGGCGGAAACCGCCCAGCTAAAAGGATCGTATGGGCACCTAGAGGGGGGGGGGGGGGGGTGAATAGGTGCTACACCAATTTTTAATTCTTTTTCAATTTAGGCTTAACACAAAAGGTAAATTCTCTAGATATGCATCTACGGTGAATTTACCTATATGAGAAGCAAACTAAACAACTAGGTAATTAACAATACAAGTAAAGGCTACAAAGGGAAAGAGGTAACCGAAAGGGGAAGCACACGGATACAAGGGTGTATTCCCGAGTTCCTCCTTGTTAAGGGAGTACGTCTCGTTGGAGGGGTGTGAGTTCGCCACAAAGGCCTACTCAATGCCACGAAGGCCTCACCCTATTCTCCGATGAACTTCGCCACAAAGTCTTGGTTCACCTTCCACTATCGGAGTCCTTCAAGGCGGAATCCGGAGCCCTTACACGGTTCTTGGGGCACACACCCACAACTGAATTGGGGGCTCCCAAATCAACAACACTGTCACAAATACAACAACAAATGAGCACAAGAATCTAGGGTAACACAAAGCTAACCCTAGAAACAAGAATCCTCAAGTGAATGAGGGGGAAATGAAGAACGGCTTGGTGAAGATGTAGATCCGGGTCTTCTCCTTCAATCCTCCGAAGATCAATGAGTTTGGATGGAGGAATTGGGAGATCTTGCGATTTTGAGCTCTCAAATATTAGGGTTCATAAATGCTGGACGAGCTAGCTGGTCTGAGGTAGGTGGAGCGGTATTTATACCCCTCTGAAAATTCTAACCGTTGGAGGTCACTTAGACTGGAGACTCTGGCCTAAGTGGGCCGGAGACTCCGGTGTAGGCCGGAGACTCCGGTCTCCTTTCGGGGTTCCTCCGGACTGGCACCAGAGGCTCCCCACACCTTGCTCGCTTGATAGAAGGGCCGGAGACTCCGGTCTGGGGGACCGGAGACTCCGGTGTTGGCCGGAAACTCCGCACTCGGGCGGAAACTTGTCGAAGACGCGGGACAGGCCGGAGACTCCGGTCTCGCAGTCCGGACACTCCGGCCTCCCCGGAGACTCCGGGCTTCCTCCGGGCACCCTCCGGATAGACACCAGAGCCGCACCACAGAAACTGGCGAAGGGCAGGAAAACCCAGGGGCTGGAGACTCCGGCCTGGCAGGCCGGAGACTCCGGTCAGGAGATTTCCTGCAGCAAGAAAACTTTGCCATTTCTTCACTTTTTGGTGAATGATGCTAGGGGAAAAATATGTCAATAATCCTGCAACACTTAGCATCATATTAGATAATCATTAGTGTTGTCAACTAACACACAAAACTAATAGGGGTTAGGAAATGTTCTTTCAATCTCCCCCTTTTTGGTGTTAGATGACAACACTAGGATTTGCAAAATAAATAGATCATATCATGTGATAAATAGCATCTCCCCCTAAATGTGTGCATATAGACAAGTTACACAAATGAGAGGAAACCCACATATAGGGGAGGATGCCACAAATAAATTAAGACATGATATATCAATGACACAAACATTTGCAAACCTAAGACATGATATAGAGGGGTTGACAACCATACCTTATGTGTGAGAATAAAAGATGATTCCAAAACACATCTCACACCACAATAACTCAACCAATAGATAATCACCGATACCATGTCTCAAGAATAAAACGACAACTAGATCCACATCTCACATAAAAGTAGCAAATAGCAAATAGAGTTCAACACCAAGTTCAACACACGAATAAAAAAGGGACACAAGCTCTCAAGGAATGACAAAAGCAAATGCTTGTGCCTGACCCATGCAAATCCCACGGATAGCCTACTAGAACCTTTTCTCCCCCTTTGGCATCGAGACACCAAAAAGGAAGAAAGGCGATGCTAACGGTCCCATAGAGATCACTCGGAGTCCTCGTCGGTGGCATCATCATCATCATCATCCTCATACTCCGAGCCACTAGCATCTTGATCTTCAATCTCCCTTTGAGGCATTGGAGCCTTGCTGTTGTTGCGCGAGGAAGAGGGCATGGAGGACACTTCCTCAAAATCAAAGTCAGACCAAGGGAATTGCTTTGCATTCCAAGCATCATAGCTAATAGTCTTCTCACTTTCGGTGGATTTGGGAGACTCACTATCCGTGTCTTTGCCAATTCTAGGAGGAGGAGGAGGGGGAGGAGTCTTGTCCCTCTTTTTCTCCAACTCCTTGTACAACTTCCTTTGATTTGAGATGATCAACTTTATCTCCTTGTGAGCTTGGTAATTTTCCTTGTGTATGCACACATTCATGTGAAGCATCACTCTTTCAAACCACGAGAGCTTCTTTACTCTCTTTTGCACATCATCCTTGCCCTTGCTAACCCAAGAGGGAGGGTCGGCATTCTTACTTCTCCTTCGAACGGGTGCCGCATCTTCTTCCTCTTATTCACTTGATGCAAATGGGACACGAGAGGGAGCACTAGAGGAGGATGGCTTGTCATGCTTGAGAATTTGAAGGGAGCCGGCCTTGTGAACGGTGAAGTGCTCACGATTGAGATGTGGCACTTGATCAAGAATTAGATTCATCACATAAGGTGCATATATAGGATTCTTCATCTCATGTACCACCCAATGCAACTCACATTTGATGAAATCCATCACATCAATCTCATAACCTTGGCAATTGACTCCGGCTTGAAGCACCGCATAGGAATGAATAAGGAGGTTGACAAGCCCTCCACAAATTGCATCCACATTCCCGGCTTGGGGTGCAATATTGCATCTAAACATGCGAAGGAGGATATTGAATGTGGGAAGAAGATCCTTGTTGGAACCAACGGCGGACTTGTTGAGGTAGAGCAGTGTCATCTTGTTTTTATCATATTGGACTCCTTCCGTGTGCATGATTCTTCCTTGGGAGGCTTCACCCGTGCGGAACACATATCCAAGCAATTCACCAAACCTTGTCATTGAGGACTCACATTTGATAGGCCCGGTCATCCAAGTTAACTTGACATCATCATCTTCCCCAAACTGAATCGTCGCAAAGAATTGATGCACCAACTTGATGTCATAGTTTTGTTGAATAGTCATGAGGTGCTCCAACCCAAGATTGCGAACTATCCAAACGGCCTCTTGAAAATACGGTTTGGTGCTAAGAGCGGAGAGGTTGAGGACCTTTTGCACACAAACGATATTAGGACCCGAGAGCTTTGCACAGACATCATTCATCACTACCTCTTGCTCCCTTCTCCAAAAATAAGGATTGTTGGAGTTTTGCGGCATATCAAAGAAGGGCTGTGACCTCATAGCACGGAACTCAGATTTGCTCAACCCACTAATGGAGGTCAAATTATCAAATTTTGCTTTCTTGGCCTTCTCTTGTGCAAGGAATTCTTCTTCAGCTCTTTTCTGCGCAGCCTCTCTAGCAGCAGCACCCCTGTCACGCTGAACCAAACGACCATCCTCGGTTGGATCCAAATAGGCCCTAGTACCCCTCTTATCTTTCTGAGTCACCTTATTGGGGTTGTGAGTGATTTTCTTGAGTCGATGCGAGGATCCTGTGAGTAAACAGAGAGGGGGTAGTAGGGGGATGAGCATACATGTCCAGGGAAACAAAAGATGCATCAATTGGAGAATCAAAAGCACACAAATGTGATCTATGTCGGCACAGTGGAAACCAGGGTACCACGGGCCGGCCTGCCAGGGCCCACAAGATTCTTCAGAAGATTTCGCTAAGGACCAGGCTCTCCAAGCCTGGTGAGCCTCGTGAGGGTTTTTTCCTCACGAGGGACCTTTTCTCCTCGCCGAGGGTTTTCTCCCTTGGCGAGGGACCTCTCCTCGAGAGGGCGTCTCGGACGCCACCAGCAATTCTGCTAAGGATCAAGCCGAAAGGCTCGGCGAGGCCTTTTGCCTCGCGAGGCTTCCTTCCTCTCGAAGCCAGCTCTGCCTCCGCGGTAGAGCGCACATGGGCTCTGCGCCAATGTGCAGAGTGACGCGCGCGCCTGCGCACGGTGACGATGACGCTGCAGTTGCCGTTTCCATGTATAAAGCGGTCAACAAAGCAGCACCAAGCAAAGCGGACAACGAGCATTGCCACTTTGGTGATAAGGGAACCGTCTGCAGCTACGCTCCAAGGGCGACGTCACCGTGGGTCACATCCCACCTCAGCAAGCGCCAGCCCACTGTCCGGCTGGCCGGTGGCTTTTTCAGCTTTGGTGACGCCGCCCCCTGCCGTGGACCGCGTCCATGGACCTCACCTTTATGGTGGACTCTACCTTTATTGTGCACCGCACCTCCTCCTTCGTCGCCATGTGGTAGCCCTTCCCGCCCAAATGTTTGGGGGGAAGAGGCCCGAGACGCCTATAAAAGGAGGAGGAGCCCGTTCGGGCAAAGGGTTCAGACTCTGGTTGGTTCCAAGGTTCACAAGCCCAAACCCTAGATCTGAGGTTAGCAGTAGCCATTGTTAGCCACCCAGAGCTCGCCAAGCTCGCCCTGTACTGAAACCTCTCCAAGCAAGTGCAATACAACTCGAGGCAGGACGTAGGGGTTTTACCTCACCTAGAGGGCCCTGAACCTGGGTAAGACCGTGCGTTCCTCTCTGCAGTGCTTTCCCGCAGCGATCCAGGCGAGCACCGTCGCCGAGGCACGTTGAGGGTTGTTTGATTCTGTGTTCAGCCCCTTACTCGATCCTTCGTGAGACACACCCAGTTCTTGGGACAGTTCTCCGACATTTGGCGTGCCAGGTAGGGGGCTGAGGCGCATCTTCAACCTCGACACCGCCATGGCCAGCTCTCGCGCCGAACGTCTCGCTTGCCGGACGGCTAGCGCCGCCACCGCTCCCGCTGGCAAGCCGCGCGGCCGCCCACGTGGGAGTGCTGCTCCGGAGCGCCGCGTCGACCCCGAGCCCCGCATCGAGCACCTGAAGGACGACGACATCGACCACGCTGAGGACGACCTCGGCGAAGAGGAGGCCTCCTCCCTGCACCCGTCGCGGGACCGTGCTGCTTCCTCGCTGGGCCGCCCTGCGCCCAGCCCGGCGACTACGCTCCTCATGGCGCAGGAGCTGCTGCAGTACCGCCCTACGCCGGAGGCCCAGGAGGCCTGGCTCAACCGCCTCTCCGAGCTCGTCGGCGCCGCCCGTGTCGCCGCTCCCGCACCGTCTCGCTCGCTGGTCCTCTCTGCCCACGCAGGGGACGTGGCGCACGGCGCACCACATGCTCCTCCTCGTCACCCCGCTCCCGCTCCCGCTCCAGCTCCACCGGCTCCACCGCAACGAACTCCAGCTGGGGCTCCTCCTCGCGACAACCGCGCCGCGTCGCACACGTCGTCGCCGCACGACTGCCAAATCGTGCAGCGAGCCCCGGAGGACGCACGCGTGAGCATCGAGCGCAACCAGGATCGCCACAACCGCGCCGTCCATGACGTCGCCGCCGCAGGGCGCCACCTCCGCGCCACCCTCGACAATGGCACGGTCACCTACGGCACGACGGTCGCGTTAACGCGCAGCCTCCGTCGCGTCGTCTGGCCGGTCAAGTTCCGGCCGGATCTTCCTCCACGCTACGACGGCAAGAACAACCCCTTGGAGTTCCTGCAGCTCTACACTCTGGCCATCCAGGCCGCCGGGGGCGACGACAAGGTCATGGCGAACAGGTTCCCCATGGCCCTCAAGGACTCCGCGTCCTCATGGCTCACCAACCTCCCCGCCGAGTCCATCAATACCTGGGAGGACCTCTACCGGTGCTTCGTCGCCAACTTCAAGGGCACGTACGAGCGCGGCCTCACGTACAACGACCTCCGCGTCGTGCGCCAGAAGCCTGGCGAGACCCTCCGCAAGTACATCCAGCGCTTCAGCCAAGTGCGCAACAAAATCCCCAACGCCACCGACGCGCAGGTCATTTCGGCCTTCCAGGCTGGGGTCACGGATGTGCGGATGCTCGAGAAGCTGGGCATCCACGACAACATCACCACCGTCGTCAAGCTTTTCAACTTAGCGGACAAGTGCGCCAAGGCTAAGGAGGGCCGCTTGTTCGTCAAGAACGAGCCAGGGGACCCCGCCGAGGAGTCCAAGAAGAAGAAGAAATCCACCGAGAAGCGCAAGACCACTGCGGGCCTCGCAGCTGAGCCTGACGCTAAGCAGCCTCGCCAAGCTGCCACTCCAGCCGCAGGACCCGAGAAGAAAAATGATCGCCCCTTTTGCGTCTACCACAACAGGCACTCCCACGCCACCGAGGACTGCTACGACCTCAAGAGGCTTCGCGAGGCTCGTGAGGCTCGCGAGCCAAACGGTCGGCTGCAGGGTCGCGGAGGCCGCGGCGGCGGCCGCGGCGGCCGCGGGGGGCGACGCTGGAACAACAACTACGACGACAACTACCAGCAGAACCCCCAGGCCAACGCCGCCCAGCCCATGAACGACAACCTCCCTGCCGAGACTCCTGAGGGCTACCAGGTGCCTCGCGGGGCCGCTTGCATCCTTGGCGGGGCTCAGGCCCCCAGCTCCAACCGCCACTTCAAGCAATTCGCTCGCGAGGTCGCGGCAGCCCTCCCCGGGGTCGAGGTCTCCAGGCCCCTCAAGTGGTCATAGTGCCCCATCACCTTTGACTCCGCCGACCACCCCAAGTCCACCTCAACCGTTGGCACCATCCCGCTGGTCTGCACTCCCACCATCAACAACATTGCCATCTCTAAGACGCTCATTGATGGGGGTGCATGCCTCAACGTCATCTCTGTCGAGACATTCGGGAAGCTGCAGGTGCCCTACAAGCGGCTCATGCCCACCAGGCCCTTCTCGGGGGTGACAGAGGGCCTCACCACCCCTTTGGGGCAGGTGAGGCTCGCCGTCACTTTTGGCACCCAGGCCAACTACCGCACCGAGCTGATCGATTTCGACGTCGTGCACATCGGCCTGCCCTACAACGCCATCCTCGGCTACCCCGCCCTCGCCAAGTTCATGGCGGTGACCCACCACGCCTACAACCTCGTCAAGCTCCCTGGCTCGGGTGGCACCATCATCATCCGTGGCGTGGTCTCGGACGCCCTGTACGCTGCGCAAGCGGCCTACAAGGCTGCCGCGGTGGCGTCACCCGCTGACGAGGATGAGGAGCCCCTCCCGAGGCCCCCCGCGAAGAAGAAGCAGCTGTTCTCTCAGGAGAAGGCCGCGACAAAGCAAGTGCCTCTTGAGGCAAACGGCTCGGGGGCTAGAGTCACCATCGGCGCCAACCTGCCTCCCAAATAGGAAAGCGCGCTCGTCGCCTTTCTCAGGGCAAACTCTGATATGTTCGCTTGGACACCGTCAGATATGTCTAGAGTACCGAGGGAGGTGATCGAGCACCACTTAGCCGTGTGTCCAAACGCACGCCCCGTGAAGCAAAAGGCGCGGCGCCAGGCGCTAGAGAAGCAAGATTTCATCATCAAGGAAGTAGAGAAACTGAAGAAGGCCAGCATCATCAAGGAGGTGGTCCATCCCACTTGGCTCGCCAACGATGTGGTCGTCCCCAAGCACACCGGAGGAAGCCGGCTCTGCATCGACTTCACCGACCTCAACAAGGCCTGCCCCAAGGACCCCTATCCCCTCCCAAGGATCGACCAGATCATGGACTCCACCGCCGGCTACGCGCTCCTCTGTTTTCTGGATGCCTTCTCTGGTTACCACCAGATCAAGATGGCAAAGGAAGACGAGGAGAAGACAGCATTTCTCACCCCTTGTGGTGTGTTTTGTTACGTCTGCATGCCCTTCGGCCTGAAGAACGCCGGCGCCACTTTCCAGAGCCTCATGAGGATCGCCTTGGGGGCTCAAATGGGGAAGAATGCAGAGGCCTACGTCGATGACATCGTCTACAAGACTTGCGAAGAAAGCACGCTCATCCAGGACCTCGAGGAGACCTTTGCCAACCTGCGCAAGGTCAACATCAAGCTGAACCCCGCCAAGTGCATCTTCGGGGTCCCTTCAGGCAAGCTCCTCAGGTTCCTGGTATCCCACCGTGGCATCGAGGCCAACCCCGACAAGATCAAGGCCATAGAGCAGATGCAGCCTCCTCGTCGCCTCAAGGACATGCAACGCCTAGCGGGATGTATGGCCAGCCTTGGCCGTTTCATCTCCAAGTTCGGCGAGAGGGCACTGCCATTTTTCAAGATCATGAAGAGGTCCGGTCCTTTCAAGTGGACCCCTGAAGCAGCAAAGGCCTTTGAGGACCAGAAGAAATACCTGGCGAGCCCACCCATCATGGTTGCCCCACGCCCTCACAAGCCTCTGAAGCTGTATCTTGCAGCCACTCCTCAGACAGCAAGCGCGGTCTTGGTGGCTGAAAGGGAAGAGCCAGTCCTCGCCAACCAGACCTCTATGTCACCAAGCCCAGAACCACCCGACAAGGAAGCACCCTCGTCAAGCCTCCAGCCTCATGCCGAGCCTCTACAAGTGGGGCCTCAAGAAACCCTCGCCGAGGACTCCACCGAGCCTCGAGAGGAGCCAACCGCTGCCACGCCAACGACTACCCTCGTCGAGCATCCCGTCTACTTCGTCAGCACAGTGCTGCGGGACGCTCGCGAGCGCTACCCCATGCAGCAAAAGCTCCTCTTCTCGCTCCTCAGCGCCTCCAGGAAGCTGCGCCACTACTTCCAGGGCCACCCCATCAAGGTGGTCACCTCATACCCCCTGGAGCAAGTCCTGCGCAACCCAAACGCAACAGATCGCGTCGCAGGCTGGGGCATCGAGCTACAACCTTTCGAGCTGGAGTTTGACACCACCAGGGTCATCAAGGGCAGGGCGTTGGCTGATTTCATGGCCAAGTGGACGGACACACGTGAAGAAGAGCCTCCAGGGGAGGAAGCCACAGCCTCAGGTGGGACGGAACCAGGCTCCTGGATCATGCATTTCGACGGCGCCTTCGCGGCCCGGAGTGCAGGGGCTGGTGCCGTCCTCACCTCACCAACGGGCGACAAGCTCTACTACGCCGTCCAGCTGTGCTTCAAGGACAACGACAAGGTCTCCAACAACATTGTTGAATATGAAGGCCTCCTCGCCGGGCTCAGAGCCGCCATCGCCCTCGGCATCAAGCGCATCCTCATCAAGGGCGACTCTCAGCTCCTCGTCAACTTCTCCAACAAAAGCTACACGCCTAAGGACACCTACATGGTGGCCTACCTTGAAGAGGTACGCAAGCTAGAGAAGCACTTCAGGGGCATGGAGCTCAAGCACATCCCGCGAGCAGAAAACCAAGAAGCAGATGATCTCGCCAGGCGAGCAGCAAAAAGAGAAGCCCAGAAGCCTGGAGTGTTCGAGGAGAGACTCACCAAGGCCTCAGTCAAGCAGCCAGTGGCCAATATCAGCATCGACGAGGAGCTCCCACCAGCCCCATCAAGTGGAGCACCAAACTGCGGGCTGCCCTCAGGCGATCGCTTGCTGCTGACTTTGGTACGACAAGACACTGGTTGGATCGACGAGATCAAGAACTACCTGCAAAATCGAGTCCTCCCCGAAGAAGATGCTGAAGCCGAAAGAATTGCTAGCCAAGCCAAGTCTTACTGCCTCCACGACGGAGACTTGTACCGTAAGCACCCCAATGGGGTTGCCTTGCAGTGCGTCCCTGCCGAGGAAGGCCGCCAGCTCATCAACGACATCCACAGCGGAGAGTGCGGCCACCATAAGTCCTCGCGCACACTTGCAGGCAAGGTCTTCCGGAGTGGCTTCTACTGGCCTTCAGTGCTTCAAGATGCAGCTGCCATCGTCCAATCCTGCGACGCCTGCCAATTCCACGCCAAGCAGATCCACCAGCCCGCGCAAGGACTCCAGACGATCCCGCTCTCCTAGCCGTTCGCGGTCTGGGGGCTGGACCTCGTGGGACCCTTCCCGCGAGCGCTCGGGGGCTACCGCTACCTCTACGTCGCCATCGACAAATTCACCAAGTGGCCTGAGGTGGAACCCGTGCGCACCATACCGGCGAAGTCGGCGGTGAAATTCATCAGGAGCCTGGTCTGCCGCTTCGGCATGCCCAACCGCATCATCACCGACAACGGCTCACAATTCATCAGCGGCGCCTTCAAGTCCTACTGCGGCAGCCTCGGCGCCCAAATCTGCTACGCCTCGGTGGCGCACCCACGAAGCAACGGGCAGGCTGAGCGAGCCAACGCCGAGGTGCTCAAGGGCCTCAAGACGAGAAGCTTCAACCGCCTCAAGGCCAGCGGCAAGCACTGGATCGATGAGCTCCCCTCGGTGCTCTGGTCCATCCGCACCATGCCAACAAAGCCAACTGGTGAGACGCCGTTCTCCCTCGTCTATGGTGCTGAAGCCGTCCTCCCCAGCGAGATCACTCATGGCTCTCCCCGAGTCCTGGCCTTCAAGGAGGCTGAGCTGGACGAACTGCGCAACAACGACCTCCTGCTGCTTGAAGGGCTCCGCCGCAATGCGGCCCTGAGAGCGGCAAGGTACCAGCAAGATCTCCGTAGGGTCAATGCCAAGTTCTCCAAGTGTGAGTTTTGGCTAAAGGAGCTCATTTTTCTCGGTCACGTGGTGTCAGCTGCTGGAGTAGCGGTGATACCAGACAAGATTCAGGCTATCCTGGATTGGCCAACTCCCAAGTCCGCCAAAGATATCCGAAGCTTCCTTGGATTGGCGGGTTATTACCGCCGATTCATCGAGGGCTTTTCCAAAATAGCCAAGGCACTGACTGACCTCCTCAAGAAAAATAAACAATTTGTGTGGTCAGACAAGGCTGAAGAAAGTTTCCAAACTCTCAAGGTCAAGCTCACCACCACTCCGGTGCTTGTCCTTCCCGACCCCGACAAGGACTTTGCTGTCTATTGTGATGCATCTCTCCAAGGCTTGGGCTGTGTTTTGATGCAAGAAGGCCATGTGGTCGCCTATGCCTCCCGTCAACTCAAGCCACACGAGAAAAATTATCCAACTCATGATTTGGAGCTTGCTGCCGTGGTACATGCTCTGAAGCAATGGAGGGCCCTACCTCTTGGGCAACCGTTGCGAGATCTACTCCGACCATCAAAGCCTGAAATATCTCTTCACCCAGCCGGATCTGAACTTAAGGCAGAGGAGATGGCTGGAATTGATAAAAGACTATGATGTGACCCTCAACTATCAACCCGGCAAGGCAAATATTGTGGCGGATGCTCTGAGCCGCAAAGCCTATTGCAATACCTTGATGGTTGAAAAGGCCCAACCTGCTCTTCATGAGGAGTTTGCTAGGCTAAATCTGGAAATTGTTCCTTCCGGTTTTCTAGCTACCCTCGAGATCAAATCCACTCTGGAGGATGAAATCAAGGCCGCCCAGCAACATGATGCTGGCATCCGCAAGATCAAAAAGAATATTGCAAGCGGGAAGGCCAAGTGCTTCTCCGTTGATGATTCCGGTGTGGTTTATTTTGGGAACCATCTTGTGGTGCCCAAGACGGGAAATACCAAGGAGTTGATACTCCAAGAAGCCCATGAATCTCCTATATCCATCCATCCCGGTAGCACAAAGATGTACCAAGACCTCCGTCCCAAATTCTGGTGGACTCGCATGAAGCGGGAAATTGCCAAATATGTTGCTGAATGCGACGTCTGTCGCCGTGTGAAGGCTGAACATCAAAGACCAGCCGGTACTCTTCGCCCCATAGCCATTCCCGAATGGAAATGGGATGAAGTTGGTATGGATTTCATCACCGGCCTTCCAAGATGACAAAAGGGTAACAATGCCATTTGGGTAGTCATTGATCGTCTATCCAAAGTCGCCCATTTCCTCCCGGTTCGAGAGGATATCAACTCCGTTAAATTGGCGGAGCTATATATGGCCCGGATTGTCCCTTTGCACGGGGTTCCACTGAGGATCATCTCAGATCGTGGAAGCTTGTTTGTGTCCAAGTTTTGTCAAAGCTTCCAAAAGGCTCTCGGAACCCGTCTCAACTTCAGCACCGCCTACCATCCTGAAACTGATGGTCAAACAGAGAGGGTGAATCAAGTTCTTGAGGATATGCTTCGGGCTTGTGTTATCTCATTCGGCAAGGGTTGGGAAAAGTACCTCCCTCTCGCCGAGTTCTCCTACAACAATAGCTATCAAGCCAGTTTGCAGATGGCTCCCTTTGAGGTTCTTTACGGGAGAAAATGTCGGACTCCTCTAAATTGGTCTGAAACCGGAGAGAGGCCAATCTTCGGTCCTGATGTGATCAATGAAGCCGAGGAGAAGGTCCGTATCATTCGGGATAATCTCAAGGCTGCTCAATCCAGGCAAAAAAGCTACTATGACAAGCACCATCAAGAAGTTCACTATGAAATTGGTGATAAAGCTTATCTCCGAGTCTCTCCTCTCCGAGGCGTTCGTCGCTTTGGAATCAAGGGCAAATTGGCACCCCGCTATGTTGGCCCTTTCACCGTCCTAGCCAAGCGAGGAGATCTCTCCTATCAACTTGAGTTGCCCTCCAATTTCCCGGATGTCCATGATGTGTTCCATGTTTCCCAACTCCGTCGCTGCTTCAAGGATCCAATCCGTGGGGTTGATCATGAGGCATTGGACATTCAGGAGGATTTGACCTATCGCGAGCATCCTATCTGCATCTTGGATGAAGCGGAGAGGAAAACCCGCAACAAGACTATCAAGTTCCTCAAAGTTCAATGGTCCAACCATTCCGAGGAAGAAGCCACATGGGAGCAAGAAACTAGTCTTCGTCAGGAATACCCCGCCTTCTTCACACAAGCCTAGAATCTCGGGACGAGATTCCTGTAAGGGGGGTAGAATTGTAACAGCCCTAACCTTGGTTATGAAAAATACGAAGAATTTTTCCACTTTTTGTTTCCATGTTTGCATCATAGCATCCATATGCATTTTTGGCCATTTCAAACTTTCACTTGGAAACAATTGAAATGGGAAGCCCAAACTTCTCAACATCCAACCAATGAAAATGCCAAACTTGGAAACCAACAAAATGAACCTCCAAATTGTTCAGGAGTTCCAGCTTTGCATTGTATAACAAATTCTCACTTTTCAGTTTTTGTCAAATAAGAAATGACATGAGATATTCAAATTGGCTGAATTCAATTCCTATTTTTGGAACCAAGTTAAGCTTTCCAAAAATTCAAACTAAAATCATGGGGAGCTCTAGTATTATTGTGAGGGTCTCCATGAATATTTTCAATATTTTTGGAGATGTCTAAATATTCCAAATAAATGAATTGTGGAAGATCTCAAAAATGCCTTCTTTTGAACCCTGTGAACAAATCATGACAAAACCATTTTATTTTGCTTCCCAAATTTTTGTGGAGGTTTAACAGCTTGAATGGAGCCTATGTGAATTTTTCTGGATTTTACAAAAATGTTTTAGTTCCTCTATTAAATCCCTGAAGTCTGCTGAACTAAAAGGGAAAAACAGAAAATGCCAATTTGTTTAAAATTCTGACAGTGGTCCCCACTGTCAGCCACCCTCTCCCTTCCCTCTACCTCACTGTGCGCCATGGCTCTGGCGCCATGCCGCCGAGGTGGCCAAGGGCCATGCCACCCGGCCGCAGCGCCCTGGTGGTCAAGAACCTGCCGAGGACGCCCACCTGCCCCGCGACCTGCTTTCCCCTTTTTCCTCTCCACGAGTGAACCCTAACCCTAGCTATTTTTCTCCGCCGTCGTCGCCGCTGTCTGCCACCGCGCCCCACCGTCGACAGCCGCCGTTCCGAGCAAATCGAAGCCAGGAGGAGCACCGTCGGGCCGCCCTCCATCTTCCCCGCCGACGCCCGCTTGATGGGAGGACCTGACGCGATCTAATCGGTCGGTTTTCTCCGACGCCATTCGCCGCTCGCCGTCGTCGTCCTCGCCAAATCGCCGTCGCCCTCGACCTCCTCTGCCACCGGCGAGCACCCGTGCGTGTCCAGGGGTGAGCGCCCGTCCTCCGAGACATCCCCTCCTCCCTCCTCCTGCTCTGTGGCTTCGCCGTCGTGCGTGTTCCCCTCGGCCGTCTGCCGTGGCCGCCGCCCGTCGCGCACGCTCACGACACCCTGCACCTCCCCTCCGCCCACGAGCACGCACGCTAGCTCCGCCTTCACGCGGCACACACGTTACGCACGCCAGTATCTGTGTATCGCCGCCGGAGCCCGGTCGTCGCCGGCCGTTCACCCGTCGGGTGCCGCCGCGCGCGTGCCCCGCTTGATCGGCCTGGCGCCCGGCCTGGGCCGGCCGGGAGACCGGCCCCCTCGGGCCACTGACCAGCCTAACTCCAGGTCTGGGCCGGCCATGAGGCCGGTTCCCTCTGGCTGGACCCCGGCCTGCACCCCGGTTTGGGCCGGCTCTGAGGCCGGTACCCTCTGCCACTGGCCCAGCCTGCAAACCGTCCTGGGCCGACTTGTGGGCCGGCCGCACAGTAAAAACAGGTTTTTGTTTTAATTTGAAATCATTCATAACTTTTCAAATATTGGTCCAAATTCAACAAATAAAATACCAATTTGATCAGAAAGACAAACTCTAACTAATGGATCAATTGAAATGTTATTTTGAAACCATGTTTTGCTGTTTATTTAAGAATTCCTAAAATGGGTTAATCAATACCCAAATTGGGAAATTCACAACTTATTAAATCTTGGTCCAAAAATTATGAACAAACTATCAATGTGATCCTCTTGTCAAATGCTACTCAACCCTGTTGATATCATGTCATGGTCACAACTTCCTAATTGATATTGTTCATACTGTGTTTAAATGAATTAAAATCTTTTATTTATTTACTTCGCTATTTATTCATCGATGCTCCTAAAATTACAAATAAAGTACCGAAACGATCGGAAGAACGAACCCTACCCATTCATGTCATGTTCATGCATAATTGAGCCATTTCTCCAATAATTCCTGAAGAATGTGGTCACTAAGATAAATATGGTGTTGTGTCCAAATAATTGCACTAATTATTCTAGCTCCCCATTTAATTTTGCTTTTAATATATATGATGGTATCTTTGCATCAATTGGACATGTCATCATGTGTTTGAGCATTGCATCTTGTGTTCGTGTGATTTATGTGTGCTTTGTATTTCTTTTGGGTATCGATAGATCCCAGAGTCGAGGTTAACGCTACTTACCCCGACGAGCAGTACTTCACGCCCCGGCAGCAAGGCAAGAGATAACCTAACCTTCTTGGCATTCTAGCATCCTATGTTTTTATCAATTTATTTTATCCACCATAATATTGCATGCGATTCAAATGTCTCTTTTGGGTCAAGATGTAGAGTATCCTATGAATGCATGTTTAACCCCTGTACCATCACATGCTTCCCCACCTATGAAACCTAGGGTTGATGTGTCCACCGGATACAAAGATAATTATTGTATATATATAGATGCTTAGAGATGCTTAGCCATGCTTAGCTAAGATATACTTTTGTCCGGTGAACTAATTTCCATTATTATGAGTGGTGGTGGAATGTTCAGTCATGATGGTCATTTGTGGTGGATAATTAATTTGCTAAAAGGCTTGGATGAGTTGCCATCGGGGATGGTGTTTTGCCTCATTCATGCCGCCTAGGATGAGAGTGCTTTTAGCTAGAACCAAGAAAACGAGCGTGCTGCCAACGGTGGGGACATATGGAATCCCGTTTAACCAACTAACTTGTGCGGGCGTATCCAAGGGTCCTCTAGTTCGGTTTTCCATTTGCGTGTGAGTATGTGGGTGGAAAAAGAATGATGTGGACGGTGGTGTTTAGGGCGTGGCGATGGGGCAGGGTGGTGAAATAGGCACTGAACCTGTCCTGTGTCCACAGATGACTCTTGGATAGTCTCATGCGAGGTAAAGGTTTAACCGCGCCCACTCGCCGGCCTTCCCCGGAAGAGGGCCAATCAGGTGAGCGGACGGTACCGGTGGGTAAATTAGTACACCCCTGCAGGGTAAATCTTTTCGAAAAGCCGTGTCCGCGGTTATGGACAAACTCTTGGGAAAGGCGGATCAGCTCATAGATAACGTTAACCTAATTGATATGGCAGCGAAAGGTTGCATAATCAACTTGTGAGAAAGGTTCATTTCCTCGAGGGTGATTCGAGGGAGTGCCTTTGGTGGAGACGAGTGGGTTTGGCTACAAGTAGGTTCGATGAGAACCGAAGATGAGAAGTTACTCTCTTACCCCTTTTATGAAAAACATTCTGACTAGACGGTGCCATGTGTCATTGGTGTCTTGTTTACTAAAATTAGCTTTATGCAAAAACAAGTACATATACAGCTTTAGAGCCTCCATCAGCATCGGGTCTATATCGCCCTACTAAACTTGCGAGTACATCATACTCAGTCTCTCTTTGCTGCCTCTATATTTGTATTTCAGAGGAGGATGACACCGAGCAACTAGGTGGGTTCTTCGGTGACGTCGACTACTAGTCTGGGGTTCCCAGGTGGCAGCTTGGGACCGTGGAACAATCTGGCTTGGGTGATGTTTATTGTAGGCCACTTAGGCCATATATTTGCTTCTGGTTGTTAGACAACACTACCCGCTTCCGCTTGATGAATTGATGGTCTGTGACCTTTTGTTGTGTAATATTTGTATTCTTCTCGTTATATGAGTTGCTATATGTTTTGTGTCGTAGAGTCATGCAATGTGCCAGTTTGTTCCACAAGTCTTGATCTCTCTACTATACGGGGTAGCGATGTCTGTTGCACAAAGCTTCTCTATATAGTTTTGGGGTCGGGGCGTTACACTAGTCTGGTAGAGGCCTATTAGGGACACCTGCTTGTTTATATTCCACACATGTATTATGTTTCCAATTAATACAATTATAGCATGGATAATAAACTATTATCATAAACATGAATATGCTAATAAACCATTTTATTATTGCCTCTAGGGCATATTCCCAACAGTCTCCCACTTGCACTAGAGTCAATAATCTAGTTTACATTTTCTAGATCCAACACTCATGGTGTCTAACACTCATGGAGTCTTAGTGTCGATCATGTTTGCTCGTGGAAGATGTTCTGTCCGTGTTCTGTACTATACAGTTCTTTTATGTTCTCTGCAAAACATCAATGTCACCTAATTTGACATTACTTTATCATCTCATGATAAACCTATTATCATCACATGATAATTCACATCATCACATGATGAATATAATATATTTGGTTAGAGAGTGAGATTTCCGTTTCCCTTTTATGCCTACATGACGTATGATCAGTCAAGAGAACTTTCACATAGCATGTGCACCCGGAACTCACTCAGTCTTGAAACAAAATTTCTCAAACCAAAATATTATATCTTTTAATCCTTGAATTAATCATATACTCCTATATGTTGTAGACTCACAAATCGACAGTGCAATCATGTCACTTCGATATTTTCGATCATGCTTTCGCTGCACCTCTGCTATTATGAGATACCCAATCTAGTTTGGTTTTATGACTTCAACCAAGTCTACCAATCTCTAGATTCTATTATCTCAACTTCATGAAAAAATGACTCCTCATTTAACATGTTCTTCTAACCAAGAACTTGGGTCACATATCGTCAAATACAAACACATGGTTCTCATATGTTTAGTCCTATGAACAATTCATAGCGAATTCTAACATATCCTTCAACCATCAATTTTGTACTGAGTTATCAACTCAATGTTTCACCTATTTCTCACAAGCAAATGAACCTTTCTTCACTTGTTCCATTTTGAACTCCTTCAAAATCTTACTTAGGTTAAACATCCTGACATAATGTTTATCAAACATATCTATCCTCCATAGATACATCCATCTCCATGGATATTTGTCGTTCAAACTAACTTCATAAGTTATACGTTGGTTCCTGACTCATTTACAACATTTATGAAATCTCCATTTCACTCAAACAAGATGTTGTAAACTCCCACTCAAATATATGTTATCCTTATATTGGACCATGATTAACTAGCTCCCACTCAAACATATGTCACCACATATTTGGATCATGGAAAATAGTTTCTGCTCTAACTTAGCATATGTCGCCACATATCTTAATTAGATCACACTCGTGTATTTTCTCGATATTTTGGACACCTCCAAAATTCTTAATTAACTATTAATATCGAGAACTCTTTATACGAATGCTAGTACTTTGCTAGCATAAATCCTTTTGACTTTAAGCACAACTAGACCATGTAGTTAACAACATTGAATATGTTAAAGAGCTTTACCTCTTGTGCTTTCGTCCAGTAAGTTTTATTTATTCCTTACAAACCCTTTTGAAGAATAAATATGTGAAACAACGCTTTCACAAAATCAAGTAACAATTACTCTGTGATTTAAACTTAACATAGGATGACTCTTAGTCATTTTCGTATTTAAGGTTTCTATTTCTTCTTTGTAGTTTCGTAGGTATGTCTTGTTTCTCAAACATGACAATTAAATCATGAATATTATTTTGTAACCTGACAAAATTTTATATTCTTGAATCCTACTTTTCTTTAGACAAGCTAAACCGAAATTCAATGATCACCATCATTAATTCCTTTATGTGTCAAGTTTTAACCAACACAGCACTTTACATATGTGCCACTCGATACATAAACAAGCAAGGTTTTAGCTTTTCCATTTATTCCATCAATTCTTTTATCAATGAAACCTTTTCACGATAAACCACTAAAATACTTAGCACAACCAACAAATTGGTTTGTCCCTTTTAGTCTCATATTGTGGAATCACATTCATAGTCATACTTATGAATATACTACAACATTATTCGCAATAGTCTCTAATTATCTCATAATTATTGAAACCACTGTTTCACATAACTCATATGCGAAATGCAAATCATTAAATAGACCCTTATTTAAAACAGAGTGTTTATCAAATAAATCTAAATGCTATTATTAAACCCCCGAAGTAAAACCCTTCTTTGAGACCACACAATATCAAATAGTGTGTGATTACAATGTCTTAGGACATATCAAACGCCTTTGAAATATTCTAAACATTGTAATTTGTGATAACACTTCTCACAAGTCCACATACTAACATATAACTCAAATATTTTGTCTCTTTTGATCAAATCATAAAGACTCAATTTTCTTGTTAACTTAATATCCTAAACTCCAAAAATTTATTTGATCTCATCAAATATCATAACTCGAATAAATACACCTATTTAATCATTTCATTTATGATGGAGTACACAAAATAATGACATTTAACATTCGCTGAAAATACAACCAACACTTGTGTTTATTTCCGGCAACTCCTGTCACTCTTCCAAAGGGTGGCATTTTAGTCATACTCCTTACAATAAGGCGCATTGATAAAACATCAAAATGTTTATTCAATCTTTAGCACGACTAAAACAATTGTCATTATTAAGTTTTGGATATTTTAGTATGTCACATATTTTATAAATGTTTAACCAATTTATCGTCTAGATTATAATGAGAATAATACACTTATAATCGAAACTTGTGATTTCCAAAAAGGATCACTCATGAAAATAGAACAACCATTGTCTTTAACATGAATAACCGTCTCACATAAGCAAGACACACTAATCAAAATCACAATTAATTCGATTACAAAACTTATTCAAATCCTCTAATCTAAATGATAAATGTAGAGACAGATCGTTGCCAGCATCAACTCCTTGATTGCCACCATTCAGCAACGTCTTCCCATATCCTTTATGCAAATCTCAAGCAGCAGGTTCTGTTTTCATAAAACAGAATGAGTATCAAATACTTATCGGAACCGCCACAATTGCAATTTGGACTTAAACACTTATAACTTGTATATCACTATATACCTTCTGCATTGTCAACTTCTCTTGATATGGGTTCCACTTTGACATGACGCAGCCGAGACACAAATTCATAGAAAGTGATCAAATCCCTTCCCATGACATAGTCTCCGACATAATTCTTGAAGCTGGGGAGAAGCTAGCATATCACCCCATCTATCGCGAAACCGTCATTCATCTCGTGGTTCCAAACAAGCACTAGACGATGATGTATCTCATGCATTATCCTCAGGTGTTGTTCCAAGCAAGTGTTCTCTTCCATCTTGAGTGAAAGAAAACCGTTCAGACATTCGAACCTTACAATTCTAACTTGCGCTAAAAAACTATTTTTCAGCTCATCAACAATCTCCATTGCAATCAAGTTCTTGAATTGTCTACTTAGGTCAGAATTCATGAAGGTGCACATCATCCACTTGACTTTCAACTAGGTGGTTCAAAACCGCTACATGTACTCTTCATCGCTTGCAGAAATATTTGGGTTTATCTCCTATTGGTTCTTCTAGCATGTAGAGCTGAGCATGGGTGTTTAGGACTTCTTTCAAATGCAGGTACCACTTAATAAAAAGACCCATCGAGACGCAGTTTTTCAGCAACGAACCGACTACCGTAGTCGACCAAGATCTATAAGGATTTTTGCAAAGACATCTAAGGACTTTTGTTTATGATAATTTCAGTTCATCTTAATGAACTCCCACTAAACTCAACATCTCTCAGGTTGTTTTAGTGACACACGATCCAAATCCACTACACCACAACCGATCATCACGTGAGATGATGTAGCTTCAAAGTTGAACATCACCATGTTGATCATATCATCCATATGACTCGTGTTTAGCCTTTCGGCTCTTGTGTTCCGAGGCCATGTCTGTACATGCTAGGCTCGTCAAGGAAACCATAGTATTTCCGCGTGTGTAAATCTGGCTTACACCCGTTGTATGTGAACGTAGAATCTATCACACCCGATCATCACGTGGTGCTTCAAAACGACGAGCTTTGGCAATGGTGCATACTAGGGGAGAACACATCTTGATATTAACGGGAGAGATCACCTTATCATGCTACCGTCGCGATCAAATCTAAGCATAACAATAAGGTGCATAAAAGTATTAACATCACATGCAATTCAAAATTGTGATATGATATGGCCTTTCTTCTTGTGCTTTTGATCTCCATCTCCAAAGCACCGGTATGATCTCCATCATCACCGGCATGATCTCCATCATTGTGGCGCCATCACCATGGTTGTCCACCAACTATTGCAACTACAACTAATGCTACTCTTAGCAATAAAGTAAAGCAATTACATGGTGATTCAATGACACGCAGGTCACATAAAATAAAAGACAACCATATGGCTCCTGCCGGTTGCCGTACTCGACGACATGCAAGTCGCGAAAGATTACAAACATGATCATGTCATACATTATCACAAATCACATATTGGCCATATCACATCACAAGACCCCCTCTGCAAAAACAAGTTAGACGTCCTCTACTTTGTTTATGCAAATTTTATGTGGCTTGGGTCAACGAGATAGAACTGTTCTAATCTACGCAAAACCACAACGGTGATATAGTAGTTGCTTATTTACTCATCCTTTTGAAAGGCCTTCCATTGAAAATTGCATCTTCACTAAAGCAAGAGAAACAGACACCCGCCAGCCACTTATGCAAAACAAGTTGCATGGCAGTCGTGGAACCGGTCTCTCGTGCGTGGACGAGTAAGGTTGGTCCGGGCCGCTTCATCTCACAATAACGCAAAGACGCAAAGTGCACGCATGAAGGTAGCAACATAAAATATCAACGCCCACAACACTTGTGTTCTAATCGCACCAACATCTACGAATAGATCTAGGCTCTGATACCACTGAAGGGGTCATTGCATAGAAAACAAACAAAAAAATTCCTACGCAACAAGCGGAAGAAACCCCAAGGATCTAGATCTACTAGATGGAGGTAGAGAAGATGAGATCCAATCTCTTACCCTTGAAGATCAACAAACGCGTTTTGTCGGTGCAGGGGTTGGCTAGTCGATCCCCGCAACTAGACTCATCTAGTCGCGAGGAGATGTATTATCCACGCGATCCAATCCGATGAAGCACCGCACGAGCAGCGCCCCCGTGGTATCCACATGTACGGCTCGATGTAGACGTCCTCTCCTTGATCCCGCAAGCGAGGAGGACGTGGCTAGATGGATCTCGGCACCACGACGGTTGTGGTGGCGTTGATGGTGGAGTGCTCCGTCCGACAGGGCTTCGCCAAGCCATGTGAGAGGGAGAGGGAGAGGAGAAGGCGCAGCAGCCCTAGGGAATAGGGGTGGTGCGTCTTGGGAGGAGGTGTAGCTCGCGGCAGCCCTCCGGGAGGGGTGGCGCAAGAGGTGGAGGTGGAGGAGCATGGAGGGGGCGGCTAGGGTTTGCCACAAGGGCTCCCAAAGGTGTGCCGCACCCCTCCCCTTGCCCTCCTTATATAGGTGGCAGGGGGTGCGCCCCAAGGCCTCCCTAGGGCCGGCGGCTGGGGTGCCTTAACCCCCAAGCCAGCCCCTAGGGTTAGGGTTTTGGCCGGCCCCCCCCTTTATGGGCCCATATGGGCCTTTAATGCCCTGGTGGTGCGGCTGGCCTATGAGGCCAGTCCACCACCCCTTGATGCCATGTGGGCCCCATACTCCTATGGGCCCCACTTCTAGACTCCTCTAGAACCTTCTAGAATATTCCGGTACTCTGCCGGAAAATTTCCGGAACTTTTCCGATACCTCCGGAAACCACTTTCCATATATGAATCTTATTCTCCGGACTCTTCCGGAACTCCTCATGACGTCTGGGATCCCATCCGAGACTCTGAATCACCATTCGTGCATACCATCAATTATCTCATTGCTAACCCTAGCTACATCGGAGCGTTAAGTGTGTGACCCTACGGGTTCGAGAACATGCAGACATGATCATATCAATAATCAACAGCGGGACCGGGATGCCCATATTGACTCCTACATATTCAACGAAGTTCCTTATCGATTGAACCACGATGCCGGAGATTCTTAATCTCATATACGATTCCCTTTGTCTCATCGATATTTAATTTGCCCGAGATTTGATCGTCGATATCTCCATATCTAGTTCTATCTCGTTACCTGGCAAATTCTCTTTACTCGTCCATAATATATGATCTCTGTGATTAACACTTAATCACATGGTTGCAACCTTTCTGATGCTATATTACCGAGAGGGCCCAGAGATATCTTTTCCGTCACAAGGAAGGACAAATCCCAATCTTGATTCATGTCACCCAACAAATACCATCGGAGATACCTGAAAGCCACCTTTATAATCACCCAGTTACGAAGTGACGTTTGATGCCCACAAAGCATTCCTCTGCTAAACGGGAGTGACATAATCTCATGGTCTAAGGAAACTATACTTGGCATATAAAAGTGTTGGCAATAAAACTGTTGTGACACGATCAATTGCAACTCTTTATTATTTGGGTCTTGTCCATCACATCATTACTCCTAATGATATGACTCCGTTATCAAGTGACTATAACAAGTCCATGGTTAGGAAACTCTAACCATCTCTTGACTAACGAACTAGTCCGGTAGAGGCCTACTAGGGACACCTACTTGTTTATAGTCCACACATGTATTATGTTTCCAATTAATACAATTATAGCATGGATAATAAACTATTATCATAAACATGAATATGCTAATAAACCATTTTATTATTGCCTCTAGGGCATATTCCCAACAAGATTTGCAAATAAAATCCAATAAAACCCCAAAAGGACCAACTCTTCACATGGAAGAGGTCGGTGGCCTAGGCCACCATGTATGAGTTTATGGCATGGCACCGCGAAGATATATCTTGGGTCCATAACCAATACTCGTCATTTAAGCTCACAATTCATGAAATGAAAATAGAGATGAATAAATTTTTGCTATAGGCATATTGGGGGGAGGGAGAGCCCAATTTATTAGGACAACACTCCCCCTAAATTCATGCCCACACCTAAACCAAGATAGAGGTTGAAGCTATAGGTGTGTATGCAAGATGGTCAAGCCAAGCTCCTCGAATCCACGATATTTAGATCATTCCTCAAATAAGTGAATCTTGCTTCATCAAGTGGGTTCGTGAAAATATCGGCAAGTTGGTCCTTGGTTGGCACATATGCTAGCTCAATGTCTCCACGGGCAACATGATCTTGAATGAAATGATGACGAATCTCAATATGCTTGGTCCTTGAGTGTTGCACCAGGTTGTAGGCGATCTTGATAGCACTCTCATTGTCACAGAAAAGAGGCACTTTGTCACAATTGACACCGTATTCCTTTAAAGTTTGCCTCATCCATAACAATTAAGTGCAAGCACTAGCGGCGGCCATATACTCGGTTTCGGCGGTGGAGAGAGAAATACAAGTTTGCTTCTTAGAAGACCAACTCACCAAGGATCTACCAAGGAATTGGCAAGCCCCGGAAGTTGATTTCCTATCATCTTGATCACCGGCCCAATCCGAATCCGTGAACCCACGAAGAGTGAAAGAGGAATCCCTTGGGTACCACAAACCAAACCTTGGGGTATGAACCAAATATCGTAGGATTCTCTTGACCGACAACATGTGTCTTTCCTTAGGAGCCGCTTGGTACCTTGCACACACACCTACACTCAACACAATATCGGGTCTAGATGCACAAAGGTAAAGCAAAGAACCTATCATGGAGCGGTAAAGCTTTTGATCCACATCTATACCCTTTGGGTTAAGTTGTAGATGGCATTTGGTATCCATAGGTGTCTTCTTCTCCTTAGCATCGGCCATATTAAACCTCTTGAGCATTTCTTGAATATACTTTTCTTGGCTAATGAAAGTCCCTCCTCTCAATTGCTTGATCTCAAATCCAAGGAAGAACTTCAACTCGCCCATCATAGACATCTCAAACCTATCGGTCATAAGCTTTGAAAATTCATCATTAAAAGCTTTGTTAGACGAGCCAAAAATAATATCATCAACATATAGTTGGCATACGAAAAGCTCCCCTTTAACCCTCTTAGTAAAAAGAGTGGGATCGATTTTCCCAACTTCAAATCCACGGTCTAACAATAACTCTGTAAGGTGCTCATACCACGTACGTGGTGCTTGTTTAAGTCCATAGAGCGCCTTATCAAGCTTGTAGACGTGGTTAGGGAAGTTGGGGTCCTCGAACCCCGGGGGTTGCTTAACGAACACCAACTCCTTTAAGGGACCATTAAGAAAGGCAATTTTAACATCCATTTGTTGCAATTTAAAGTTATAACGGGATGCATAAGCAAGAAGGATACGGATGGACTCAAGGCGATCCACGGGAGCATAGGTCTCTCCAAAATCAATGCCTTCGACTTAAGAGTACCCTTGAGCCACCAATCTAGCCTTGTTCCTCACAACCATACCATGCTCATCTTGCTTGTTCTTGAAAATCCACTTTGTGCCAATAACATTGCGGCACTCCTTTGGCTTCTCAACAAGCTTCCAAACATTATTGCGCTCGAAATTGTTGAGTTCTTCATGCATAGCTTGCAACCAATCCGGATCTTCAAGAGCTTCGACCACTTTCTTCGGTTCAAACATGGCAATGTGAGCTTGATGATCACTAAAGTTTTCCAATTGCCTTCGGGTGGACACTTTGCCTCTCACATCACCAATCACCTTCTCAAGGAAATGTTCACGACGTGCCATGGTTCTTTCAACTCTAGCTCGACGACGGGCTTCGATATCCTCATTGCATCTTGGAGGTATCACTTGATCATCTTGATCATTCGAGTCCCCGCCTTGACCGGTAAGCTGTCCTTGATCCCCAGAAAACATATCAGCATTGTTGGAAGAGGTGGAAGGACCAAGGTCTTGAGCTGCACTTTCTTCTGTTGGATGTAGACCGGAGTCTCCGTCCTGGGGCACCGGAATCTCTGGCCCACCGGATTCTCCGGTCAAGATGGCCGGAGTCTCCGGCCTGGCGACAGGAGGCAGAAGAGATTGTTGTTGAGGATCTTGAGCTTGTCTTTGATCAGGTGCATTAATGACTCTAGTAGCAGTTGCTTGCAATTCTGATGAAGATGAGGGCTCCACTTGAGTAGAGCATTGTCCTTCTCGATCCACCACAAGGGGTTCCTCAACGGGGCGGAAAAATCCCACACCCATTCTTCTTATGGCTTCTCGAGGAATTTCATCATCTACATCGGAAACATGAAATTGCGCCACTTAGGAGCCGTTATTTTCCTCGAACACCACACTACAAGATTCTATAATACACCGTGTGGCTTTATCATAGATTCTATAAGTGTGGGATTCAGCACCGTAACCAACAAATATACCCTCTAGAGATTTAGATTCGAATTTAGTTAAGCGACAACCTTTAATCAAATAGAAACACTTACAACCGAAGACACGGAAGTAGGAGATGTTGGGTTTGTTGCCGGTGAGGATCTCATAAGGGGTCTTGTTCAACCCTTTGTGGAAGTAGAGCCGGTTGGAGGAGTGACAAGCCGTGGAAATAGCCTCCGCCCAAAAAGTCAACGGAGTCTTAAACTCCGCTAACATGGACCTTGCTATATCCATAAGAGTCCGGTTCTTCCTCTCGGCTACACCATTTTGTTGAGGGGTATAGGTTGCGGAATATTGATGACGAATGCCCTCTTCACTAAGACTCCGGTGTAGGCCGGAGACTCCGGTCTCCTTCTGATGGGGTCGCAGCATAGAAAACAAAAAATTTCCTACGTGGCAAGCGGAATAAACCCCAAGGATCTAGATCTACGAGATGAAGATAGTGAAGGTGAGATCCAATCTCTTACCCTTGAAGATCACAAACACATTTTGTCGGTGCAGGGGTTGGCTAGTCGATCCCCGCAACTAGACTCGTCTAGTCGCGAGGAGATGTATTATCCTCGAGATCCAATCCGGTGAAGTGCAGCAACGGGAAGCACCTCCACGGCGTCCACACGTACGGCTTGATGAAGACGTCGACTCCTTGATCCCGCAAGCGAGAGGACGTGGCCTTGATGATCTCAGCAGCACGACGATAGTGCCGGTGATGATGACGATCTCCGCGAGCAGGGCTTCGCCAAGCCAAGCAAGAGGAGAGGGAGAGGTGGAGGTGGCGCAGCCCCCTAGGGCTAGGGTGGTGCGGCAGCTCTTGGTGGAGGTGAGGCGGCGGCAGCCCTTCGGGCAAGGGGTGGCGCGGCTAGGGTTAGGGTGGAGGAGGTGGTGCGGCAGGGTGCTTGGGGCGGCAGCTCAAGGGGTTGCCGCACCCCTCCCCTCCCCCCTTTATATAGGTGGCGGCTAGGGCTAGGGCAGGGGCCGGCCGGCCCCCTCTTGCCTTGCCCCCCAAGTTGGAGTCCATCTAGGACTCCTCCTTGGGCCCCTTTCCTAAAGGGTGGAGGGCCCAACTCCTAGTCCAACTAGGAGTGGGTTCCCCCCTTTTCTATGCCGCATGCCCATGTGGGACATTGGGTGGTGCGGCTGGCCCAAGTGGCCAGCAGCACCCCTTTGGTCCATGTGGGCCCCATACAATATGTGGTCCCACTTCTAGAACCTTCTAGAACATTCCGGAACCTTCCGGTACCCTATAAATAATTTCCGGAACTTTTCCGAAACCTCCGGAAACCACTTTCCATATATGAATCTTATTCTCCGGACTCCTCCGGAACCTCTCGTGACGTCCAGGATCTCATCCGAGACTCCGAATCACCATTCGTTCGTTTCATCATTTAATTCATCGCAAAACCTAAATCCATCGGAACGTTAAGTGTGTGACCCTACGGGTTCGAGAATGCATAGACATGATCATATCAATAATTAATAGCGGGACCGGGATGCCCATATTAATTCCTATACACTCAACGAAAACCTTTTCTCGATTGAACCACGATGCCGGAGATTCAATTAATCTCATATACGATTCCCTTTGTCTCACGATATTTTACTTGCCCGAGATATAATCGTTGACATCCCCATGTCCAGTTTTATCTCGTTACCGGCAAGTTCTCTTTACTCGTCCATAATATAGGATCCTCGTGATTACCACTTAATCACCTGTCTGCAGACTTTTGATGCTATATTACCGAGAAGGCCTGGAGATATCTTCTCCGTCACATGGAGGGACAAATCCCACTCTTGATTCATATCACCCAACAACCCACCATCGGAGATACCTGAAAGCCACCTTTACAATCACCCAGTTACGAAGTGACGTTTGATGTCCACAAAGTATTCCTCCGGTGGATGGGAGTGATATAATCTCATGGTCTAAGGAAACTATATTTGGCATATGAAAGTGTTGACAACAAAACTTTTGTGACACGATTAATTGCAACTCTTTATTTGGGTCTTGTCCATCACACCATTACTCTTAATGATATGACTCCGTTATCAAGTGACTGTAACAAGTCCATAGTTAGGAAACTCTAACTATCTCTTGATCAACGAACTACTCCTGTAGAGGCTCACTAGGGACTCCGGGTGTTTATATTCCACACATGTATTATGTTTCCATTTAATACAATTATAGCATGGATAATAAACTATTATCATAAACATGGATATGCTTAATAAACCATTTTATTATTGCCTCTAGGGCATATTCCCAACAGTCTCCCACTTGCACTAGAGTCAATAATCTAGTTTACATTTCCGCGATCCAACACCCATGGAGTCTCACTCATGAAGTCTCAGTGCTGATCATGTTTGCTCGTGGAAGAGGGTCTATCCGTGCTCTGTACTTTACAGCTCTTTATGTCCTTTGCAAAAATTTGTAACTGTCACCTAATTTGACATTACTTTATCATCACATGATAAACTTCCTATCATCCCATGATAAAACTCATTATCATATAATGTATATAATATGTTTGGTTATAGAGTGAGATATCCATGTCCTTTTATGCCTATATGTATGATCAGTCAAATGGACTTTCTCATAACATATGCATCCGAAACTCACTCGATCTTGAAACAACTTTCTCAAACCAAAATATTATATCTTATTTCAATCCTTGAATTAATTATATACTCCTATATGTTGTAGACTTAACAAATCGACAGTGTAACTTTGCACTTCGATATTTCTGATCATGCTTTCGCTGCGCTGCTCTGACTCTATAAGATCTCCAATTTAGTCTGGCTTTATGACTTCAACCAAGTCTACCATTTTCTAAATTTATCTCAATTTCATGAAAAATGACTCCTCATTCAACATGTTCTTACTATTAAGAACTTGGTTCACATATCGTCATATACAAACATATGGTTCTTATATGTTGAGACCTTTGAACAATTCATAGTGAATTCCAACATATCCTCCAACCATCAATTTTGTACTGAGTTCTCAACTCAATGTTTCACCTGTATGTTACAATGAGACGAACCGTTCTTCTCTTGTTTTATTTTTGAACTCCTTCAAAAATATTTAGGTTAAACATTTGACTTTAATGTTTATCAAACTTATCTATCCTCCATAGATACATTCATCTACATGAATATTTGACATTCAAACTAACTTCATAAGTTATGCATTGGTCCATGACAACATTTACAACATTTACGAAATCTCCATTTCATTCAAACACGATGTTGTAAACTCCCATTCAAATATACACCATACACATATTAAATTGCGAAGCCACTATGGCTCCCACTCAGAAATATGTTATCTTTATATTTGACCATGATTAACTAGTTCCCACTCAAACATATGTCACACATATTTCGATTATGGAAATTAGTTTCTGCTCTAACTTAATATATGTCACCACATATCTTAATTAGATCTCACTCAGTTTCTTATGCACTTTCTCGACAATTTGGACTCCTCCAAAATTCTTAACTCTTAAGATTCGAGAACTCATATACGAAACACCAGCACCTTGCCAGCTCTAAGTTTTATTTATTCCACGCAAACTCTTTGCAAAATAAATATGTGAAACATTCTTTTCACAAAATCAAGTAACGATTACTTTATGATTTAAACTCAAAATAGAATGACTTTTAGTCACTTTCGTATTATAAAGTTTCTATTTCTTCTTTTGTAGTTTTGCAGGTATGTCTTGTTTCTCAAACATGACAAGTAAATCATGAATATTATTTTGCAACTTTTGACAAAATTCATATTCTTGAATCCCACTGTTCTTTAGACAGGCCAAACCAAAATTCAATGATCACCATCATTAAAAACTTTTTATGTGTCAAGTTTTAACCAACATAGCACTTTACATATGTGCCACTTGATACATAAACATGCAAGGTTTAAGCTTTCTAAATTTATTCCAACAATTCTTTTGTCCATGAAACCATTTCATGATAAAACCACTAAAACACACAACACAACCAAACACATTGGTTTGTTCCTTTTAGTCTCACATTGTGGAATCTCTATTCATAATCTCATATGAATATTCTACAAAACTTCATTTGCTTTGGTTTTTAATTATCTCATAATTATTGCAACCACTATTTCACATAACTCATATGCGAAACGCAAATCATTAAATAGATCCTTTATTTAAAAACAGAGTGTTATCAAAATAAATCTAAATGATACAAATAAACCCTTAAATTCAAAACCCTTCTTTGTGACCACATAATATCAAATATAATGTGACTACAACACTTTAGGTTTATCAAAAACACTTTTGAATAATCTCTAAATATTGTAATTTGTGATAACGCTTGTCACAAGTCTTCATACTAAAACAATAACTCAAATATATTGTCTCTTTTGATCAAATCGAAAAGACTCAATTATCTTGTTAACTCAATATCCTCCACTTCCATGGTCTCATCATGACATGAATAAATACTCCTATTTACTCATTCACAATAAGATAATGATGTCTCTTATTCACTGAAAAAGTTCCATCAACACTTGTGTTTACTTTCCAGTTACTCATGGCATTTCAAAAAATGGCATTTTTTATTATGCTACTTGGTGATGCGCATCAGAATACTCACCAACACTATAGCACAACTAAAAAAACAAATCTCATCATTAAGTATTGGATATTTTAGTATGTCTTTATTTTATAAGTGTTTAACTAATTATCGTTTAAATCTAACAAAGGACAATAATCTCATAATCGAAACGTGATCTCCAAAAAGGATTACTCATGAAAATAGAACAACCACTTGTCTTTAACATGAATGACCGTCTCACAAACCGAGACACACTAATTTAAGATCACACTTAATTCGATTACAAAACTCATTCAAATCCTCTAATTTAAAACGATAAATGTAGAAGTGAAAATGACGCCAGCATCAACTCCTTGATTGCCATCTTCCCGCGAAATCCACTCAGTCCCTCCATGCACTTCTCAAATGGCGGGCCCTGTTTTCACAAAACAGCACAAGTATCAAATACTTAGCTCACCACAAGTGTAAATGGGACATTTAAACATTTATAACCAGTATATCAAAATATACCTTCTGCATTGGCTACTCCTCCTGCTACGGGATTCCTTTCGATCTGACGAAGTCGAGACATCAGTTCCGGATAAGTGATCGAATCCCTTTCCTTGACATAGTCTCTGACACAATTCTTGAATTTGGGATGAAGCGAATGCAACAGCCCATCTATCGCGAATTCGTCACTCATCTCCATATCCCAAGCATCCACAAGAGTGTAATATATCCTATACATTTTCTTCAGATGATCCTCTAAGCGATCATTTTCTTCCATCTTAGTTGAAAGAAAAACACCTAGACCTTCAAACCTTGCAATTCTCACTTGTGCTATGAACATTTTCTTTAGCTCAGTGACAGTCTCAATGGCACTCAAGTTCTTGAATTGTTTGGACAGGTCTGAATTCATGAAGACACTCATCAACCAATTGACTTGAATGTGAGTCTTACTCCGACTGAGCAAAGCCATATGCTTGTTGTAACTTGCAGAAGCATCGGGTTTCTCTTCTAAGGGTTCATGTAACACGTAGAGCTGATCATTGGTTGATAGGACTTCTCTAAGACGTTCGTACCACTCGATGAAGTTTGACCCATCGAGATGCAGCTCCTCAGCAAGAAACATACTACTGTAGTCGCCCATGATCTACAAGGATTTTGCAAAGACATCTTTAGGACACTTCGTTTATGATAATTTTAGTTCAACTTAATCAAATTAATATATGAACTCCCACTAAACTCAACATCTCTCTGGTTGTTTAGTGACACACGATCCAAATCCACTACACCACAACCGATCATCACGTGAGATGATGTAGCTTCAATGGTGAACAACTCAGTGTTGATCATATCATTCATATGACTCGTGTTTAACCTTTCGGTTCCGTGTTCCCGAGGCCATGTCTGTACATGCTAGGCTCGTCAAGACAACCGTAGTATTTTCGCATGTGCAAAACTGGCTTGCACCCGTTGTATGTGAACGTAGAGTCTATCACACCCGATCATCACGTGATGCTTCGAAACGACGAACTTTCGCAACGGCGCATACTAGGGGAGAACACTTAATTATCTTGATATTAACATGAGAGATCACCTTATCATGCTACCGTCGCGATCACATCTAAGCATAACAATAAGGTGCATAAAAGGGATTAACATCACACGCAATTCAAAATTGTGATATGATATGGCCTTTCTTCTTATGCTCTTAGATCTCCATCTTCAAAGCACCGGCAAGATCTCCATCTCCGGCATGATCTCCATCATCGTGGCGCCATCACCATGGTTGTCCACCAACTATTGCAACTACAACTAATGCTACTCTTAGCAATAAAGTAAAGCAATTACATGGTGATTCATTGACACGCAGGTCACACAAAATAAAAGACAACCATATGGCTCCAGCCGGTTGCCGTACTCGTCGACATGCAAGTCGCGAAATATTACAAACATGATCATTCCATACATTATCACAAATCACATTGGCCATATCACATCACTTGACCCCCTCTGCAAAAACAAGTTAGACGTCCTCTACTTTGTTTATGCAAATTTTACGTGGCTTGGGTCAACGAGATAGAACCGTTCTAATCTACGCAAAACCACAACGGTGATATAATAGTCGCTTATTTACTCATCCTTTTGAAAGGCCTTCCATTGAAAATTGCATCCTCACTAAAGCAAGAGAAACAGACACCCGCCAGCCACTTATGCAAAACAAGTTGCATGTCAGTCGTGGAACCGGTCTCTCGTGCGTGGACGAGTAAGGTTGGTCCGGGCCGCTTCAATCTCACAATACCGCAAAGATGCAAAGTGCACGCGAGAAGGTAGCAACATAAAATATCAACGCCCACAACTCCTTGTGTTCTAATCGCACCAACATCTACGAATAGATCTAGGCTCTGATACCACTGATGGGGTCGCAGCATAGAAAACAAAAAATTTCCTACACGGCAAGAGGAATAAACCCCAAGGATCTAGATCTACGAGATGAAGATAGTGAAGGTGAGATCCAATCTCTTACCCTTGAAGATCACAAACACGTTTTGTCGGTGCAGGGGTTGGCTAGTCGATCCCCGCAACTAGACTCGTCTAGTCGCGAGGAGATGTATTATCCTCGAGATCCAATCCGGTGAAGTGCAGCAACGGGCAGCACCTCCGCGGCGTCCACACGTACGGCTCGATGAAGACGTCGACTCCTTGATCCCGCAAGCGAGAGGACGTGGCCTTGATGATCTCAGCACCACGACGGTAGTGCCGGTGATGATGACGATCTCTGCGAGCAGGGCTTCGCCAAGCCAAGCAAGAGGAGAGGGAGAGGTGGAGGTGGCGCAGCCCCCTAGGGCTAGGGTGGTGCGGCAGCTCTTGGTGGAGGTGAGGTGGCGGCGGCCCTTCGGGCAAGGGGTGGCGCGGCTAGGGTTAGGGTGGAGGAGGTGATGCGGCAGCTCAAGGGGTTGCCGCACCCCTCCCCTCCCCTCCCCCCTTTATATAGGTGGCGGCTAGGGCTAGGGCAGGGGCTGGCCGGCCTCCTCTTGCCTTGCCCCCCAAGTTGGAGTCCATCTAGGACTCCTCCTTGGGCCCCTTTCCTAAAGGGTGGAGGACCCAACTCCTAGTCCAACTAGGAGTGGGTTCCCCCCCTTTTCTATGCCGCATGCCCATGTGGGCCATTGGGTGGTGCGGCTGGCCCAAGTGGCCAGCAGCACCCCTTTGGTCCATGTGGGCCCCATACAATATGTGGTCCCACTTCTAGAACCTTCTAGAACATTTCGGAACCTTCCGGTACCCTATAAATAATTTCCGGAACTTTTCCGAAACCTCCGGAAACCACTTTCCATATATGAATCTTATTCTCCGGACTCCTCTGGAACCTCTCGTGACGTCCGGGATCTCATCCGAGACTCCGAATCACCATTCGTTCGTTTCATCATTTAATTCATCGCAAAACCTAAATCCATCGGAACGTTAAGTGTGTGACCCTACGGGTTCGAGAATGCATAGACATGATCATATCAATAATTAATAGCGGGACCGGGATGCCCATATTAATTCCTATACACTCAACGAAAACCTTTTCTCGATTGAACCACGATGCCGGAGCTTCAATTAATCTCATATACGATTCCCTTTGTCTCACGATATTTTACTTGCCCGAGATATAATCGTTGACATCCCCATGTCCAGTTTTATCTCGTTACCGGCAAGTTCTCTTTACTCGTCCATAATATAGGATCCTCGTGATTACCACTTAATCACCTGTCTGCAGACTTTTGATGCTATATTACCGAGAAGGCCTGGAGATATCTTCTCCGTCACATGGAGGGACAAATCCCACTCTTGATTCATATCACCCAACAACCCACCATCGGAGATACCTGAAAGCCACCTTTATAATCACCCAGTTACGAAGTGACGTTTGATGTCCACAAAGTATTCCTCCGGTGGACCGGAGTGATATAATCTCATGGTCCAAGGAAACTATATTTGGCATATGAAAGTGTTGACAACAAAACTTTTGTGACACGATTAATTGCAACTCTTTATTTGGGTCTTGTCCATCACACCATTACTCTTAATGATATGACTCCGTTATCAAGTGACTGTAACAAGTCCATAGTTAGGAAACTCTAACTATCTCTTGATCAACGAACTAGTCCTGTAGAGGCTCACTAGGGACTCCGGGTGTTTATATTCCACACATGTATTATGTTTCCATTTAATACAATTATAGTATGGATAATAAACTATTATCATAGACGTGGATATGCTTAATAAACCATTTTATTATTGCCTCTAGGGCATATTCCCAACACCTTCCGGGGTTCCTCCGGACTGGCACCAGAGGCTCCCCATACCTTGCTCGCTTGATAGAAGGGCCGGAGACTCCGGTCTGGGGGACCGGAGACTCCGGTGTTGGCCGGAAACTCCGCACCCGGGCGGAAACTTGTCGAAGATGCGGGACAGGCCGGATACTCCGGGCTTCCTCCAGGCACCCTCCGGACAGACACCAGAGCTGCACCACAGAAACTGGCGAAGGGCAGGAAAACCCAGGGGCCGGAGACTCCGGCCTGGCAGGCCGGAGACTCCGGTCAGGAGATTTCCTGCAGCAAGAAAACTTTGCCATTTCTTCACTTTTTCGTGAATGACGCTAGGGGAAAAATATGTCAATAATCCTGCAACACTTAGCATCATATTAGATAATCATTAGTGTTGTTAACTAACACGCAAAACTAATAGGGGTTAGGAAATGTTATTTCACCAGCTTCGCCAGCAGATTACTAATACGTCTCAAACGTATCTATAATTTTTTATGTTCCATGCTTGATTATATATATGTGCCACATGTTTTTATAATGTTTTATATCATTTTGGCATAATTTATGGAACTAACCTATTAACAAGATGCCCTGTGCCAGTTCCTGTTCTCTGCTGTCTTTTTGTTTCAGAAAAGTTGTTCGGGGAAGTTTCCCAGAATCATCTACAAATTTACGTGAGTTATTTTCACGAAGAAACAAAGACGGATCCAGAAGGGGAGCTGCAGGGGGCCCATAGCCCCTAGATGCCACCCAGGCGTGGCCCACCCCTTGGCCGCATGTGGGTCCCACCTGGGCGACTCTGTCATCACCTCGAGCCACCCTTTCGCCTATAAATCGTCTTCGTCCCGAAAACCCTAAGTACCCGATCATATTCTCCAGAAAACATCCGAGGCCGCCGTCATCGCCAACCCTAGATCGGGAGGGTTCTGTAGCTCTTCCTGGCACCCTGCTGGAGGGGGAGATCATCACCGGAGGCATCTTCACCACCATGCCTGCCTCCAGAGTGATGCGTGAGTAGTCCTCCATAGCTCGATTTAGGCACTGTTCACATGGGATCTCATAGAAAATTGCCAATCAGTAAAACAAGATGGATTAAGCCTACGTAGATCACCCCTATTGTTTATAGAGAGACAATTTGCTACCCGCATGGGTAGCTACACACCCATGCATTATATGGACATGCAAGCCGTATGTATCCGTTTTAGCTTGTTTTCCTAGTAAAACACGGATATTTGGTGTACAAAACTGGTTTCGGAATTTTCAAAAAAAATATTTGGTCATCATTTTTAGCTTTTTTCATAGTTGACTTTCTTGTTGACTTTTGGGTCAAACTTTACTAAAAAAATCACAGCGGATGGAAAAAAATTCGAAAAAATTTCAAAATACTTTTTAATAATTCTATCAACTCTACTAGTGACATCCCCCTTGTCTACTTGAGTAATCTCATTTTACCGTTGCATATAAGTTTCGGTCAAACTTAGGGTATGTAGCTACCCATGGGGGTAGCAAGTCTTTTCCGATTGTTTATATGAGGATGAGGTATAGGTGGGTCGGGGGAGTACAAATGAGGAACCGCATTGTACACCTCCTTCCCATCTCCAATTTTAGGTGGAGAGGATAGACTACCTTCCCCATTTTTATCTTTAGGGGCGGAATTAATATCCTCTTGAGATAGAGATGCGGGGGCCTTGATATATTGTAGGAGTTGTGCCATCATATCGCACAACTCCTTCATTTGAGTGTCCATGGAGGATCTCAAGTTGTCTTCCAAATTCTTGTGGTCATCCATGGAAACCTCACAAGCTTTAGAACCCGAATCTTCGTCGGTGGCACCCATAGTCTCTTAGGTGGTAAAACCTAAATTAAAGAGCCAAGGCTCTTATACCAATTGAAATGATCGTATGGGCACCTAGAGGGGGGGTGAATAGGTGCTACACCAAATTTTAATTCTTTTTCAAATTAGGCTTGACACAAAAGGTAAATTCTCTAGATAATCAACTACGGTGAATTTACCTATATGACAAGCAAGCACTAGATCTACGCAAGATACAAGTAAACAAAAGTAAGGATAGAAGTAAGGGTTTTTTATTTTCCTGCCCTACTTCCCTTAGTTCTCCTAGTTCTGGCCCTACTTCCTTAGCTAGCCTCGCCTTTGCCCCACTTTGCTCTTTCGAGGCTCGAAGATGGCCGAACGGCCGTTTCCATCAGGTCAACAATGTTTGACCGTTACTTGGCCTGACGTATGGGCCCGAACGGCCATGCCAGACTGCATTTTTAGTCCCACCTCGCTAGTTTATAGTGCGTACGACCGGTTTATAAACTCCAATGCGGTATAGGTTGCACTACCCATGGTTCTATGGGCCCAATCATGATTGGGCCCATAGAACCATGTTTAGTTTTTTATGTGCTGATTAAATCATGATAAACATTTAATTTCTTCTATGCTCTCTCGAACCCGATGACAAAATCATTATAAACATTTAATTTCTTTTGTTTAGAGATATCATGGTAGATATTGATAAGTTCGGTAGTGCCCCAAGCGAAGGCGGAATTGTAGCTAGTAGCAGTTTTCCCTCGTTTAACGAACCGAGGTTTATCGAACCAGTAGGACTTTGAAATCAACAACGAGGTGAATGTTGAATATCTCTGGCTCTTGACCTTCAACATACGTGGACCTGCACACACTCAACCAAAATACTTTGCCCACAACGGCGGAAAGGTTATCAATCTTTCCGGTCTTGCAGAAAACAAAGCGGTTAATTGTATGATGAAATAGATAAAATATGAAAAGTGACCAGAGGAGTAACGATGATTAAAAGCAAGTAAATGAGATTGTAAACAATGTAAAAAGATGGACCGGGGGCCATGGGTTCACTAGTGGAGTCTCTCAAGTAAATAAAATATGCATGTGATGGGTGAACGAATTACAGCTAGGCAATTGACAAGATCATGACACAAACCCAATTTAGCTATGACAAAAAGGACATGATAATATTTATGGAGGTATCACGACAAGGAACAAAGACTGTTGAGCCCAACTGCGTCTTTGTCTAAAAAGTCCACCATGGGATCGCTATCCAGCCTGTCACCCAACGGTATTAAGATGCAAGCAACAGACAATCGCATTAAGTAAAGTGCATGAAGTAAGCAATACTAATATCAAAAGAGAAATTAACACCGCTGTTTTACCCTTAGTAGCAACAGCACACCCTCGCGCTTAGACGTTTCTGTCACTCGTGCCCAGGAACAAAAGGGGCATGAACCCACTATCTAGCATAAATACCCTCTCTTGGAGATACACAAAATCACTTGGCCAAAGTAACTACGCACATCGGAGAGCATGCAAGAACATAAATTACTCATATAAGAATCATGCACAATCTGAATATAACTTCATAATCCATCGGATCCCAGCAAACACATCACATAGCATTACAATAATCGATCTTGATCATGTTAGGCAGCTCACAAGATCATAAGACATGAAGCAAAAAAGAGAGAGACTACCAACTAGCTACTGCCATGGACCCGTAGTCCAAGGTGAGACTACTCACGAATCATCCCGGAGGAAGGCATGGCGATGAAGAGCCCTTCGGGATCGATCTCCCCTCCGGCAGAGTGCTGGGATCAGCTTCAGATTGGACCCCGAACTAGGGTTTTCGGTGACGGCGCGTCGGGGTCGAGTTTCTAGAAAATAATGGCCGCCTCGACGTTTTTAGGTTAAAAGGGATTTTATAGGTGTCGGAGGAGGCCGCCTGTGCCCTGTGGGTGGCCCCTCAGGCTCCCCTTTGGTCTTCTGGTGTCTTATTTCGCATAAAAAATCTTCGTAAATTTTCGTCCAATTCAGAGAATATTTCCAGAAGTAAATTTTCTGAAATAGAAAAACAGCAAGAATAGGGAACTGGCACTGGGCATCTTGTCAATAGGTTAGTCCGACAAAATGCATAAAAATGATATAAATGATAGTAAAAACATGTGACAATATCACAAAACTAGCATGGATCACTCAAAAATTATAGATACGTTTGAGACGTATCAGCATCCCCAAGCTTAACTCCTACTCGTCCTCGAGTAGGTAAGTGATGACAAATAATTTTTGATGAGACATGCAACCAACACAATCTTGATCAAGATAGTTATGCAAATCAAAGGATGTGAATGAAGAGATACAAAACAATTGTCTATAATTGATAGCATGAAAGCAATGAATAAACAAGTTGAATCATCTAAGCAAAACCTTTCATAAATAGTATGTCAAAGACATGAAAACAATGTGATCAACATGTTTGACTAATTCACAACGATAATAATTCCATGACAAAAGTGTTTGAGAATCAACACAAAGGAAGATGTAAGCATTAGCAAAGATCTTCAACTTCCAACGGCATATCTTATAGATAAAGTCAATATAAAGATTCATGTTTAACCTTGATAATGTAATATGCTCAACGATACCCAGGGTCAATGCTAGATGTTTGCTTTTGTGGAGATAGAAGGAAAAAGGGAAAACTGACTCAACATCTTTACCTAATAATAAAAGCAATCATGTTTCCGCGGTTTGGTTTGGTCCGTCATTCGAATTACCCCTCAAGTTGACAAATGTTACCCACCTATGTCACCCGTAAGTGAAAAAAAAACGATTCGATCTAAATCCGGATCCAAACGTTTTCTTTGTTTCATCGAGCGTCTGTCCCGTGTCGCACTGGTCTATGTCCGTGACTATGTTTTTACCGTTTTGGCCTCCCACCAAACTACATATTACACACCAAATGCCATCATACCGTTTCGTTTATGTCCTTATCATCTCGCTGACCGAACCGAACGGACACTGCCCCGGATCTCCCTGTTCCTCGTGCCGACCCGCGGACGATCCCCCGTCTCCGCCCCCACCAAATTTTGCCGCCGGTACCTCCTCGAGCTACCACCGCCAGAACCGACGACGGAGAACCCTGGTGGCGGAGGCCTCCCTCTCCTGTAACCCTGTGCCCCTAGCTGAAATGACCCACAATGTACGACGAGGAGTACGCTGCTCGGGCCCTGCAGGACGCGGAGGAGCGCCTGGCTCGGGCGTGTTACGCCGGAATCCAGGGCGCGGTGCGAGAGTACAAGCAGCCGGAGGCAGGGCAGATCCAGGCAGGAGGAGGGCGTGGGGATTAATCCAACATCCGCGAGCTTACGGGCGGCTGCTCTCCCGACGCCTCCATCCCGATATTGCACAGGCAGCGTCAGTGCGGCGTGGCAACAAGAGCAGCAATCAGCGGGGAGACCCGGGAGGATGGCTGCACCAGTACAACGAAGAGGAGCTCTTCATCCAGCGAGTCGAGCGGCAGCTCCGCCACATCCTTCATCGCCGTAACAGGAGTGCAGAGGGGATGTATCTGTCGGGCTGTTCCTCCCCGATTCGCCCCCAATCCAGCACATCCTAGCCAGCTCCAACAAAAAGACAGAGGGGAGGACGAGTGGTGGGGTGCATGGAAGGGGAGAAGATGCCGGGCGAAGAGAATGAGTGGATCTGGGATGATGGAGGGGAAGGGAGGTCGGGCTGGTGGAGAAAGATACTGTAGAAAAAATGGGGAAGGCAGATGGACCGAGATATGGACATCAGGCCGCGAGCGCTTCCGCACTGTGTCCGTGCTTGGCTAAGCTGATCGCGTGTGTGTGTGCTTTGCTGCTGCTACAGGCTAACTTGGTGCGTGTATTCTCTGCTACGGCTGATTGTGAGAGAATGAGAAATTGTGTTCATGTTGTTATTTTATGTCACAGCTCACCGGTAAAAAAATCGATGCAATGACTAGAGTTGTTCATCTAGATAATAGGAAAATACACTATATTTGGGGACTAATGTTGTAATATTATTGAACTGAGATAATTTAACTACCTTATTAGAACGAAATAAAAAAAACATCGATTTAACTTCCTTTATTTTATGGCGACTGCCGGGCACCTTCTCCCACCATGTGGAGGACGCTGCAGAGAGAGGATGAGGAAGGTGGGACGGAAGGCCGATGCATTTGCAAGATCCGCGACGAAGGGCACATCGAGATCTCGCATGGGCGGCGCCGGGCAGGCAGCTGTCTGTCATCGTCTTAACGCGTGCGGCCGCCGAGTAGCCCCCTCCGCCTTCCGCCTGCACTGCGCAGGTCAGTTTCCCCTCCCCCTCCTCCCATCTCCACTTTTCCAAGTTCCTGCCCGAGATGCTCGCATGCTCTGTTCATCTGTTGTGCTGCTGGCTTGCTCCCTTCTTCTCAAAATTTTAATTACATCGTATCCTCAACTGAATTTTAGTTAGCTAAACCATCCAGGCATCCTAGGTTGCGAGGTATGTGGCTGATGCGTTTGTATTTTCTTGGCGGTTGTTCATCTTGGTCATGTCCAGCGCATTTGCCGTCTCTGTAGGTGCGCTGGTTGTAGCAACGTTGCGCGGGGGGCTCGATTGGTTAGCTAAACTGTCCTTTCTCTGCACCTAATTTTTTTAACTGAAGTGAAGTGTTCAATAATAGTTTCCTGACCAGATTGCCTGTTAGCTGAAACCTTACATTGGTGAAAAAGATCAATCTTTGTTTTCAGGGCGGTGGACAATGTAGTGCTATCAGCCGTTGGTGTTCTAGCTTTAGCACGACAGGAGGCAGGATCTACAAAGAAATTAAAATTTTGTTTTGGAGGGTATACACTGAAGCTTAGATCTCTATCGGAAAAGACATGTGTAATTTTTTACCAGCTTCTGTTTTGGTATTCCTCATTATTATGTATTTCCGAGGGGCCGGCGTTGTGCATCAGTTGAGAAGAAGGAATGCCCATGTGCAGGAAGGTTCATACCCAATGAATATGTTCTACATGTCGATATGCCCATTACCGAACTCTGTTTCATATGTCTGGTACAAAATTCAATGCCCGTGTTTTAGTTCTAATCTTTCGATGTATGTGCAAGTAATAACATGGTTTATTGCTATTCCAGTTTCTCTACAGGAAATGGAGTGAAAATTTCCTAGATAACCACCCGTTCGTGCTGATGGCCATGGTTATTAAGGTGATCAGTTGCTTCTATATTTGTTATGATCGTGCTCGTGGTTTCTTTCCTCGTTCACAACTCCCTATTTTAATTATACTTACATGAACATGTTGGAAACCATTGCTGATATTCTCGAACATATTCCTTGCACTGTTCTTCGTGGTCTTCATGCTGTCAGCTTGTGTTCTCCATTACATGTATTGAAGTTCCTGGTTCATCAGTTAAGGATGTTGGCAAAAGTTGAGCTATTTCTGCCGGGCGCCCCAAGACGACCAAACCCACCGTGTCAGCCAAATAGTCTAATTTTCTGGCCCACGTCGATCCAGTCCAGTTTGTCATGCAGAGCTAGCCGGTCCGGTTTATTTATGTCATGTTGTGTTTCGAGTTGCATTTGAAATCACGAGCATGAGAACCAGGGAGAAGAAGCCGTGTAATCCTGTGGTTTGGTGAGACTGAGTAGTCGTGTGATATATTAAGCTTAGTGGTTCATGCACATTAAACACCATTTTTTGGTTTATAGTTTTTTAGACTATCCTTATTTTAAGGAGAGAACTTTAGTTAACAAACATAGTTTGAGAAGAGGAGATGGTTTTTCAGCATATGTATGACGTTTATTATAGAGCAAATAGAGTTGTACCAGAAATTTTGTCAACTCAATATTTGTGTTATGTATGACGACTTATTTCATGAAAGATTGCATTGTCTTTGAACTTGATATTTTTTAAATAAAAATCAACCCGTAGCAACGCACGGGCATGTGTGCTAGTTAAAATTAAAAGAAAAGCCCTTCGCAGAGGGAAGCAGGGATTAGTCATGTGCTAGAGCTTTTTGGTTTTTAAAACAGAAGTAAAATGATTTTGAGGTATGCATGCTTTCGTCAACGACTTCACAACAGAGAAACTATCTAGTCCATCATGACAAGCAAGGTTTTTAGACTTGTGAGAGCAGCTGGTTCTTAGAAGAGCGAGTACGCTCTTCTTTCTCCTTGGTTTCACCACTGTCCAATGTTTGGGCTGATTTCTCAGATTTGCATTGCGCGGAGGAGAATTTTGAGTTATATTTATATTTTGCTTAAGCTGCTCTTGGGTTGATTCAAGTGAAGACGTAATCCATCAACACCGGGTGAAAGGGGGGAAATGACCTCGCTTGTCACAAGTTATATCTACCTCTCTACTTCTCCCTCATGATCTTAAAAACAGAGGCACAAAGAAGAAGTATTTTGAATTTTTAAAGGTAGCACATGACAAATTTACTTGGAATGGTAGGAAATACCATGCATAGGTAGATATGGTGGACTCAACTGGCAAGAAGGTTTGGCTTTGGGGATTGGATGCACGAGTGAACCATACACTCAGTACGATTTTTTAGGCTTAGCAAAAAAGGTATTTGAAGCAAACATCTATCAATAACCGGTAACAGAATAACATAAGACATTTACCGGTCATAACCATAAAAACTCTACACCGTCTCCCTTGTTGACCAAACAATTCTTTTGATGGAAAGATTAGCACTATGAATTAACAACTGTGAAAAACCACACAATTTCAAGCTTTCAACCATATTTCTTTACTAATCAATTCCACTCAAATAACCAGCAAGTTTAAGCATTCAACTTAACATCTAAAAACAATTGAGAAGCATCAAGTATCCACACCATGATCTACAAAACTATGCAGGCTTTTCATTTTATTCTATCATCACACAAATAGCATTTTGTCGCATTGACAATTCAAGCAATTTTTCAACAACAACTCTCCAACAAGTATAACTGAAGAACAAGAGAGTTTAACTTAATAACTAGCAGCTCTAAACAAGATAAATGCTAAAAGGGAGAGCTTACTAGAAAACAGACAATAGCTAAGATTACTCAAAAAGATATAAGCGAAGCAAAGAGAGGGGCGTTTTGGTGCCCGGGCTCATATGAGCCCGGTTTTGTTTCCGATTTTTTTTAAATACTAAAATGATTCGAAAAATTCTGAAAACAATTGGACATGAACATATTGAAATATTCAACACTCGTGTAAAATTTCGACAGAAAATATCAATTTTTGCACCCTGTGTAAAAAAGACAAATCTGTTTTTTTGAATAGTGGACTGTTCACCTATTTTGTCTGTCAGATTTTTGTCTTTTTTGCACAGGGCGCAAAAATTGATATTTTCTGTTGAAAATTTACACGAGTATTGAATACATGAATATGTTTCCGCATATTGTTTTTTAGATTTTTTTGAAGTGTTTTTAAAATTCAAAAAAATCAGAAAAGCAGCCGGGCTCAGATGAGCCCGGGCACCGAAGCGGATTTCCGCGAAGCAAAGGAGTATTCTAACGAAAAAGCGGAGCGTGTCTCTCTCCCACACAAATAAAGCTAGGATCCAACAAAGATATGACTAGCAAACAAACTAACAAAACTGAAAGTAAAAAGACGCTCCAATCATAGCACATTATATGTAAAGTGATAAAAACGAAAGTTCAACGAAGACGACCTTGTGATAGTCGATGAAGATGAGGGGATACCTTGGGCATCCCCAAGCTTTGACTCTTGATAGTTCTTGATATTCAGAGGGGGTGCCATGGGGGCATCCCCAAGCTTGAGCTTTGATCCATCCTCGATTTCTTCATATTCCTCTCCTTTGGAACTTAAAAACTCCCTTCACACAAAACTTCTCATAATTTGATTAGAGGGTTAGTGCTCATAAATTAAAATGCACATTTGTTCAACTCATGAAAAATTGCAAACCAACTTCATTAGACATTAGCTACTATTTAATAATCCTCAATGTGGCACTCTACCCCTAGAGTATCACATATGACGATGGTAAGAGACAAATGCAAAATAAAAGCAGAATCTGTTAGAATCTGAATAGTCTGTAAAGATCGAATTTTTCGAGGCACTTCTGCAGCTCAAATCAAAAAACTTAAAACTAACGAACGATAGATAAAAGCATCAGGCTTGCTGTCAACAATTATCAGATAAATATAAAATTCTGGCGATTTTAGGATTTTCGTGCAACAGGCGCACAGAATCTGTTTTTGGACAGCAACACAATACCTCGCACTTTCAATGCATTAGAGGCTAAACTTGGCACAGAAACCAAAAGAAAAAGATACAATTAAGTTGCTACAGAGGTAATAACTTCATGACTCAAGAAAATCAAAAAGCAAACTAAAAATAAAAGATGGGTTGCCTCCCAACAAGCGCTTTTATTTAACGCCTTTTAGCTAGGCGCAATGCCAAATATCAAGTTTTTTCGAAATCCATTGCAACTTTTCCTTCAGTAAGCACTTCTTTCTCTTTGAGGGGAAAGGAGAACCTGCCCCTAATGGGAAAACGAAAATGTATGCAGCCCTTTTTAACATCAATAAAAGATCCTACGGAACGAAGGAAAGATCTTCCAAGAACAATATTAGCTTGAGCCTTTGACTCAAGAACCAAGAAATCAACCAAAGCAGTCTTATGTTTAAAAGTGACAAGGACTTCATTAACTGTTTTATAAATATTTGAAGAGCTACCATCAGAATGAGAGTGACAAAAAGGGTAATCAAATAAGTCTCCAAAATTCATAGCATCGAAAACCATTTTAGGCATAGTTGACATCATAGAACCAATATCACAATAAGCAAGGAACCTTTGATCATTTATTTCAATAGGGATATACGGTTCCCAATCTCCATTTATTTCAAGGATTTGATAATATTTAGAGCTCACCTCTATTCCATTTAAATTTATATTACATAAAATATTTTCTATTTTATCTAATCTACCATGTATTCCATTAGTTTTCTCATTGGTGGGAAAAACAACTAAGCCTTTTATAATTCTCAGGGATTCTAATTCATCAATTTCAAGAAAGTTTCCTCTAGTAATGACATCCAAAACATGCTTGCATGCATCAGATAGTCCATAATAAAAGCATCTCAGTAAAACACACATAGCAAGCATGGGTTGGATCTTTTGATGTAATTCTGAAATTCTATCCCAAGCATTTTTAAAACTTTCTTCTCCCTTTTGTTTGAAGGTAAAGAACTTGGCTAACAGAGGCATATCAAGAGTGGTAAAGCTAGACATAAAGACAGGATAAAATAACAGGACATAATTAAAGACTACACTAATTTTTTTGGGTTTTAAAATTTTGAAACAGGAAAATAAACTAAACGAGATATAAAGCAGGCAAGACAAAAACAAAGTAAAGAGATTGAGAGTATGAGACTCCCCTTGCTGTAGCTCCAAAGTCCCCAGCAACGGCGCCAGAAAACTGCTTGATGGTAGATATTGATAAGTTGGGTAGTGCCCCAAGCGAAGGCGGAATTGTAGCTAGTAGCAGTTTTCCCTCGTTTAACGAACCGAGGTTTATTGAACTAGTAGGACTTTGAAATCAACAACGAGGTGAATGTTGAAGATCTCTGGCACTTGACCTTCAATAGACATGGACCTGCACACACTCAACCAAAATACTTTGCCCCCAACGGCGGAAAGGTTGTCAATCTTTCCGGTCTCGCAGAAAACAAAGCGGTTAATTGTATGATGAAATAGATAAAATATGAAAAGTGACCAGAGGAGTAATGATGATTAAAAGCAAGTAAATGAGGTTGTAAACAATGTAAAAAGATGTACCGGGGGCCATGGGTTCACTAGTGGAGTCTCTCAAGTAAATAAAATATGCATGTGATGGGTGAACGAATTACAACTAAGCAATTGACAAGATCATGACACAAACCCAATTTAGCTATGAAAAAAGGACATGATAATATTTATGGAGGTATCATGACAAGGAACAAAGACCATTGAGTCCAACTGCGTCTTTGTCTAAAAAGTCCACCTAGGATCGCTATCTAGCCTGTCACCCAACGGTATTAAGATGCAAGCAACAAACAATCGCATTAAGTAAAGTGCATGAAGTAAGCAATATTAATATCAAAAAAGAAATTAACACCGCTGTTTTACCCTTAGTAGCAACAGCACACCCTCGTGCTTAGAAGTTTCTATCACTCGTGCCCAGGAACAAAAGGCGGCATGAACCCACTATCTAGCATAAATACCCTCTCTTGGAGATACACACAATCACTTGGCCAAAGTAGCTACGCACGTCGGAGAGCATGCAAGAAATAAATTACTCATATAAGAATCATGCGCAATCTGAACATAACTTCATAATCCATCGGATCCCAGCAAACACATCACATAGCATTACAATAATCGATCTTGATCATGTTAGGCAGCTCACAAGATCACAAGACATGAAGCACAAAAGAGAGAGACTACCAACTAGCTACTGCCATGGACCCGTAGTCCAAGGTGAGACTACTCATGAATCATCCCGGAGGAAGGCATGGCGATGAAGAGCCCTTCGGGATCGATCTCCCCTCCGGCAGAGTGCCGGGATCAGCTTCAGATTGGACCCCGAACTAGGGTTTTCGGTGACGGCACGTCGGGGTCGAGTTTCTAGAAAATAATGGCTGCCTCGACGGTTTTAGGTTAAAAGGGATTTTATAGGCGTCGAAGGGGGCCGTGGGGGTGCCCCAGGAGCAGGGGCGGGCCCCACCCACGGGTCCTAGGGGGTCGCGGCAGGAGGCCGCCTGCGCCCTGTGTGTGGCCCCTCAGGCTCCCCTTTGGTCTTCTGGTGTCTTATTTCGCATAAAAATTCTCCGTAAATTTTTGTCCAATTCCGAGAATATTTTTAGAAGTAAATTTTCTGAAATACAAAAACAGCAAAAACAGGGAACTGGCACTGGGCATCTTGTCAATAGGTTAGTCCGACAAAATGCATAAAAATGATATAAATGACAGTAAAAACATGTGACAATATCACAAAACTAGCATGGATCACTCAAAAATTATAGATATGTTTGAGACGTATCAAGATAATTCGTTGAAACCGAATAAGATTTCATTAAGCCTCAGGAAATAAGATTTCATTAGTACTCGATTGAGTTCTTGACGGTAAAAAAGATGTTAAACTACTGAAGTAACAATAAACTATTGAACTAATAGTACTAAATTACTACTACGAAGCCCTAATTCTAGGTTTTCCGCCTCTTCGCCGGCGGTGCATCGGAGGAGTCTTCATCGTCCTCCTCCTCCCCGTCATCGTCGTCATCGTCAGCGGCGTCGTCCTCCTCCTCCTCATCCTCCTCGTCATCGGCGTTGTTGTCGACGTCGTCGGTGGGGACCTCCTCAGCCTCCGCCTCCGCCTCCGCCTCCTCCTCCTGCTGCTGCTCCTCCTCCTCATCCTCCTCCTCCGGCTCCAGGGAGGAGGGCTCCGATGAGGACGGGTCCCCCTCCCACCAGCCCTGGAGGCCCTCTTGGTCTTCGGCGGAGGCGTCGTCGCTAGGGAAGAAGCCGTCGTTCCACTAGTGGTCGCCTCCGCCATCCATGGGTTTTTTTTGGTGGTGTTGGGAGAGCGGAGAGCGGCGAGTGGTGAAGTGTCGGAACCGCAGGGAGTAAATCTAAAACATTTAACCGCCGGCCGCTTGGTTTCTTGGAAAGACAAGTTTGAGAAGACAAGACGCTTCATTTCTGACACGTTAAACATCTCGACGCGTCACATGCATTTTTCTGCTTCAAATGAGCTCCAAAGCTAGGGTAAACAACCTCATTTCTAAGCAAGTTTTTTTCGTCCTTCTGTAAATGAGCCCAAAAATACAATGTGATCGATGTAGAGATGTCACGACCTTGTTGGACACGAACTGACATGATAATTTGATTCATGCCATGCCAGTTCGCGTCCAGAGCGCGTCGTGGCGCGCTCTAGCGCTGTCTTGCGCGTTCTGGACGCGCTCTGGGCGCGCTCTGGACATGAATTGGACGCGAACTGAAATTTATGATTTTTCATCCATACTGGTACACTTCAAATGAATATTCCCCCAATTTTTCCATTTTTCTGACCTTTTCTCGATTTATGGAATTGTTTGTCGGTAAATCGTATTAAACTCATTTAATGTGCGGAATATAGTTAATAAGCTCAAAAAAATCATGAAATTCAGGGATTATGCCTCCCATATGATATAGTTTGTGTGATAATTATGAGAGGTCAATTTTAAATCTTATTTGTGGTACCTACTTCACAAAAATGGGGGTTTCAGCCCTAAATAAAATGTTTAAATATAAAATGAAAAAATCTTGGAATCTTTATTTGGCAACATTGTTGACAATGTCAAAACACATGTCTGTGTCGAGTATGGTCATCAGAGAACATAGGTAGACATGGATATGCCACGATCTTGGTCATTTGGCTTGAAAACCATTTAACTCCAGACAAGGTTGTCCATTTTGTGAACACTTCTTTTACAAAATTATGTTATTGCAAGTTTATGATTTTTCGTCCATACTAGTACTCTAAAAAGGAAGATCACCCCTGGTTTCACATTTTTTTGATGTTTTCTCGATTTATTAGTTTTTTTTCAAAACGTGGCCAAAATTGTCCGTGTGACCATTCATAGCTAAGTGTGAATTTTTCCAACTTTTTTCTTAGCAATTGCGTTCAATCATTATAGACTATGTTATTATGATTTTTACATAATTTTGGTGCCAAACTATAACACACTTGTAGTTCAAATTTCTTTATTTCTCGATAAATGCTAGTAAACTGATTTAATGAGTGGAATATAGTTAAAAGGCTCAAAATTTTATGATATTCAGAGGTTATGCCTCCCATATGATATAGTTTGTGTGATAATTATGAGAGGTCAATTTCAAATCTTATTTGTGGTACCTACTTCACAAAAAATGGGGGTTTCGGCCAAACTTGAAAATAATGTACTGCAATTTCATGATTTTTTGCTTCATACTACTACACTTAGGAGGAACATTCCCCATGTTTTCCTTTTACATAGAACCATAGAATTAAAAAGAACTACCACTCGTCGTCATCGTCGGAAACCTCCACTGGATCCTTGCCTTTGACCTTGCCCTTCCCCACCGAGTTGTTCAGAGCCTTCTGCAGGTCCTCCTCGTACTGCGTGGCACTGGCTTGCTCAGCGGCTCTTGCCTACTCCGCTTCGACCGCAGAAGCGACCAGAGAGTCTCCGTGAGCTGTGGTTGCTCAGCAGAATGTCTGGCCTGCCCTATGGCTTGATAGTCGGCCCTAGCCCATGCCAGACCCGGGTCAACCACCTGCTCCTCCTCATCGGACTCAAGATCGATGAAGGGAATGGGATCGGGATCAATGGCCCGACGGACGGCATAGCTGCCCCTGCCCCTGCTCGAGCTCGGGGGAGTCCTGCTCGAGCATCGAGGGGTCCTGCTCGAACGCGAACCGTCGTCTCCTCCACCCTCGCTCGACTCAAGAAACCAATGATAGGTGATGAGGCGGCGGTTGGAGCTGCCGCCGCGACCGGGAGTGGAGCGGCCACCACCACGAGCCATGGCAAGATCGGGGCATGGGTGGCAAGTAGAGAGGAAGAGGAGGTCAGTGGGCGACGTTGGTGCAATGGTACAGGAAAAGGGCTCCTTTTCTAGGCATCTGCGTCCGGACCGGCAGTAATGGCCACCGCCGACAGGTGCATTGATACGGCTAGGCAGACTGGCACACTTAGAAGACGGCAAGGCGGTGGCACAGATGAGCGGCCAGGCCGACAGCGTAGGCGGCGATGCAGCCTTTTGCCAGCAAGGGGACACCGTCATTAAAGGCGTACTCATTCGGGGACGGCGAGCGGAATGCGCGCATGGACACCGCCATTAATGGCGCACTCATTCGGGGACGGCAATCTTCATGCGTCCCTTCTCCAATGGCACCACTTGTAAGCTTTAAGTGCAGTAACAGTCAAACGAGGTTGACCCGACGGAAACGCACCGTTCGTCCGTCTTTGAGCCTCGAAAGAGCGAAGTGGGGCAAAGGCGAGGATAGCTAAGAAAGTGGGGCTAGAATGAGAAAAACTAAGGGAACTAGGGCCGAGAAGTAAAAAACCCTAGAAGTAACCGGTAGGGAAGCACGCGGAGACAATGTTGTATTCCCGAGTTCCTCCTTTTTAAGGGAGTACGTCTCGTTGGAGGGGTGTGAGTTCGCCACAACAGGCCTACTCAACGCCACAAAGGCCTCACCCTATTCTCCGATCAACCTCGCCACAAAGGCACGGTTCACCTTCCACTATCGGAATCCTTTGACGCGGAATCCGGAGCCTTTACAAGGTTCTTGTGGCACACACTCACAACTGAATCGGGGGCTCCCAAATCGCCAACAAATCTGTCCAAATAATACAACAAGCGAGAACAACAAACTAGGTTTTCCTAGTGGAAACCCTAGCAACGAATCCCGCAAACAAATGAGGGGGAAATGGAAAACCGGTCAGTGAAGATGTAGATCTTGGCCTTCTCCTTCAATCCTCCAAAGATCAACGAGTTTGGGTGGAGTGATTGGGAGATGTAATCGATTTGGGCTTTTGCTTTTAATGGAGGAGAGAGATTGAACCGAAGCCTTTTTTTCTCCTTGGGGAAGAAGACCCCTTTATATAGTGGGGGACATAATTTTCCTGTTGCCCCCTTTCCAGCCCGGGGTGCCCGGTAGTACCGGCTCGAGAGCGGTACTACCGGCCCCTGTGGAAATCCCCTTTTCCCTGGCTAGCCCGGTAGTTCCGGCCCGAGGGCGGTACTTCCGGGCCGCCGGAAGTGGCCAGCCCACGCAGAGCAGGGCGGCACGGCCAGCCAGGTGCCGGCAAACTACCGCACCTCTAAAAGAGGGAAAACGGGGTAGTGGCCCGGTAGTAAGGTGGTACCACTGGAAGAGCGGCACTACCGGCCTACTGTTGGCCAACTGCCGCACCTCTAACAGAGGCAGAACGCGGCAGTGGAGCGGCACTGGCCCGGTACTTCCGGGTGGTCCGGTACTACCGGGACAAGCCCGGTACTGCCGCCCCAGCCAGTTAAGGCAGGAAACAGGCAAAACCAGCCCCCGCTATATAGCGTTGCGCTTATCCTTTTTCTTGAGAGGATCCAAATAAGACTTGTGAAAATTAACCTGAGACTTAAACACAAGATTGTTAGCCCGCAAATCGTGTAATCATCAACTCCAAAATCATTAGGGATATGCATGTACTTTCAATCCCCCTCCGCGGGAGGCTCCTCGATGCGCGCCCGGTGCTGGACTGCTCCCGCTAGGTGCCCCGCCGGCAAAGCTGGGGGACCTGATGCGCCGATGGCTAGCGCGCCCGTCACTGGATTGAGGAGTCGCGCGTACTGCGCATGCAACTCCAGGAATTTTTCACAGTCCTTCAAGAGGTGATTGGATGTGAGGTTCCCGTCATCATCCCTATACATGTGGAACCTGCACGGGTCATTGACTGTAGGAGGGGAACGTGGCACCCATCCATTGCGAGGTTGCCGTGGTCGTGACTTGCGCTTCGCATTCTTGTCGTCATGATGACCGGTTGTTCGGTCGTCATTTGTCACAGTTTCTTTTGTTGCGGTTATCGGGGAACCCGGCCGCTACTAGTTATGCACCCTCTGCATCTTCGTACATGCGCGCCTTACGCTTGCACCGACGATCGCTGTTGCGGCTGTTGCGTCTGTTGCGGCGACCCCAAGGACCTTGGTCGCCTGTGTCCACGGGTGTGCACTGCGCTCGTTGCGCACGGAGTCCTCGCCATCCGCCCACTCATTGGCGATATGCATGAGGTGAGTGATGGCCTTCTGTTTTATCCTCCCAAGTGTCTCCTTGAGCTCGAGCTGATAGACGCCTTGGGTGAACGCGTATATCGCGTTATCTTCAGAGATCCTCTACTTAGTTTCGGAGGAGGGTCCATCGCTGGATGTATTTGCGCAGTGTTTCATCCGCGTGCTGCTTGCAGGCTCGCAGTTGCTCGAAAGAAGCCGGGCGCTTGTATGTCCCGAGGAAGTTCTTGATGAGGTCCTCGCTGAAATCTTCCCAAGAGTCGTAAGAGCCGCGGGGCAGGCTTTTGATCCAAGCTCGAGCTGAGCCCGAGAGCACGAGTTGGATGTACTGCATGGCAGTCGAATAGATCCCCTCTGGCAGGTGACCGCCGTTAGGTAGTCTTCCAACTAGGCGAGCGGCTCCTGCAGGCCGTCGTACCGCGGCATTTCGGAGGTGAGCCTGAACCCCTTGGGCATTCAGGTCATTCGGATGCAGCGGGTAAAGCACAGTGCGCAACAAGGCTCGAGGTTGCTCGCTTGGAGCGGTTCTTGTCGACCTTGCTCTAGGTGATGACGTTACGTGCATCCTCTCCTTCTGCTAGGCGGTAGTTGTCCTCACGACCGCGGGTGACACGGTTTCTTCGGTCGCGGGCACCACAGTCGCTAAGATGGCGGGTCCGAGGCTCTTGCCGCGGGCTTCGCTGACGTCGCGGAGGCGTCTTATCGCCAGCTGCTGCGTCCTCAACTGGCTTGGGGTCCTCTAGCACGAGATCTGCCCCCGCTATGTTGAGGGATTGTTGGCGGTGCAGTGCCGCTCGAGGGTCATCCTCTGGAGATTGTGTCGACATCAGGTACGTGGCGACCGACATGAGGTTGCCGGTGGCTATTTTGGGGACAGGGATACCTTCTTTGTCCCATGACATGAAGGAGTTCTCCAGGTTGCGGGTGATGTTGTTTCGCGCACCGGCGGGCATATGCTAATGTCAAGGGCGGTTGCGTGGCAGCTCAGACCGTCCGGAAGACTGGACGGACAAAGCCGCTCGACGCGCGCTCGATATGCTGGCCTGCTTCCTGTGCTCCTCGAGCGCCTTCTCCTGCTCCTTTAGTTTTTTTCTTTCCTGCCATAGCAGGTACTGGTAACAGAGCAGATCTTCGGGTGTGGCATTCATTGGTATAACGCCTTCTGCCACAACTTTTATCGCCTTGTCCCCCATGGGCTGGGTGATGTGGAGTTGTGTTCGTCTGTTCGGCATAGTAACTGTGAACGGGTAGGCGCGCGGCTCTCCCTGAGCGCTTGCTGATGGGTCGGCCGTTTTGTCGCCGCCCGAGCCCCCACCGCGCACCATGTAGACTTGGATGGGGGAAGCCTGCAGGGTCTCCTGCAAGCTGGAAGCGTCAGAGTCGACGCTGTATGCGGACTCGAAAGCTGTTTAAGTCCCGCCGACGGACTGCACATGACTTGCTGGCGGAGTTGATGAAGGCGCAAGCATGACCGCGGGTTCGGCCTTGCGCGCGGAGTCGATAGTGGTCAGTGCAGATTTTGACGTCGCAGTCGAAGGCGATGCGGGTTCATCGAGCAAATCGCCTGAAGGGTTGGCGACGGAGAGCGCGGGATCTGGCATCACAGTCGATGAAGAAACGGGTGCCGCTACTGCCGGGCGGAACACGTCCGTGAGGCGAAGCGTGCCCCATTGGTTGATGTAGAGGCGCAGGTCGCCGAAGCTCTGATCCACGCCCGAGTGCAGATCCGGGAAGGCCGAGAGCATGTTCGGCGAGTGCGGGTTGAATCCTAGCGAACTGAAGTAGATCGGTTGCTGCAGAACCGGCGAGTTGCCAATTGTCGATGATGAGGCCGCCAAATCCATAGATCCAGCGCTAGTCGTTCCCACATATGGCGCCAATTGACGTGGCCGGGTTACCACGCCAAATCCCTCGGATGGCATCCTTGGGTTTCATGAGATGAGAAAGATGATTGTAGCGCTGGTGGAATCGTCGGCTGACAAGCAATAACTCATCTAGTATTTATTTCGTGGAGTACATGGGAGTTACAATGGTGATCTAGCCAGATGAATCTAGCTAGGGTTTTCGGTGAATAGAGCATACATAACCTAGGTCGGCGGCCCTCCCAACCTTTATATTGGAGGCTGGGTCCCGGGAGTCCTCCAACGACCTGGTTTTACAAGTAAGGAAAGGCCCGAACCGCCTTAGGGTTTCCCCCTTGGGATGTATTCTTCATCATGGGCCTCGGTATTGGGTTATCCCACGGGCCGCAGCTTGCATGTGCACCAGGTATCTTCATCGTGGCACATCCAAAGGGTACACCCACGTCAATGAGTCTTTTGGGTACCACAAACCAAACTTTGGGGTATGAACCAAATATCGAAGGATCCTTTTGACCGCCAACATGTGGCTTTCTTTAGGAGCGGCTTGACACCTTGCACACATCCCTACACTCAACACAATCTCGGGTCTAGATGCACAAAGATAAAGCAAAGAACCAATCATGGAGCGGCATGCCTTTTGATCCACATGTATACCCTTCGGGTTAAGTTGTAGATGGAATTTAGTGTCCATAGGTGTTTTCTTCTCCTTAGCATCTTCCATGTTGAATCTCTTGAGAATGTCTTGGATATATTTTGCTTGACTAATAAAAGTTCCTCTTATCAATTGCTTGATCTCAAATCCAAGAAAAACTTCAATTCACCCATCATAGACATCTAAAACCTATCAGTCATAAGCTTTGAAAATTCATCATTAAAATCTTTATTAGACGAGCCAAAGATAATATCATCAACATTTAGTTGACAAACAAAAAGCTCCCCATTAACTCTCTTAGTAAAAAGACTGGGATCAATTTGCCCAACTTCAAATCCACGGTCTAACAATAACTCTCTAAGGTGCTCATACCACGCACGCGGTGCTTGTTTAAGTCCATAAAGCACCTTATCAAGCTTGTAGACATGGTTAGGGAAGTTGGGGTCCTCGAACCCTGGAGGTTGCTTAACAAAGACCAACTCCTTTAAGGGACCATTAAGAAATGCATTTTTCACATCTATTTGTTCTAACCTAAAGTTACAATGAGATGTATATGCAAGAAGGATACGGATGGACTCAAGGCGAGCCACGGGAGCATAGGTCTCTCCAAAATAAATGCCTTCAACTTTAGAGAACCCTTGAGATATCAATGTGGCCTTGCTCCTCACTACCATGCCATGTTCATCTTGCTTGTTCTTCAGTATCCACTTTGTGCCAATCACATTGTGGCACTCCTTGGGCTTCTCAACTAACTTCCATACTTTGTTGCGCTTGAAGTTGTTAAGTTCTTCATGCATGACTTCTAACCAATCCGGATCTTCAAGAGCTTCAAAGACTTTCTTTGGTTCCACCATGAAGATGTGAGCTTGATGATCACAAAAACTTGCCAATTGCCTCCGTGTGGACACCCTGCTTCTCAAATCACCAAGAACCTTGTCAAGTGTGTGTTCTCTAAGTTCCATGGTTCTTGCAACTCTAGCTTGACGATGGGCTTCGATATCCTCATTGGATCTTGGAGGAATCACTTGATCACCTTGATCATTTGAGTCCCCGTCTTGACCGTCATGTTGACCTTGATCATCATTGAGAACAGCCTCAACAACTGAGGGGGGATTGAACTTGATCTTGGTCAGGGTTGGCATTTCCTGCTGAATGAAATTCTGAGGCACCAGCACCGGATAATCCATGGTCATCCATGGTCGGAAAATCCGGTCTTGCTGTTTCAGCTAGATCAGCCTGGAGAGGGTCTTGAGCTTGTATTTGATTGGGTGCATCATTGGCTCTAGCAGCAGTTGCTTGTAATTCTGGTGTAGATGAGGGCTCCACTTGAGTAGAGCATTCCCCTTCTCGATCCGCCACAAGGGGTTCCTCAATGGGGCGGAAAAATCCCACGCCCATTCTTCTTATGGCATCTTGAGGTGTTTCATCATCTACATTAGAAACATGAAATTGCGCCACTTGGGAGCCATCATTTTCTTCGAACACCACACTACAAGACTCAATGATAATCCGTGAGGATTTGTCAAAGATTCTATAAGTGTGGGATTCGGCACCGTAACCAACAAAGATACCCTCAAAGGTTTTAGATTCAAATTTAGACAAGTGACATCTTTTTATCAAATATAAACACTTACAACCGAACACCCGGAAGTAGGAGATGTTGGGCTTGTTGCCGGTGAGGATTTCATATGAAGTCTTGTTCAAACCTTTGCGGAAGTAGAGCCGGTTGGATGAATGACACGCCGTGGATATGTCCTCGGCCCAAAAGCTCCACGGAGTCTTAAACTCCGCCAACATGGACCTCTCCATATCCATAAGAGTCCGGTTCTTCCTCTCGGCTACACCATCCTGTTGAGGGGTATATGTAGCGAAATATTGATGATGAATTCCATCTTCACTAAGAAACTCATTTAAGGTGTAGTTCTTGAATTCAGAGCCATTGTCACTCCTAATGGCCAATATGGGAACATTGTGTTGACGTTGAACTTCATTGGAGAAGTCGATGACGGCTTGTTGGGTCTCACTCTTCAACTTGAAGAAATAAACCCATGTAAATCTTGAATAGTCATCAACAATCACCAAGCAATACTTCTTCCCACCAAGACTAGCTTCCGGAATGGCACCAAAGAGATCCACATGGAGAAGTTCCAATATCCTCTTGCATGAAATAATAGTCTTGCTTGGATGGGGAGAATCATGCATCTTTCCTTCAACACAAGCCCTACAAACACGGTCTTTGGCAAAACAAACATTTTCTTTTAGTCCAAGAATATGGCCATCCTTGTGAAGACTTTGCAAAGTTCTCATGTTGACATGGGCCAAGTGGCGGTGCCACAACCAGCCCACGTTGGCCTTTCTGAATAAGCACATCGCATTTGGTTTTCCTCGGAAAGTCTACCACATACAAATCATTTTTGACGTACCCAACGAAAGCGATCTTTAGAGTCTTGCTCCACAAGAGTACCATTATATCAACATCAATGAAGATGACAAATCCCATCTTACCAAGAGCACAAACTGAAATTAAATTAAAGCCAAGGGTCTCAATAAGCATGACATTCACTAAGGAAATATCCTGATCGACTACCACCTTGCCAAAACCCAATACCTCAGATTTTGATTCATCACCATATGTGATGGTTACTTGATTTATATTTTGTCTCATCTCCATCATGATCTCCTTGCTTACGGTCATATGACTTGTGCATCCACTATCAAGCACCCATTTCGACCCACCGGAAGCATAGCCCTACAAGAGATCATTGCTTGGTTTCAATTACCCGTTTTGTAATGGGTCCTCTTTTGTTAGCAACAAGGGTCTTAGGAACCCAATAGAGGAGCAATGTAACCATCTAGTGGACCAACATATTTTGCATGAATATCACCATAAATCAACATATAAAATATAGTGAGGGTTATCAATTCCCGCAAAGTCATCACGGGTGGTTTTGCCCCTTGTAGCACCACCACCCACAATGTTAGTCTCCTTTGCTTGTGTGGTCCTTGCATCCTTCATGAAGTTCTCCTTCTTCGTTGCCGTAGCAACATAACCAAGGCCCTCTTTCTTATTGTGTGGAGTACCACTAGGTTTCTTACCTTTGGAAATGGCCTTGGCAAGAGAAGCCTTCAACCTAGCATTTTCCTCAATAACATTTGCATGATCACAAGGAGAAGTAGAGGAACTAGGCACATCATTTTTAGATAGTTGAATTTGAAGTTGTTCATAAGACTTGGTGAGGATAGAGTGTTCACTATCCAAGGCCTTGTGAGCCTTGTCAAGCTTCTCTAGATCCTCGGTTAGTTTAGTATAACCAACACCAAATTCAACCTTTTCCTTCTTACACATTTTATATTTAGCAATAGCATGGTCATGTTCTTTAATGAGTTTAGAAATAATTGAATTATGTGACTCCTCAGTAGATTCAAGTTTCTCCTCAAGAGAGACCTGAAGCTCTTGCTCTTCCTCAAGAGTAATGGTCAAGGAAGCAATTTCAAGAGCATCCTCTCTTTCAGTTCTACCTTTGTCTTCGAGGAGAGCTTGAGCCTCACCATATTAGCTCATGAGAGCCTCAAAGTGCGTCTTGCTTTCACCTTGCAAATTAGACATAAAATAGTCCAAGGCAACTGTCGTGGGGTTGTCACGGCAAGTACTTCCTCCGGGAAGCTGAGTTGTGGGGTCATGACGACTAGGAACACGAGAGTTGGTTAATCTCGACGAGGGACAAGGAGTTTACCCAGGTTCGGCCCCTCTCGATGGAGGTAAAGACCTACTTCCTACTTGTTCTTTATTGCTTGGTGTTGATATCGATTACAAGGTTCCTATCTCGCTAACTCGAGACTCGGCGATAATGGGACTTGAGGACTTGTGAGACTTGTTAGCACTTATCAATCTAAGGCCAAGGAAGCCCCTTATAAAGGCGGCCGGGTCCCTGGACTTACTGACTACGTCGAGTTACACATGAACATGGAGTGCTACTCTAGGTCCTTGCCTTCCAAGTTGGTACTTTGGGTTGTATGGGGACTCTAGTCTTGTCGAGTCCTTTCCTTTAGCTATAACTCGTGGCAGGCTTGCCGGTTCGTTCCTAGCCCAGCCCATGTTGCTTGAAGTGTAACCCAACTTGGGCCTTCTTGGTCTTGGCGGGTCCACTTTCTGGCTCCATGGGCCTACCCGGAAAGTATGCCCCCATCAGTACCCCTATAATTTATCTTGGGCATAGCCTTGGCGTATTCATCCGACTCCTTTCCTCCGACTTCTTCATTGGAGTTGATAATCCGGAAGTCGCCTGCTGCTAGCTCCAAGATGAATTCCTGCATATAAACAATGAACTTGTGAAATGAGTTACCCCTCTTCCCTTTCTCAAGTCCGCCTCACTTGACCCCCACTCTCTGGTTGGCCGGGTTGCTGTAACTTTTCATGAGTTGGCTGAGAGGGACAACTCCTTTATCCAATACTACTAAGGACTCGTCCTTGAAAAGAGTCGGCCTTTCTGAATTATTTTATATCATTTTCATTTTTGCATGTGTCATCTGTTGACCATGGTCTTTGCAACTCATCGGGTTTGCCACATCTTTGACCGGTGAGATTATCGCGGACATCCCGATATTCTCGCGAATTTATCGCGATAGGCGGCGCCGTCATTCCTCTAGGGTTTATCTTATCCCCTTATATGTATTAAAGCGGGGGGACCAGATCTCATTTGTCCCCTCTGCTTCTACTTTGTCTTCTTCCTTTGTCTTTCCTCGTACGCACGTGTCCACTCGCACGCACGCACGCCACTCCTCACCTTGCCATGGCTCCCAAGCTGGCCAAGAAGAAGGGCAAGGCCGCGAAGGCTTCCCTCGACACTGTGGTGGACCTTGGCACCGCCGCCGCCGCCGCAGCTGCTTCTTCCGCGCATGCACATCGGCGCACCATCTCTGCCAACTGGGGCAGATCTATTCTGTCCCAAGAAATCCTCGATGAGTATGAACAATCTGGACTTATCTAATCTAGCATTGAGTGGTGTGCCGCCGGTGAGGAGGTCGAGCCTACTCCGGCCGCCGGGGAAGTCGTCGTCTTCGGTGAGCACCTCTTCCGTGGCTTCTCTCCCCCGGGTAACTTGTTCTTCCAACAACTTCTTGCACATTACAAGCTCCGCATTCATAACCTTGCCCCCAACTCTATCCTCAATCTTTCCAATTTCGTCACCCTCTGCAAAGATTACCTTAAAATCAAGCCGGATTTAGATCTCTGGCTTGAACTCTTTTATTGCAATCCTCAACCTGGGACCTTTGGCGGTCCTCTGCTTCAATGTGGAGTCGTTGCTCTGCAACGATGTCAAGGTTCTCCTTTCCCCAAGCCTCTTTTCCCTAGCCATGTCAAGGACTGGCAAAAATCTTATTTCTATTTCAAGGACACGTCCCCAAAGAACGAGCCTCGCCTCCCCAACTTCTCCCCCGACTTCTTGGAAATAACTCCTGTCATGAAGGCGAAGTGCTTGGAGGAAGCTCGCCCCAAATTTGAAACTTTGATGGGCCGACTTCGCGCCCTGATGGCGCATGGACTTTGTGGTATGGACCTCGTGCCTTGCTGGACTACCTGGAGAATCCAGCCTCTCAGCACCAGGACTCAGCTGATCGTCGAGTACACCCGATGTGTCACCGACAACCTACGAATGTCTGAGAAACAAGCCAGCAACAATGAAATCAACCGCTTGGTAAAGAAGCTTACTGGCAAGATGATCAAGGACCAAGAGAACTTTGGTCTTTCGCCTTTTTGTGTAACAAGTCCTCCACCAGCGGTAAGTCTCACTCTATTTGCAATCTCAACTCATTCTTGTATCATTTCAACTCCTTATCTCACTATCTCTTTCTGAACTTTGCACAGTTGGATGACGATTCGTGGAAAATGACGCCCGACTCTGAGGGAGCTGACGAAGAAGAAGTTCCCGTCGAAACTAAGCAAACAGCCGTCACTGATGGCGATGATGGCGCTGATGAAGAAAATCAGGAGTCTTCTCTGGAAGCTCCTAATACCACTGCTAAGGGTCCTTCCCACTCGGACCCGCCAACTGTTGCATCGACTTCTTCTGGGAAGTCGTCAAGTGACAAGGACCCGGCTCCCACTCCTTAAAATAACACCAAGAAGAGGGGCCGGACTGGAGTTGCAAAGGTGCCTCTCTCACGTCTTTCGTGCCTTCGAAGTCCAGTTACTAAGGATGACAAACAAACACAGGGCGTGGCGGCTGCGAGGAAGAGGAAGTTGTGTAGGGAGGGGCCAGCTGATGCTCCACTGGTGATATCCACTCCTCGCAAGCGCAAGTCTCCATCTGCTTCTCCCCCTACTATCGCCAACTCCTACGATTCTGGAGCCCTGCCTTCCTCCGACTCCAATGCTTCTCTAAACCTTGAGACCAACACTGGGTAAGTCAACTTCTGACCTGTTTGTTTTCTGTTTAACTGCTCACTATACCTCTTTCTTTATTTGTATTCATTCTCAGGGCTTGCCCCTCTACCAAGGTCGCAAAACTTAAGGACCCGGCCGATGTCACCTCAGTGCATAAGCCTGAGGTTCCTTCTACAATCTCCACCTCAACAAGTACAAGGACGACTCCTTCTGCAGTTGCTTCTGCGGGAGTCACCATCGCTGCAACTCCTCCTCCGAATCCCGAGTCCTTGCTGGCGACTCGGGTTAACACCCCTTTGGCTGCTAAGTCCCAGTCAGCAGCTAAAACTCAATATGTCTTGATGAGCACTTCCAAGGCACCTCCTTCTAAAGCTGCGAAGGGACCTGTAGATCCCTCCTCCAACCTTGTCATTGACTATAGATGACTTCGGGTCGGGGAGAACAAGTCCTTCATGGAGGCATGGGAAGAAGCCTCCAAGCTGAATGAAGAAGCTGCCAAGCTACAGAGTGAGGAGTTGTCCAGCTTGATGGCCCTCAAAATGGTTCATACTATAAGTTCTTCTAATTATTCTTCAAAATTATGTCTTCCCCTGTATCAGTAGCCCCCAAGCACCTAACGGAGGTGACTTGCAGCTAAGATAGGTGCTTTTACTACCAACCACTTGTTTAGAAAACTGAATTTCATGCTGTTTAATCTAAGACTAGTAGCATCATTCATATCATTCATAGTCTTAGGAGTGGGAGTAGGAGTCGATGATACCTCGATGGTTTTTGCCATGAGACACCTCACGGATGTGTTGTGGACATTCTCATTGGGGGATTAAAAGAGGAAAGGATATGGTGAAGATGTAATGGCAATGGCGGCAACCTCACTTGTGGTTTCTTCTTCTTCCTCTCCGGATGAGTGTGGCACCCCCCTCTGACACTTGTCGCCAGAGAGGCGGTCGCCCCGTGCACCAGCCCAGGATAACTGGTTGCACGTTACGACAATGCAACATAGCGGAAATCATTACACAATCAGGCCCAAAGGGCTACAAATGGTTTACATTTCCATCAAGGCATTACAATTATCACGGCCAAGCGTGGCACGGGACAGTGTTTAACTGGCAGCGGAAGACGACTAAAGCGACGGCTTGGAGAGGCTCCATTCCGCAAGCATCTGGCTGGACTACTGATCCTAGCACGTCCTTCCTCCATCTCCTTACTATGGTAGAAGATGAATCCTCTCAACGTCTGGCCACATGAAAGCCAGTTTGAGTACAATGACGTACTCGCAAGAAACAACCACAAGACATGAACAGTCAAGCAATTAGGCAACGAGTAGCTGGCAACATAAATACTCCAAACAAGGTAGGTGTCTACTTACGGCAGTCCAAATGGATGACAACATGGCATCACAATAAAACATGGCATAAGCAAACAACGGGGTACCACCAGTACAGGGTCCAAGCCAGGTGGGGTTGGATCGTGTGCCGGAGATCACACAAAGAGCTTACTTGTGAAGATTAACGGGTGTACCCGTTGGTACCGAGTATTATAATAACATCTGTCATCACAACTAGGCCCAATGGCCTTACCACCTCTGTCAAACTGCTAGGCCCACTGGCCTCAACTTTCCACTCGGGCATGCACGAGTGATGTTGGCTCGGGCCTAACTATAGGCTCCCAACGATCACGCCGTCATCCCAATACACGTGAACCATCCACAACTCAAGTAACATTCCCTGCATCAGCTTATTGTTCATTTAGTGAAATCAGGTTGTTCATCTTTATTTCAAACCGAACTTAAGTTTAAACTCTGGACTCGACAAGGACACACAGTGTGACCGGCACTGAATTGTTGTTCCATATCCCAGGAACAAGGCTAGCTGCTAGGTTGACATGCTCTCGAGAGGTTGCATTATCCACCTATCAAAGTGCACCCTACTCAACCGGTACTACAGGTTGTCACGCCAAAGTCGTACTAAGCAAAATACACTTACATGACCGTCCATTTGCTAAGACACTCTCCTGCACCACCCTATATGCATGGTACATGGGCAGGTGAATCCGGCACATCCCCCGGCGCAACCGGGTATGCCTAGCTCCGGACTCCCTAGCACTAGTCGAACCCGTGCCTGTCGACCACTTCCCCTCGGACAGCACAACTGAACGACTGCGCCCAATGGATGGCACCAAAAGAGGCTCGACAACCTAGTAGGCCAAGGCCCTCCATGAGACGATGATGGTCCTACTTTCAAGGTTCAGATTGGTGGCACTATGGACTGACCCTATCGATGTTTGGAGGGGTGTTTCATTTAATCCAGTTTCATCATTCACAAGTCCAAACAACAGAGAATTAGTCCAACACAATAAAGGATTAGTCCAACGCAAAATCATCATATCAGGTCAACATGAAACAAAAGCAAATTCCACACAATAGTTCAAGCAATGGGTAGTTTGCATTGACCGGGTGACTATAGGGCCACCACTGATCAAGCAAAAGAAAATAAATAAAAATGTTGCACAGGTGGTTAGCGTCAACCGGGCGACTGGGGTGCCTGCCACAGGTCGATTTAAAATAAAGTCAATCAACTGGGCGACTGAGTGCCTGCCACAGGTCGATTTAAAAGAAAGTACAATCAACCGGGCGACTGAATGCCTGCCACAGGTCGATTTAAAAGAAGGTACAATCAACCGGGCGACTGAATGCCTGCCACAGGTCGATTTAAAAGAAGGTACAATCAACCGGGCGACTGAGTGTCTGCCACAGATTGATTTAAAAGAAAGTACAATCAACCGGGCAACTGAGTGCCTGCCACAGATTGATTTAAAAGAAAGTACAATCAACCGGGCGACTGAGTGCCTACCACAGATTGATTTAAAAGTTAATGGAGGCGTCCACGTGATCCCGTTCCTCCATTCCATTGACTGCGGTGGTTTCCCTAGTCCATCATCGCCGGAATGGGGAGTGGTGCATGGTACCGTCCAACACATGCCACAACTCTACAGAAATGTAGCCGATTCAATCCACTTGGGCAGGACCCAACGTGTATTTACTCGGGGTACCGGAACTCAAGCCACGGGACATGGGTTTATCGTATTACAGGAATGAAACAAAGTCATGATATCTCATGACGCATAGTTCACAGGTGATAAGCAATCAAAATGCACATATGACATAGTAATATGCAAACAAACAATCATCGCTTGAGTGTTCATAGCAAGTGGTTAGCTTGCCTTCAGAGATTGAAACCATTTGTACGGACACGTCGTGGCTTAGGGTCTCGGTTCGCCGATATCGCGGGTTACACCTATGCACGCATACAAGGTTGCTGCGCATACAAGTATTTTACAAAAAAAGTAAAACATGTACTAATGGATAGAGCTTTTCAAACTAAAAATTTACAAACTTGAATCACCTCAAACGGAGCTACGGTTCAAAAGTTATGGCGCGGCGACAGATAGTTATCTGCTGCTCACTCTGATAAAAAAACAGAGCGGGCCGCTTCGGAACTGGGCTGGGCTGACCGCGGGCTCCGGTGAAGTATGCTTTCGCAACCGAGAAGCAGAGATGAATGGGAGGCGCCTCCACTTAACCGACGTGGCGGCTGAGCCAGGACGGGCCCACGGGTCAGTGCCACAGGGGTGCCACGCTGGCCGCCTCCTTCCTCGCGTCGATGACGCTTGGGAGGGAGCCTGACGCTGGTTTGGCCGGCTCGGTCCCGGACGGCCGTCGCCGCTCCGGTGGGTTTCGATGGCCACCGAGGGAACGGGGAGGACCACCCTGCCGCGTCGCTCCCGAGAAGGGAGACCACAGCATGGGGAGGCAGGGGAGCGTCGCCTCGGGTGCGTGCTGTGCGAGCTCGCCGCCGGTGACTCCCGGATGGGGATGAGGCTAGGGGCCACCATTTTGCAAGTGGTTTGACCAGGGAGGTAGAGGAGATCAAGGGGAACACCTCCACGGTTTTAATTGAAGAACGGCTCGGTCTCGAGATCTCCACGGTTGATGAACCGACGGCGACGACCTCTGCCAAATCGGAGCAGGGCTCCGCCATTCCGCAGCTAAAAGGGCAGAGGGGCTCCAGGGGGAAGAGGGAAGTGTGTCATGAGGGGCTCAGCAGAGGCCGGGGCGGCCTTTTATAGGCTCCCGAGGAGGTGGCTGCCATCAATGGCATGGCGAGGTGGCGGGGTGAGGTGTCCCGAGGCTGCATCGGCGGTGTGTCGCGGGGCGGGTGGCATACGTGGCTACTGTGGAGGGATGGGACGGGTCGGGGCGGCGCAGTCGCTGATGAGAGGGTCCCGCGGCAGCGCTTTTCCTGCGGCGCGTCGGCTAGCTGTTTGGCAGCGTGCTGGAGAGATGGAGCCGGCGCCGCGTGGCCTCTGGGGTCTAGGGGAAGGAGTCACCTGCTGGGCACAGAACCGGCGGGGAGGAGCTAAACGGCGTCGACCACAAAGTGGCGGCGCTGTCAGGCATGGTCGTGCCAGCGATGGCCACGCCCCTGGCCATGCCGACATTGGCATGAGGACATTTCTCTCAGCTCAAAGCTCAAACGGGAATTCTGTTCGCATCACCTTGCGCCAAAAGGAAAACTCTACCACTTCCTAGTTATAAGTTTTTGCTATTTTGCAACTTTGTATAAGCGAATATTCAGAAAACCTAGGGAATACCAGGTGTTCGATGAAATGACCAGGGCCTTGCACATCTCAGAAAAATTCCCAAAATTCATAGTAGGCTTGAATGGATGTATATAGTATGTATATGTAGTTTGAGCTCAATTGGGCACCTGAAAGTGGGTTAAATAATTTGGTGTCCAAAAATGCCCTAATGGCATGGGTATGCCAAGCGTGCTTCCTCAAATAATATTGATCTAATCTTGTGGATATTTTGTTATATATGGGAGGTTGTCTATTTGGCAAAGTTTCGATGCCAAATGACTTTTGTAGCTAGGGTTTACTTTGGAAATTGCAATAGCATGCAAAGGGCATTACAAAGGAAGTACCTCAAATATTGCTCAAATGAGGTTTGGCCAATGGAGTGAAATGTTTAGGAGATGGAATTATGCACCTTCCCAAAATAGAAGAATTTCTCGATGATTCGAAGGTGTCTAGATAATTCTTGGATTAAAATGGCATAATAGAGAATATGAATAATTTTGGAAATATTGCATGGGACTATGAAATATTTTCCCATGGGAGTGATGTATATGTATGAGGGAACCATATGGTAGCTTGGTGGAATTTATTTCAAGCTACAATTTTGATGGTGGCTTTGGTAGGATAGACAGAAAGGTTTTGGAATCCCCAAATGGAACCAATGTTTAACAAACAAAACAATGGCATGGGAATATAGTGGAGGGTGACAAGGATCAAGGATTATTGGGAAATTTCTAAGAAAGCGAAACCAAAGTCAAACCAAACACCAACAGGTTTGAAGAAAACATTTTGAAAACAGAAAAAGTTTTTCAGGTGTGAGAAAACACCACTAAAATTTGGGACGATTTTTTTGGGTGTTACAATGAGTACTCCTCTTGACCTAACAACACAATCCTTGGAGGCTTCTTGTTGGAGGTGTTCTTCTTGAAGAAAGGTTTTTTGTGAGGGATCTTTGACTTATCCTTGGGGACAAGCCTCCCTTCATGATCTTCTCTTTTCTCCCATGGGCAATCGACAACGAAGTGAAATTGATTTTGGAAATTGTAAAAGGATCTCACTCTTGGACCACCCTCCTTGTTACCACTTGATTGGTAAATTTGTGCCTTTGCCTTGGACAGGCTCTTCCATAAAATTCTTGCCGCAAGAGCAACGTAATCTCTATGAAGATCATGAACTTCTTTTGGATCCCATTTGGTTATGTCTTCATCACAAGTTTGGTCCTCTTCATGCTCCACAACCTTGAGCTTCAAAGCAAGTGAAGTTCCTTTATGCATTCCTATGGCACGGGCTCGAGCATCTTGAGCATTCTTGACGGCCACCTTGAATGCTGACATTTCTTGCATAACTTCATTGGAGGTTATGAGATGGTAGTTGTATCTTCCTTGGAGACTCTTCGTGTCATTGGGCTCAAAGGGCACGAGAGCACTCAGATACTTTCTTTTGATCCAAGCATCATCCACATAAGAAGCACCAAGATCTCTAAATGTGGTTGCAATGGACTTGAGCCTTCGATACATGTCCTCATTGTCTTCACCTTCCAACATGAAAAAGCCCTCAGCTTGGTTGCTCAAAGCATCATATCTATTTCTATTCATGTTCTCATTTCCAACAAACAAGTCGGATAGGGCATCCCAAGCTTCTTTGGCGGTGAAGTATTGAATGTGAGGCATGTCCTGCTCCCCCGCGGCAAGTTCAATCATATGAAGAGCGATGACATTTAGTTGACTATCAACAACCTCTCTCCTTGTCATGTTGTTTGGATCCACGGCCTTGAACCCAAAATCAATGATTCTCCAATTAGTAAAACAAGATGCATTTAGCCTAGGTGGATCACCCCTATTGTTTATATGAGGATGAGGGATGGGTGGGTCGGGGGAGTACCAATGAGGAACCTCATGGTACCCCTCTTTCCCACCATCACTTTTAGGTGGGGAGTCTTTACTAGTTCCTTCACCCACCTTACCCTCGCCGGATTTAGCCAAAGCTATATCCTTTGCGGCGGAAGCGGAATCCACTGGAGTAGGGGACGCGGGGGCTTTACTAGCTTGTAAGATTTGCGCCATCATTTCACACATCTCTGTCATTTGAGTTTCCATGGAGGAAGTCAAGGTTACTTCCAACTTATTCAGATCATCCATGGAAACCTGATGACCCACAAGTATAAGCGATCACAACAGTCTTCGAGGAAAGGAAAACCCAAATTTATTGATTCGACACAAGGGGAGCCAAAGAATATTTATAAGCCTTAGCAATTGATCTGTCAGATCAGCCACACCTGGAAAGTAACTTGCTTGGCGCAATTTATCAGTAGCAACAGTAATATAATAGCAGCAGTAATAAAGTAACAATGGTAGTATTTTAAAAACAGCAATAGTAGCAATCTTAGTAACAGCAGGATTAAAACACCGTAGGCATAGGGATGTAAATACGGGCGCTGCATGGATGAGATAGTTCATGAAATAATTGCGAAGGGCAACATGTAGATAAACAAATAAATAGTATTGAGGTGCTAATAAACATAGGCATATATTCTGTAGGTAGTCGTGCGTGCTTGCAATAAGATACCTGCACGACATCCTTAGTCTAACCATCCCGTGTCGGCGGGGCCTTTATGAGGAGCCTAAAGGTAATTAAGGTACTCCTTTTACAAAGAATACATGTCACCCTCAAGTCAAAACCACCCCATTCGGATACATGTCATAATCATGTGTAAGCATGTGCCAAGTCAATCCAACATGAATTATTCGGAGGAGGATACCACAATACCATACTAAATTATGAATTAAGCGATACATGTTAATTTCTACATGGCAAATTATCCACTCCTAGACGGTTAAAACTAATCATAAGAAACTATGAACTCCCAAGTGTACATTAGCAATACAACTATGTATCAAGACGAGCCAAAGCATGATCATCCAGACAAGTATATGTACAAAAGAGAAAACAAATAGAGTTCATACCAGCCCATTTAATTACCATGTCCACTTCACCGTATATCGTCATCATTGCTCTTTCACTTGCATGACCGAATAATATGGAAATAAAAATCGAGCCCAAGCGGCGCTGTGAGAACTGGTCGAACCCTGCACCAACTATACAAAATAAAAGAGAAAAGGGAAAATATGTTTGGCTTTTCGAATTTTAAGAAAAAAGAGAAGAAAACAAATAACCAAAGGAAATCTTTTTGGATTTCGAATTAGCAAGAAAAGAACAAAATGAAGAAACCGAAAAAGGAAAAGAGAGAAAGTCATAAACAAACCGAAAACTCAATAAAGGAAAATGTTTTTGGGTTTTTGAAACTAAAAAGGAACAAAAAACATCAAGAAAGCAAATCAAGAAAATTCAAAATGGACATACAAAGCAAGAATGCATAAACCGACTAGAATATGGAAATGAGTGAAGTGTCGGTGAGAATACGTACTCCCCCAAGCTTAGGCTTTTGGCCTAAGTTGGGACTCAGTGGTAGCCGCCCCATGGGTTCCACCCTGGTGCATCATAGGTGGGGTAAGTCGGCTCCTGTGGCTACGACAAGGAAGGCCCTGCGTCCTGGTAGTAGTGCGAGGAGCCTTCCCCGTATTGGTACGAGGTATGCTCCACCGTGGTCTCCTCCCGCTCCTTAGTCGCCTCTGCGTGGAAGCTCGAACTCCCGAGGCATACGTCCAGCTCGTGCACAGAGAACGACCATCCCTTCCTGCCGGCATAATTAAACAAACAAGTATTGGGCAAAAGCACTTCCTGTACAACGTTATTAGCGAATAACACTTTATAAAACATTTTATTAGGATGAGACTTTTAAGAAATAAAATGATGCAATTTCATAAAATCAAAATCAAGTCTCTCAATAGGAAGTGGAGGATCTGCGGAATCAGGGTGTACTCCCATTTCAGCAAGGATGCGTGAAGCAATCACCCCCCCCCCCCCCCCCCCCCCCCCGGTAAATGGGTCCCCTAACATTGATAGTAGAAAGAAGGCAAGCAATCAAAGCACCAATACTAAAGGTTTTATCCTTGTTGATAGCAGCAGCCAGAGTAGCAAGATGAAGATTAGTAATATTGCTAGTATTATCTCTAGCAAGATAATAAGCAAAATATCGAATAGCTGGAAATTGAATGCTTCTAATTTTACCTCGCTGCACCGAACGGTCATCATCATTACACAATTCCTTGTAAAGTTGCCACAGATAAGGTGGTTGTTCCTGAAATTTTATGGTTGTCTCTTTATGGGGGGCACATAATATAGCACTAAGCCTTTTAAGAGACAACTTGCAAGGCTTATTATAAAGCTTAAGTTCAACAGATGGATTGAAAGAAGAGTTGTTAAATTTAAAACTTTGAACAAATATTCTTGTGAGGTTCTCAAATTGTGGCTTCTCATTTGCCACAAATTCTCCCAACCCTGCATTAGAGATTAGCTTATAGAAATCATCATAGATACTTGCAGCTTTTAGAAAATCATCGCAAGGGTAAATTGTTGGGTGAACTTTATCTTCTTGTTCAAGGAAGATGGGTGTCATCAAGTCCTCGTTATAGGATTGCCTAAATTGAGGATCAGTACCTGAAGATCTTGTCACCCTAGAGGAGGTTGAATGTCTCCGCTCAAACACCTCTCCATAAGCATGCTTATCCATCCTTCTATTCTGATTTTTTTTAACAAACCTCATAAAACTTGATTTTAAAGCAAAAAATTCATGGGCAACACTTTAGGAACTATAAGAGAGCTAAACCATGCAGCAAAAATAATTAACAAGTTCATAAACAAGCATGCAAGCTCACTAAACAAGCTACCTATAGCAGCAAAATACTCAAGATATACCGCACCATTCAAAATTTTGATTGGATAAACGAAGGAGTCACATACCGGAGAGCAAATGATCCAAATCTCAGCAGAAAAGATGGGCTGAGCAAGTAGATCGAAAATATCGAGCAAGAACAGGAGTTCTGGAAATGGTGGAGTGAAAAGTCGGGAGAGAGAAAGGATGGGGAGGAGACTCACCATGCGGGGGCCAGGTGGGCCCCAGGCGCCACCCAGGCGCGACCAAGGCTGGGCTGCGCCCAGGGGTCGTCTGCCAACATGGTGGGTCCCCCTGGGCAGTATTTGGTGCTGCACGGGCCCCATTTTATGCATAAAAAATTTCAGAATTTTTCCAGGAATTTTTGACAACTTTAATTTTTGGATATTTTCAGGATTATAAAATGACTCAAAATCTCAGAAATGAATTTTTTAAAGGTGCAAAACCAACCAAATACTAAAATCACAAAAGTGCAAAAAAAATCATCAAAACAAAAGTAACATGGAAATCATAGTTTCATCTATTTAAAATAAATTTGAGAGCAAGGTTGATCAAGTCTTGCTTCAAGCTTACTTTATATAACACAATTTTTTTGAATTCCACCAAATAATTATGTTACCACAAACTTGATGGCTATTGTCCCAATCATAATAAATTGATATTCCTTGTGATGATCATATATGGGACAATCAATATCTCCAATCTTGATGGTTTTGACATTTGCAATGAAAGTTAGACCATAAACCTTGTCAACCTTCTTTGGAAAATACACCGTGTGCTCTTTATCATTAACATTGAAAGGAACCTTCCATTTGTTGCAGTCAATAACAGCCCCTGCAGTATGTAAGAAAGGTCTCCCAAGAATAATAGACATATTGTCATCTTCAGGCATATCAAGCACAACAGAATCAGTTAAGATAAGGCAATTATTAGTCACTTGAACTGCAACATCCTCACAAATGCCAATAGGGACAGCAGTTGATTTATCAGCCATTTGTAAAGAAATGTTACTGGGTATTAGTTTCTCAAAATAAAGCCTCTTATAAGTAGAAAAAGGCATAACACTTACTCCTGCACCAAGATCACATAAAGCAGTTCTAACATAATTATTCTTAATTGAGCAAGGAATAGTTGGGATACCTGGGTCTCCAAGCTTCTTTGGGATTTTGCCATTAAAAAAATAATTAGCAAACATAGTGGAAATTCCCTCATTAGGAATTTTCCTTTTGTTAGAAACAATATCTTTGATATACTTGGAATAAGGAGGCAATTTAATAGCATCAGTCAAAGGAATTTGCAAAAAGAGAGGTTTCATCCATTCACAAAATTTATTATAATGCTCTTCTTCCTTTGATTTATACTTCTTGTTAGGGAAAGGCATAGGTTTTTGCACCCAAGGTTCTCTTTCACTACCATGCTTCCTAGCAACAAGTTCTTCCTTATTATACTTCCTATGTTTAGGAGGTTTTTCAGGTTCTTCATCATTTTCTTCTTTATTAGGATCATTTCCTTTATCAATATCAGTAACAGGTTCATTATCATTTTCGGTTTCAGCATCAGATATAGAAATATTATTATGATTCTCTAAAACAGGTTCTTTATCAATTTCCAACTCATTAGTCTCTCCTAGTTCTTTATGCTTCTTCTTTTTCTTTTTCTTTTTCTTTTTAGGAGGACTAGCAATGTTATTTTCAGATAATTGAAATCCTGAGTAGCAGTACCACCTCTAGTTATTACACCACAAGTTGGTTTATCATCCTTTTTAAAGGTTTCAGCAAGCAAATCTTTTTGTACTTTAGTAATTTGTTCAAGTTGAGTTTGCACCATGACAAAATGCTTGGTAAGTCCTTTAACACCATTAGCAGTTCTTTCTAAAACATCATGCAAATTTTTAATAATATAAATTTTTTCTTGCAGTTGATTTTGAACTTTCATATTGAAATGATTTTGCTTCACAATAAAATTATCAAATTCATCTAAGCATTGATCAGTAGGCTTTCGGTAAGGAATGTATCCCTTACCGAAATTCTGAAGAGAATGTACCTCTACCATTGGAGGATGAGTGATAGGATCACATAATGCTTCAATAGGTGGTAGATTTTTTACTTCTTCAGCTTTAATACCTCTCTCCTTAAGAGATTTCTTCACTTCCTGCATAGTTTTAGAATTAAGCATATGAATGCCGCTTTTCTTTGATGTCTGAGTTAGTGTCAGTGGGGGGTGTTGGTGGCGGCTCAGGTGTAGACGATTCATCATGATTCTGGCAGATTTTAGCCAATAATTCTTCAGCTTCGTTCGGAGTCCTTTTCCTGAAAACACAACTAGCACAACTATCCAGATATGTTCTAGATTCGTCTGTTAGTCCATTATAAAAGATATCCATGAGCTCACTTGTAGGTAGCATGTGTCCAGGCCGGGCCCTGAGTAAGGCACAAAACCTCCCCCAAGCTTCGGGTAGACACTCTTTCTCAATTTTTTAAAATTGTAAATTCTTTGCAAAGCAGAGTGTTGCACATGAGCAGGATAATATTTTTCAAAGAAAATTTTAACTAATTCATCAAAGCTTTTGATAGATCCACTAGCTAAATTGTAAACCATCTTTTAGCTTCAACAATAGATATGAGTGACAGATCAACAAAAAAATCATAATCCTCTTCTTTAATGCTAATAGGAGATGTGGCAAGCTCAGGATCATGAGCAGTTTTATAATTCATAGCATGTTTTTCAAGAAGTTCCTTCCGTATTTCAGGATCGGAAGTGTCAATATCCATGCTTGCTCTAATAAATTCATCTTCAATTTCAACATAAGCATCATCAGGGTAGCTACTACCATAATTTCTTGTTTCAGGAGAGTCAACAGGTGTAGCAATGTGTTCATCCGAATTTTCAGCATTTTCAATTTCTTTAACTTTAGCAATTTTACTTTCTAGAAACGAACTAAGTGAACTCCCTTCATCAAGAACAACAGAAGCATCATCATAATTACCAATGACAGAATCAGACTCAGCAGAAGTAGCATGTGAAGTGTGTCGTGGTGGTGGTGTAACAAGCTTATTCAAAACAGTAGGTGAATCAAGAGCAGCTTTAGAGTTGAGAGCAGTATCTTTCCTTGTGATGGAAGGTAGTATAGTAACCTTGGCGTCACGTTTATCCTTCATGATGAAGAATAAATTGCAGTAGATAGAATAACTCCCAAGTGAACTTATAAATAGAGCTATGCTCCCCAGCAACTGCGCCAGAAAATAGTCTTGATGACCCACAAGTATAGGGGATCGCAACAGTCTTCGAGGGAAGTAAAACCCAAATTTATTGATTCGACACAAGGGGGGCCAAAGAATATTTATAAGCCTTAGCAACTGATTTGTCAGATCAGCCACACCTGGAAAGTAACTTGTTTGGCACAATTTATCAGTAGCAATAGTAATATAATGGCAGCAGTAATAAAGTAACAGCAGTAGTATTGTAAAAACAACAATAGTAGCAATCTTAGTAACAGCAGGATTAAAACACTGTAGGCATAGGGATGTAAATACGGGTGCTGCATGGATGAGATAGTTCATGAAATAATTGCGAAGGGAAACATGTAGATAAACAAATAAACAATATCGAGGTGCTAATAAACATAGGCATGTATTCTGTAGGTAGTTGTGCGTGCTTGCAATAAGATACTTACACGACATCTTTTGTCCAACCATCCTGTGTCAGCAAGGCCTTTATGAGGAGCCTAAAGGTAATTAAGGTACTACTTTTACAAAGTACCGGAACAAAGCATTAACATTCAATGAATACATGTAACCCTCAAGTCAAAACCATCCCCTCCGGCTGTCCCAAAAGCTGTCACTTTGGGGCCACGGGTTCCAGGCAATAACAAGTGCAAACAACTTGTAGATATGATCCAAAACAATACTTATCATAATATGTTCAGATCTGAAAACATGGCACTCGGCCCTAAGTGTCAAGCATTAAGCTCACCAGGTTGCAACAACGATAAAAAGCACTCTCACAGATACTAGGCATCATGTCCTAACAATCTGACATCTTATTACATGAACAATCTAATCCAATCCCTAACATCCCCTCAGCCTACAGCGGTGAATTACTCACACAAGGATGGGGGAAACATGGATGGTTGATGGAGAGGCGGTGGTGATGGCGATGGTGATGGCGGCGATCTCCCCTTCAATCCCCATCCCGGCAGGGTACCGGAACAGGAACTTCTGCTCCCCGAATTAGGTTTCGAGGAGGCGGCGGCGCTCAGTAAATTTTCTAGAAAAACGATCGGGGGCTCTGGCGTTTTTAGGTCGAGGGAAGTAAATAGGCGAAAGAGGCGTCGTCGACCGAGCCACTAGGTGGCCAGGTGGGCCCCAGGCACGGCCCATCCTGAGCCGCGGCCAGGTGGCACCTGGGGGCTGTGGACTCCTCCCGCAGCTCCCCTTCTGGCTCCATGGGTCTTCAGCCAAATAAGAATTTCTTGAATTTTTCCAGAATTTTCCGAGAACTTCGATTTCTGCACAAAAATAAGAAACCAAGGCAATTCTGCTGAAAACAGCGTTAGTCTGCGTTAGTTCCATTCAAATCATGCAAACTAGAGGAAAAACAGTAGCAAAAATGTTTGGAAAAGTAGATACGTTTTGGACGTATCAAAAACCCACTAGTATTAGCACCCGTATCTCCGTCCTCAATACCCATACTCTCTTAGGCGTTAAAGCCTAAATAATGAGCCAAGGCTCTGATACCAATTAAAAGGATCGTATGGGCACATAGAGGGGGGGGTGAATAGGTGCTACACCAAATTTTAATTCTTTTTTAATTTAGGCTTGACACAAAAGGTAAATTCTCTAGATATGCAACTAAGGTGAATTTACCTATATGACAAGCAAGCACTAGAACTACACAAGATACAAGTAAAGGTAAACAAGGATAGAAGTAACCGAAAGTGAAGCACGCGGAGACAATGATGTATTCCCGAGTTCCTCCTTTTGAGGGGAGTGATACGTGTCAAATGTATCTATAATTTTTGATTGATCCATGCTAGTTTTGTGATGTTTTCACATGTTTTTACTATCATATTACATCATTTTTATGCATTTTTTTAGACTAACCTATTGACAAGATGCCTAGTGCCAGTTCTCTGTTTTTGTGATGATTTTGTTGCAAAAAGTTACTTCTGGAAATATTCTTGGAATTGGACGAAAATTTACGATGATTTTTTATTGAAGAAATAAGGACCGGAGCCAGAAGGGCGACCCCGGGGGGACCCACAGGCCAGGGGCGGGTCCCACCCGTGGGTCTAAGGGGGGTCGCGGCCACAACCCGCCTCTGCCCCTCGGGCACCCCCTCGGCCGCCTCCGATGCCTATAAAATCATCCCCGACAAAAAAAACCCTAACCCCCAAAGGATTTTCCCAAATACGATACAGAGCTTCGCAGCCATCGCCGACAAGTTTCGAGGGTTCAGAAGGTCCTGTTCCGGCACCCTGCCGGGACGGGGATCGACCGCCGGAGCGATCTCCATCAATACCGTTGCTTCCCGCGATGAGGAGGGAGTAGTCCCTCACTGGGGCTGAGGCTTATACAAGTAGCTATGTGGTTATCTCTCTCTCCTATGATGTGATCTTCGTTGTGATCATGAGCTTTGTTAGTATAGTCGAATACATGATGTTTCCCTATGTGTAATGGATATGATGTTGCTCAAGTGGTGTTATCTAGTATAATTTGCGGAGTCACCGTTGTGATCATGGTACCTCGATGACAGTGTGGGTGCCGTGTGTGACTCTATTCATCAAGATTAGAGGGATCTTCATCATGAGTTTGTTCTTTATTATTGTTGGATTGAATAGATCATGAGGTTTCTTGATGCTTGTGTTATTGAAGAAAGAAACTATTCAAGAAATAGGTTGTGGTGTTTGTTAGTACTATCTTTGGATGCGGATAGTGACAGATGAAGTGTCCACAGATGTGGAATACAAACTTTAAGGTGTGCTTATCGTAGCCCTACGCAATTCTCATCCTATTTGATCCACAAAAGAATGATCTCCGAGTAACGTCTACCATGCATGTGTTTTTGTGGGAACTATCATGTGTTTAATTATGTTAATGATGTTGAGAGTAGTCACTAGTGAAAGTATGAAGCCTAGGCCTTGTTTCCAAGCATTGATACACCGTTTTTAGTCACTTTTGTCCCTTGTTTGCTTGCTGCCATTTTTATTACAGAATTACAAAATCACCTTTTACCATCCATATCACTTGCATTTTACCATCTCTTCACCGAACTAGTGCACCTATACAACTGACAATTATATTAGGTGTGTTGGGGACACAAGAGACTTCTTGTATCTTAATTGCAGGGTTGCTTGAGAGGGATATCTTTGACCTCTACCTCCCTGAGTTCGATAAACCTTGGGTTACTCACTTAAGGGAAAATTGCCGCTGTCCTACAAACCTCTGCGCTTGCCTTTGTGGCATTGAGTAGGCCTTTGTGGCAAGCTCACACCCCTCCAAACGAGATGTACTCCCTGATGTCTACTACACGCTTCTATTCTTGTAGACTTGTTGGGCCTCCAAGCGCAGAGGTTTGTAGGACAGCACCACGAAGGTTTGGTTCACCTTCCACTATCAGAATCCTTCAAGGCGGAGTCCGGAACCTTTACAACAATCTTGGGGCACACACCCACAACTTAATTGGGGGCTCTCGAATCACCACAATCTGTTCAAACAATACAACAAATAAGAACAACAAGCTAGGTTTTCCAAAAGGAAACCCTAACCACGAATCCCTCAAGTGAATGAGGGGGAAAGGTAAATCGGCTTGGTGAAGTAGTAGATCCTGGCCTTCTCCTTAAATCCTCCAAAGATCAATGAGTTTTACTGGAGAAATTGGGAGATCTGTGAGATTTGAGCTTGCAACAAAGGGGGGCTTTTCTTTTCTGGTCGAGCTATCTTGAGGTAGAAGATGGAGTGTGTATGTATACCCCTTCACAAATCTAGCCGTTTGAAGCCGTTGGGCCGGATAATCCGGGTTAAGTAGGGGCCGGATAATCTATTCCCCGAAATAATCCGGCCTCCCACCAAAACTCCGGCTCAAATATCCGGCCGGTTCCAGAGAGTCGCGCCTTCGGGCGCTATTTTTTTCGAAGCCAAAATTCCTTCGAGGGGCCAGATAATCTAGCCTACCACAAAATATCCGGCCAGTTCCAGAGAGTCGCGCCTTCGGGCACTATTTCTTCCGAAGCAAAAAACTGGGGCTGGATAATCCGCCCAACACAAGGGCCGGAATATCCGGTATTCCTAGGTAGACTTTCTTCCATGATTTTGCTCTCTCTCTCTCTCTCTCTCTATCTATCTATATTTTCACTTTGATTTTTGGGCTCGATGTTGTAATGATTTACTTAACTAAAAACCTGCATCACTTAGCACTTGATTAAATTATCACTAGTGTTGTTGTCTAACACACAAAACTAACAAGGGATAAGAAATGTTCTTTCACCATGGCAGTGATCGACATGCATGCATGGACATCACCGATGCCCTAATTAGCAAATATGCGTTCAGATCTACAATGCAGATGTTCCAGCCAATGCAGGCGCTTTGCAGATGTTCCAGCCAATGCAGGAGTAAGAGTTGAGGTCTATATAGCAGTTGCCGGTGCAGGCGAAGGAGGAGCCAGTGTAGAAGATACCATAGCAGCTGGTGGAGGCATAATGACGGCCGTTTGAGAAGCAGCAAATCCAGCTGGGATGCTTGTAGGATGCTTCTGTACAAGAAGAGAATCTATACATGAGGCTAAATCCCGGTGGGGCTCCCATCTCCTTACTATTGCTCGCGACACCCACCGCAATCTTCGCAGCCCTCCGAAAAGCATAGCCGTGCTGGGCTCAAATCGGGGTGGCGGCTCGAACATCCCTGTAACAGCCCCAGTTTGGTACCCTAAAATTTGAGTCAAATTTTCACATTTTCTTTTCATTGCATCATGGCATACATATTTAAATTGCTAAGTCAATAAAGCAACAATTGGAAAACAGTAAAAAGGGAAGCAAAACCCTTCCCAAATTTCCAAATCAAATACATTGCTCAAATTGGCAAAACAAATTATTCTTGAATTTCCAATTTGTCTAGGAAGTTCCAAGAATACTTTTTATAAATATTTTTCAAAGGCAATTTCTTGCCGAGCAAAGAAATAATTTTGAAAATTCAAATTGGCTCAATTCAAATTCTATTTTTTTGAATCCAAGTTCAACCTTTCAAAAATTCAAAAGAAAAATATGGGGAGATTCTTTATATTGGGAGCCTCCATGAATATTTTTACTATTTTTTAAAATGTTTAAGTACCCCAAGTAATTGGATTTTTTTTGGAAATTATTAAAAGTTGCTTATTCAAACCCTATGAACAAATGTTGACCAAACCATTATATTTTGGAACACAAATTTTTGTGAAGCTTCTACCTGTCGAGGGGAGGTCACATAAATTTTTCCAGAATTTTATAAAAATGTTTAAGTGTCCAATTTAAATCTTTAACAGGCTGCTAGACCTAGTTGCAATAACTTTCAATGGATCCAGGGGGCTAGGCGCAAAATCGGCGTCTTCCTCCCCTGTAGCGACCGCACCAACCTGTCGAGCTCGCTCCCGACATCACCACCGCACCTGCCACGGTCGCCATGCTGTTGTGCTCCCCGCCTCCGTGGATAAGGGCATCACACTGCCCTAGCTCTCTCTCTCCCCTCACCATTTTCCCCGCACCCGGAAACCCTAACCCTAGCTAGCACCGTGGCCGTGACCTAGCAGCTCCCGCCGTCAAATCGCCGTGACTACGACCGCCTCGGGGCAAGCCAAAGCCACCACGAGCTCCGCCGTGACCTCCTCTACCTCCCTGCCAAGGGAATCGTCTCGGGACGGCCTGGTGCCTCACCGCCGTCCACGTCTTCTACCCCGACGGCCGAAGCTCCGCCGCGACACCGCCGTTGATTCCGAGCAGCTCCGCCCACTCCGAGGGTACCCACGCGACTAGGGTGTGCCCACCGTCCTCCCGGGCATCCCCATTGCTCTCCTCTCCCCTTAGATCATTTTGGCGCCGTAGCTCGCCATCACTCCGCCGCGGGTCACCGTCGTCCATGTCGCTCCGGTGACCCTAGATGGGTGGCGCCGCCACCTTCAGGTAGCCCGCGCCACGCCGCGTCCCCTGCGCCCCTCCGCTCGCTCCCTCGCGCACCCGCTCGCCGCAGCCGTGCGCCACCATGCCGCGGTCACCGCCGCGCGCCGCCCCGGTGCGCCCGGCCTGGGGACCGGCCCGGCCGGCCAGGAGGCCGGCAGCCTCGGTTGCTGGCCCGGCCTGGGTGTCGGCCTGGGCCGGCCAGAAGGCCGGCTGACTCGGGTTTGTGCCCGGCCTGGGCACCGGTCTGGGCCGGCCAGGAGGCCGGCGGGCTCAGACAGATGCCCGGCCTGGAAACCGGCCTGGGCCGATCTGGAGGCCGGCCCAACAGTAAAAACAAATTAAAATAAAATAAAATAATTTAAAATAAATTAATAACTATTTAAATATTGCTCCAAATTTAGCAAATAAAATATCAAATTGTTCAGAAAAACAATACCTACCTGTTGGTAACATTGCCATGCTCTTTTGAGTAAAATATTTTTCCTTTATTTAGTAAATACTAAAATGGCATAAATAATACCTAATTTAGAAAAATCATAACTTGCTAAATAATTAACCAAAAATTGTGAGTAAAATATCAAAGTGATCAGCATCTCAAATGCTACCTAATCATGTTATTGTCGCCTCATGACAACAAATTTTCCTTTGAAGTTATTCTTTAATTGGTTAAGAGAATAAATACAAATAATTATTTAATTCACTATTTTATTCCTCGATAATTGGAAAATTACAAATAAGGTATCAAAATGATCAGAAGATCAATACCTAACTAATAATGTCATGTTCATACATATTTAAACCACTTTTTAGTAATATAACAATGTATGAACAAATGTGGTCACTAAGTTAAATATGGGGTTGTTTCCAGATAATTGCACTAATTATTTGGCACTCCATTTAATATTGTTAGTTAAATCATATGATGCTACCATTGCATGAAATTGACATACCATCATGATTGTGCATTGCACTTGTCTTCGTGTTTTTTATTTGTTCTTCTATGATTGTTTGGGTATCGATAGATTCCGGAGTCGAGGGTTCCCCTACCTACCCCGATGAGCCGTACTACACGCCCCGTCAACAAGGCAAGAGATAACCTAACCTTCTTGGCATATAGACTCCTATTGTTTTATACAATTATTTTATCCACCATAATATTGCATTCGATTCCAATGTCAGCTTTTGATCAAAGCATAGAGTATCCTATGATATGCATTGTCCCCTGAACCATCACATGCTTCCGCTCCTATGAACCATAGGTTTGATGTGTTGGCCTTTGATAAAGATATAACTGTTGTATATATGCTTAGCTATGCTTAGCCATGCTTAGTCAAATGCTAAATGGTCCGGTGATTTAATTCCATGATTATGATGTTGATGGAATGTTCGGACATGGTGGTTACTGTTGGTGCTTAATTAATTTGCTTAAAAGGCTTGGATGAGTTTCCATCGGGGATGGTGTTTTGCCTCATTCTTGCCCCTAAGTGCGAGTTCTTGTCTTCGGAATCAAGGTTTGAGCGTGCTGCCATTGGTGGGGACATATGGAATCCCCTTTAACTAAATAACTTGTGCGGGCGTATTCAAGGGTCCTCTAGTTTGCTATTTCCATTTGCGTGTGAGTGTGTGGGTGGAAAAAGAAACGATGAGGATGATGGTGTTTAGGCCGTGGCGATGGGGGCAGGGGCTGAAATAGGCTGGATAAACTTGTCCTGTCACCACAGATGATCCTTGGATAGTCTCATGCGAGGTAAAGGTTTAACCGCGCCCACTTGCTAGCTTTCCCCGGAAGAGGGCTAATCAGGCGAGCCGGACGGTACCGGTGGGTAAATTAGTACACCCCTGCAGGGTTTAATCTTTTCGAAAAGCTGTGTCTGCGGTTATGGAAGCCCTGGGGATGGATTTACGAGATCATAGATAACCTTAACTTAATAAAATTTTGGCAGCTAGAGGTTGCACTCAACGTGTGATGAAAGGTTCATTTCCTCGAGGGTGGTTCGAGGGAGTGCCTTGGTGGAGATGAGGGATGGTTTCTGGCTACTGTTGGTTCAACGTGAACCGAAGAAAGTTTATTTATCTTACCTCCTTTTGAAAACATTCTGAGTAGTCGATGCCTTGAGTCATTTAAGTCTCTATAAAAGAAAACTAGCTTTATGCAAAACATCTGCTATATAGCTTTAGAGCCTTTGTCATCATTGGGCCTATATCGCCCTACTAAACTTGGGAGTACGTCGTACTCAGTCTCTCCTTGTTGAATATTATTTGTTTTAGAGGAGGACGACACCGAGCAGACAGGTGGGTTCTTCGTGGACATCGACGAGTAGCCTGGGGTTCCCAGGTGGCAGCTTGGGACGTCTCGGAACAAGCTGGCTGGGTTATGTTTATCTGTAGGCCTCTTAGGCCATATTTTGGATCTTGTTGTATTAGACAACTACCTCGCTTCCGCATGATGTACTGATGGGTCTGTGAACTTTGTTTGTAATTTGTATCTTTCTCATATATGAGTTGCTATATGATCTCTTTGTGTCGTAGAGTCTGTGATGTGCCAGTTGTTCCGCAGTCTTGATCTCTCTATTATGCATGATAGCTATGTCTGAGCTTATGGCATGATCGAAGTGTTGCATTGCCGACGATCCATTCCGAGCACGCCTGCCAAAGGTTTTGGCCTGGGATTGGTAACCCCAGTAACCTTCGATTGTGTAGCATGACCGGTTGCACATAGCATCATTGTATAGTTCTGGGGTCGGGGCGCTACAAGTTGGTATCAGAGCAGGACTGCCTGTAGGAAACCCTTTCTATTGGTCGATGTCGAGTCTAGTGTTCGTGAAAATTATTTTTACACTAAAAATGAGTTGTGAAAACCATCTTAGGAATTCTTTTTACTCCTTACCCAACTCGCTCCATCTCTGAGTTTGTCTTACCTCTATTTGTTTTAACAGTTGTTTCAGAGTTTTAGGTTAGCGGGGTTGGCTCTACCTTTAGTTTACTGTTTAGCTCTGCTCGGCTGCCAATTCTAAAGCCTAAAGAGAGGAAGTATTGCGGACCGTCAAGACATTCTTTTGCTTTAGCCAAGATCTTGAAACGAAGGTCCCGGATTGTGCTAGGGCTCTGGCGTAATGATTCATGAGGGTTGTCACCCTTGTGAGCATCATGCTATTGTGAGTCCCGGTGCATGAAGCTAATCTTTAACCCAAGATCTTTTCCGTTGAACCCTGATGTTATTTGTCAAACCCTACATCAGGTTAGCAAAATTTGAAGTTAGTGTTCAAACTCGAGGTTGCAGCCATAATTGACTTGCTCAGCAATGCTCTCCTCTAACACTAGCTTTAGCTATACTCTCTGTCAGGGAACCATCTGGTTCACGACAAGATTACTCTAGAAAGAATCCATCAATGTTTGTGATCCCTCCAATCACACCCGTTCATGAAACCCTTTCGGCACTAGTTGCCGGAAGAGTTCTAACAAGGGCTTCTGCAATATCTTGAGATTATTGTTAGCCCGTTCCTTACTCTAGATCTGTCATCCGACCTCTACCTGTCAGTTGACAGTCAAGTTTTATCGTGCATTGGAGTGTTCTGATGCAGGTTATTCTTGTGGTTCGTCAAGGCCATCCCACTTCGGGATGTCAGGAGAAACAAACTCCGGTACCTTGTCCATTCCTCGGACCAGGTCAAAGTATTGTAATTTGCAGAATAAGAGCTTGTCTAGTTTTTGTTTCGTTCCACCTTGGAGTGTCACAATCTTTTATATCAAGATGTCGTGCTTAGTCTCATGACGTACTTGATGAAGTGATGCTCTTACCCTTCCTTATCCATCTACCTCCGAGCTACTCGGGCTCAAGGATGTTGAGGATGCATATCATTGTGGTAATTGGATATTCTTAGCAATTGTTATTGTTTTGAAAATCCAAAGACTTTGGTGACACTCTTAGCATGAATGGTAATCATATCATCGAGCTGAGTTGTCTGAGTTGTCAAGTCCATTCGTTCAGGTGCACACCTTTGGTCAACGAGTTAGATTCGTGTCGAAACTCTCAAGACCACATCTTTTCCTTGAAAAGCATGTTTCCTCTCGCAACTCGTGACATGCGGTGGTTCGTGATATCCTGGATGTCTTTCCGGAAGTACTGCCGGGTTGTCCCCCGACCATGTTGTCGAGTAATATTGGAAGCTTGTCCGAACCAGCTTCGTGTCAACACGTAGTATGTGTTCTGTATGATTGGAAGTGCTCTTCTCTGGTCCATATGCAAAGGTTGACATCTGTCGCCAGGGGTCCGAGTGAAGTTCACTTGTCTCTCCGGAAATAATCGCAAGTTGGTCATGCATGTGCGGAATGTTGTTGAGATGGTAGGTTGATACCTCCAGTTCTCTAAATACGTCATGTATGCCACTGGCCGATTTGTTCTTGAATAAGAAGAAGTTGTCCAATCTCAGCATCTTACCAGTGTTCCCCAATCAGGACACATTTGTGCTTCAGTGATTGGAGTACATGCTGGTTCAATTCCCCTTCATAGTCGTGACCCCATGGAACTTTCAATCTAGCCCTTTGTAACATCCCAGAATTAATATAGGTATTATTAATTCCAAAAATGTGGGCCAACAAAAACTTTTATTATCTTATGTGTGTTTGCTTGCATTTTGTTGCTTGATGTGTGTGATTGCTAAGCAAAGTTGTGAATAAAAAGAAGAAAAATGAAAACAACCCCACCACATGAAATAATGGGACAAGTGCCACACAAAAATTTCTCTAAATGAGAAATAAATATTCTCTTTTAAACAAAAACCAGTGGGGTGCCATAGTGCTCACTCCCACTTAGCTCTAATAACTTTTCTCTCTGCAAAATATATTTTCAAATTCCAAAATATAAAAATTCCATTTCTTTCTTTAATCATCTCAAACCACAAAATGTGCTATGATGCACTTATCAAAAAAATACCATCATAGCACCACAAATCACTATTAATATATATGAGACCAGATGTGGAAACCAAATTCAAAAATTCAAATTTAAATTCGGTTGAGGCATTTGGTCGAACAGGTGGTGAGCACCACCCCTGTTCTTCCTCAGATGCTTGAATCCGAAATCAAATCGACGGATTGGTGCGTTTGTTCGTCGATTCCTTGCACCCCAACACCCCTCTCCACCTCACGAACCTTCCCAGCACCCCAATTTCGCGCGGGAACAACCCTAGCCGTCGCATTGATCGCCGCCATCGCCAGGGAGCACGGCCACTGTCGCCATGCCGCCCTGCCGCGCCGTGGAGGAGACCACCCCGCAGCCCTAGCTACCCCGACGCCGCACCCTACACCACGTCTGCCCCCTCTCTCGCTTGCACCATGCCCAGCAGGAGCCCTAACCCGCCGGGAACTCGTCGCCCGTGCGTGCCCGTGCGCCGCCCAAGCCGTCCCAGAGCACGCCGCGGCCGTCCCCCACCCCGAGCTCGCCTCCACGCCGCCAACCGTGCCCCTCAGCAGCCCGACACCGTAGCCGCCCCCGCACCGTCCCTATGGCGAGCCTAGTCGCCCGCTGGACCGCCCCAGCACCGTGTCCACCATGGACCGAGCTCCGGTTATAAAAGGAGCCGCCCCGAGCTCCAATTCCACCACACCACGCCACCCCCATCGCCACTGTCCACTCCCCTCCCTTCCACTCTCTCTCGTGCACCGCCTGGAGGGCGGAATCGCTGCCGGAGAGCCGCTGCCGCCCTGCGTCGTCCTCGGAGCGCCGCCACTGCCGAGGAGGTCGACGACCAATCCGTGGCCGTGCGGCCACTCCCTCTCTCTCTTTTCCCTCCCTAACCCTCTGCCATGCACCACCGCCACCGCACGCTCACGCTCTCGCCGTATCTTGCACAGGACCGTCGTTAGGAGCTCGCCGTCGGCATCCCGTGTCCGCGGAGGAGGAGCTGCTCGCCGCCGACGGACCCGTGCATCCCAGGACCCGCAACTCCGCCCGTAGCCGTCCACGAGTCTCCGCCGCCGATTCCCGCCGTCGCCGCCGTCAACCGAGCCCTAGGTGAGCCGCTAGCCACCGCCCCACCGCCGGCAGCACGGTGGCGCCGCCAAAAGTGGTCGTCGCCGTTGCTTTGAATGTGGGCCGTTGGATCTAGATCCAACGGCAAGATACCGATTCGGATAGTTTTTGAAAAACGGCTGTCTGGGATTAACAGAGTTGATTAGCTCACTTTGCAATGAAATTGTGAAAAATCTACTGAGCCAAAATTTACAAACTTTATATGGATAGAAAGATCTAGATCCATAGATGCTGATGCATGTCTTGTATGTCCAAAATAATTATCTTAGCATCCTCAAATAATTGGACAAAGTAGCTATGTCCTATCTGTTTCAGAAAAGTTTCTGAAACAGATATTTATTTCTGTCTTTAGCTGTTGATATTAATTCACTTAATTTTATTTAGGAGTAATTCTTAGCACAGCATGTTAGTATAGATAGCATACTATCATGAGCAAGTGATTTGAACCCTGAATTAAAATCTGGCTAAAAGATTTAAATTGGACAATATAGCTAATCAGTTAGCTCAACACTGCAATAACAGAACATAGCCTACTTCCCATGCAAATTGCTATTGAACCAGAGGCCTAAAAATGGCAAACTAAAATCTTGTAGCAAATAAAACATGTAATCTTCACAGTGATGCAAGACATGATCATTAAGAGTAATTCCCTGATTTAAAATGAAAATGCCAAATGTGCTAATTGATAACCTTAAAATGGATAGATAATTTCTCTGTCAGAAATTTGATTAGAACTTTGAAATTCAATATCTTGAGATCTAGGAATCTAAAAATAGCAAGTGAAAATGTTCTGGAAAGCTTATGAAATTATCTAACTAACTAAAGTGGTTTCACCCCATTTAGGTTAATAAATAAATAATGATAATCAAAATGCCACAGAAGGTATAAAACCTAAACTTGTTTGTTTCTGATACTCTACTAATCCAATGAGGTCAAACCAATTTTGTTAGCTCACATTTAAGCAATACTAGTCACCCCTAAAAGGATTTAATTTTTGAATACAATTAACTTGAGTTGTAGCAAAAACAAGAAAACCAACATTCTGGATTAAAACATTTCTACAGGGAGTTTAATAACTCAAATTGATTTGAATCCAATTGGGTTGTCTTCTAGAGATCAGTAGCTATCTATAGAATTTTAGTTTGTATTTTTGTGACCAACAGAACTCAAGTTATGCAATTAAACATAAAACCCTAGTTTCTGCCATAATTGTGATGCAAATGAATAATTGTTAATTAAATCAATTTGAAACCAAATTGTGTTATCTTGTGTGTTCAGTAGCTACTTGTGATGTTATGTTGCTTGTGATGTGATGTTTGCTTGTCTAGTTTAGTGATTGTTTGCTTGTATTGTTTGTTTATCGATTAGACGCGAACGTTGCCGGAGACTACGAGGAAGGAGATTACTTCGAGCAGCAGGAACCCGAGCACTTTGTTGAGCAAGGAAAGCTACTTCGCTGAGCTTGCATTTACATACCTCTAATTAATCACATGCAAGTCCTAAAGTAGTGGTATTGATTTTCTGAAAAGACCCTTATCACAAGGATAGAAAAACTGCTTATCACCCTATGTAGAATGTAGAGTAGATACCTAAAACTATAGGATGGGAAAAATATGATTTATTCCAAACTCCTTTTTGAAGTACCTAGTTGATGATGAAATGCCGAGTTATCGGTGTTAAAGTGGAGAAGTGATAAAGGGAGTTGTTTATGAAAAATGCACATTGTGTCTTAGTACTATGACGACCAGCCGATAACCTGTGCGACCACATCTACCCAAATATGGGAACGGGCGTAGTCATATAATTTGCTCGTGTTAGTACTGGATACCTCATCGACGGAGACGACTCCGTTATGCATGAGGGGATGAGCATGGCGACTCTAACCCCTGACCTGGGTCCCGGCAATCTGATGGATTGAGGGATTGAAGGGCTTCGTGCTCGCCGGGCAAAACTGCGAGTCCTTACATCTAGGTTCCTCGACGGGGGATCCTGTACTAGGTGTTGAAGGAATGGTGAAATCGTAAGGGCAGGGTCCTATACTAGCATGAGCAAAGGAAAGGCTATGGCCGGTGGCTCAACTTCGCATACACCTTGTATGGCGGGACGTGGCAGACACGATGAGCTACCGGATGGGTGTGGGAAAAGCGTGCTACCTCTGCAGAGGGTAAAAACTATTCGAATAGCCGAGTCCTCGGATATGGACAGTTGGGAGGCTGTACTAGACTATGTGCAAAGTTTTACAAAAAGGAGGTAACTTTAAAGAAACAAAGGTGTGGCTGATGTTTCCCAACTATACCAATTGGAGTGGTATGAGTTGTGGAGGAAAAGAGACCATGAGGAGTCATGGTCGGGAAAAAGGAGGAGTTTTGGATAAATAATAAAATTTTGCTTCTCTCTAAAGATAGTAGTAAATCTCTTCTTACCTTTTTCATCAAGGATATAGAGATAGAGTAATAACTAAAAGTGCTGTAGAGAACAACTTAAAACTGGTGCATACTCAGTAGAGGAGTAGTTTGCGAGTACAAATTGTACTCATACTGGTTTCGTCTCTGGCTATTGTCTTAGCCAGATCCCGAGGAAAACTACGCTGAAGCGGAGTATGGAGACTTCTATGCGAACTAGGGATCTTCGTGAGTCAACTGCCTGTCGGTCGTCGCTAGGACGCGTTGGACTTCTACTACGTAGCTTCCGCTGAATGCTTTTGATTTGGCCCTTGAAGGCACCTATGTAAGACTTGGTCTAAGTGACCTACTATGTAAGACTTTAATGCGGTACTGAAATGGATGTAAACTTTGGTATCCAATTCGGATTATGGGCAACGACAGACTGATCATGGGATCGTTGTGTGAACCATAATCGGGTATTTCGGACAGCTAGTCCGGGGTCCCCACAGAGTTGGTATCAGAGCCCATCTTGACCATAGGAGACCTTAGTTAGCATGGCCGTTAGATAGGAGTTACAAAAGTAATTTCTAAAACAAAGGAGTGAAAATATTTTCGAAAACTTCTTATCTCCCAACCCTCTCATATTTGCAAAATTCTATTCACTAATATTACGAATTTTTCGGCATCCTTAAAATTTTACACAGTCATAATTACACAAAGTTTAAAATTTTGACTCACTTGTTACCTCACTTAAAAATTTAAAGTTTGCGCCCGAGTCACCTAACTAACTTAAAATTTGGCTTAAAAATTTGTAGATGGCGCTGCACTTCACCGAGTTTCTGCAAGTTAAGGAGAAGGGCAACCTCATGTTCGAGAAGGACCTGTACAAGTTGAGCGACATCTTGGGTCGCCCAGCTCCTGAGTTCCGTGGAGCGCAGGTTGATGCCCACGACAAGGACAACCTGTGTTGGCTCATCGAGTCGTCTGTCCGGGGGAACATCAAGTCCTCCCATTCCAGGACACTGTCTTTCACCACGATGGACGCCAGTTGGGACGATGGACTGTGTCGTGCCATGCAGAGGCTGCTGGCCCGACTTTGTGAGGAGCACAAGGAGGAGTTAGTGAACTCGCCTTTCAGGTTCTACGGGAGGCGTGACACCGAGGGACGTCCTACTTCCACTGTTCGCCACCCTACCTTTGGTGAGCACCTTGTGGATATGGAGGTCTTGCTTTACCGTACCCAGGAGGACCTACGCAGCTTGAGGTACCGGTCCCACTTTGAGCGCAGCGCGCTCAAGGCGAGCCGTGACCGAGTTGCGCACCTGCAGCAGGACCAGGCCAACCTTCACCAGAAGGGGATCCGCCTGAAGAAGACCATCGCCAAGCTTCGCAAGAGAGTGGCGGAGCAGGACGAGATGATAGAGGACCTTGAGCGTCGAGCCGATGAGATGGAGGAGGAGGGCGAGGATCTCCGCAGGGAGAACAGCGCCTTCATTAGTGATGATGAGGATTACTTGGAGGAGCTGGACTACGAGGAGGAGGACGACGAGGAGGAGATCGTCGACGACGAGGAGGAGCCGACTGAGCCCCTTCTTGACGAGGACGAGGAGGACCCAGAGGAGCGTGCCTTCGAGTCCGACGACGACGTTGTGCCGAGTGTTCCACCACAGTAGTTGGATCACTTAGTCGTTCTCGAGTTATCGTAGGGATTAGGACCACCCAGTTGTAGTCGCTTTTGAGTAGTGTAATGGTTCCTATGAAACCATATGCTTGTAGCAACTATGTATGATGTGTGGAGCTATGTTGTGATGCTTTTGTTTGATATTGATGTGTGCTTTGAAGTGCTCTAAGTTTGCAAAGTCTTTTCGAAAACTTATAAGTAGTAAAGACTCTCACCCCAACCATTCAAAAATCCTACTCTTCTACCCTGTTAGAGTAAGGCACATCCTTAGTCTGTTCTTGACTCTTACGCCCGTCTAATCTCAGGATGGTTGACACCCGAGGAGGAAGCCACAGTCGCAATGATCCACCACCACCACCCGAACCTACCCCGGCCCAACTTCTTAGGATCATCATGGAGGACCGCGAGGCTGTTCGCCAGGAGCGTCAGGCACACCTTGCTGTTCTCCAGCAACTCGCCGCTAATGCCCAGAACCCCAACCAGAACAACCACAATGGCAATGGCAATGGCAATGGCAATGAAGATGGACACTTGAGGTCCACTTTGAGCGATTTCCAGAAGACCAACCCACCCACCTATTCCAAGGGACTTCACCCTTTAGAGGCCGATGACTGGCTTCGCACCATTAACAACAACTTGGAAGTTGCCGCAGTGGGAGAAAATGAGAAGGTTCTGTATGCAACCCACTATCTTGCTGGACCTGCACGAGCTTGGTGGGACACTACCAAGGCTCTCCAGCAGGTTGGTTATGTGATCAATTGGGCTGAGTTCCAGGAGAAGTTCCGCAAGAAGCACATTCCTCATGGACTTATTGAAAGGAAGAAGGATGAGTTCCGTAAGCTGAGACAGGGAAGCAAAGACGTGGTTGGCTATCTTGATGAGTTTACCGATTTATCTCGGTATGCTCCTGATGATGTGGACTCAGAGAAGAGGAAGATTGAGCGCTTCATGAGTGGACTGCATGATGAGCTTCAGTGCGCCTTGGTGATCCATGACTTCGTTGACCTGGAGTCACTTGTGGACAAGGCTATCCAGCTGGAGACCAAGCGCAAGTCCATGTTTGAAGGCCGCAAGAGAAGGATGATTGCTTCAGAAGGTTCTAGCAACCAGAAGCCTCGTACCTTCCCACCAGCACCCAAGCCTGCCTATCGACCACCTCAACCCCCACGTCCTACCTTTCCAAACCGCCCAAACAACCCCAACCGTCCTACTGACAACAATCGTCCAGGAGGAAACCCCAACAACTTCAAGGCCAATGTTGTCTGCTTTGAATGCGGCACCAAAGGTCACTACTCCAAAGAATGCCCCAATCCCAAGAAGCCTGCACCGAACCAGGGTCAAAACCGCAATGGAAATGGAAATGGAAATGGGAATGGCAAGAATGCCGCACCCCGTGGAAATGCTGCTGTTGTCAAGGGCCGTCTGCACCACATCAATGCTGAGGAAGCTGAGGAGGCGCCAGATGTTGTGCTGGGTACGTTCCTTGTCAACTCAGTACCTGCAACTGTTCTGTTTGATTCTGGTGCTACCCATTCGTTTGTTACCCAAGGATTCGTGGTTAAGGGAGGTTTAGTTGGAAGTCTTTTACCCAAACCCATGTTGATACAAACCCCAGGCTTGTTAGCCACAACCAACCAGATGTGTTCTGAAACCCTCATAGAGATTGGAGGAGAAAGGTTTGCAGCCAACCTAATCATTTTAGGAACCCAAGGCATAGATGTGATCCTTGGAATGGATTGGTTAGCCAAGTATCACGGCCGAATTGATTGTGCAAGGAGAGCCATTACCCTCACTTCTGATAATGGAGTTGAAGTGAAGTATGTATCTGAGACCAGCCAAACCAGACCAGGATGCCATGAGGGCATAGCTCGACCCACCCTTGATGAGATCCGTGTTGTTCACCTCTTCCGAGATGTTTTTCCGGAAGAATTGCCTGGTATGCCGCCAGACAGGGATATTGAGTTCGTGATTGAACTTATCCCTGGAACCTCTCCTATATCCCAGAGACCCTACCGGATGAATCCGGAAGAATTAGTGGAGTTGAAGAAGCAGTTGGCTGATATGCTCAGCAAAGGCCTTATTCGCCCAAGCGCTTCACCTTGGGGATCACCTATCATTTTTGTGGACAAGAGAGACGGTACCACACGACTGTGTGTGGATTATCGTAAGCTTAATGAGGTGACCATCAAAAACAAGTATCCTCTTCCCAAGATCGAGGATCTGTTCGATCAAATGAACGGAGCCCGAGTCTTTTCAAAGATCGATCTACGGACAGGATATCACCAGCTGAAAATCCGAGAATCAGACATTCCCAAGACTGCCTTCACTACCCGTTACGGATTGTTTGAGTACACCGTAATGTCCTTTGGTCTGACCAATGCCCCAGCCTATTTCATGAACCTGATGAACAAGATCTTCATGGAGTACCTCGACAAGTTCGTGGTAGTCTTCATTGACGATATTCTTGTTTATTCCAAAACCGAAGAGGAGCATGCTGTTCACCTACGCCTAGTTTTGGAGACACTCCGAGAGCACCAACTTTATGCCAAGCTTAGCAAGTGTGAGTTTTGGCTTAAGGAGGTGGCATTTCTCGGACATGTCATATCTGCCGGAGGAATTTCTGTTGACCCGGAGAAGATCAAAGCCATTCTTGATTGGAAGGCCCCTACCAATGTGACCGAGGTTCGTAGCTTTCTCGGACTAGCGGGTTATTACCGCAAGTTCGTTGAAGGATTTTCTCGGATAGCCAAAGCCATAACCCAGTTATTGAGGAAGGATCAGAAATTTGAATGGACCCAGAAGTGTGAAGATAGTTTCCAGGAGTTGAAGAAGAAGTTAACCACAGCCCCAGTCCTAGTAATGCCAGACGTCACCAAGAGTTTTGATGTGTATTGCGATGCATCACGTCTTGGACTTGGTTGCGTTCTGATGCAAGAAGGCAAGGTGGTGTCGTATCTGTCTCGACAGTTGCGACCGCATGAAGAGAATTACCCAACCCATGACCTGGAGTTAGCAGCCGTTGTTTTTGCTCTTAAAACATGGCGTTCCTATCTTGTGGGACATCGCTGTGAGATCTATACAGATCATAAGAGTTTGAAGTATATCTTTACCCAGAAAGAGTTGAACCTGCGACAGAGGAGATGGATGGAGCTGATAAAGGATTACGATGTTGGAATCCATTATCACCCGGGAAAGGCTAATGTTGTTGCCGATGCCCTTAGTCGCAAGCCCTGTACCCTGAATGCCTTGATTCGAGTCGAACAACCAACCTTGTTCAAGGAGTTTGAAGATTTTGGACTCGAACTCGTTAGCCATGGGTATCTCGCCAATATTGAGTTAGCCCCAACCCTAATGGATCAAATCAAAGAAGCCCAGAGAGGTCATGAGAGCATCGAAGGGATTAAAAAGAAAATGTCTCTCGACAAAGCCCCTGGTTTTGCCGAAGACGCTGAAGGAGTGTTGAGATTCAATGGTCGTATTTGTGTGCCCAACAATAGTGAACTAAAGGAGTTGATCCTGAAAGAAGCCCATGAAACCCCCTACTCAATCCACCCTGGAGGAACCAAAATGTACCAAGACCTTCGTGAGAGATTTTGGTGGCATGGAATGAAACGAGAGATTGGTTCATTCGTAGCCAAGTGTGATATCTGTCAGCGAGTCAAAGCTGAACATCAGCGACCCGCTGGATTACTTCAACCCTTGAAAATTCCTGAATGGAAATGGGACGAGATTGGAATGGACTTCATTACCGGACTGCCCAGGTCCAACCGAGGTCATGATTCAATCTGGGTCGTCGTTGACCGACTGACCAAAGTTGCTCATTTTATTCCGGTCAAGACCACCTACAATGGAGCCCAGTTAGCAGACCTGTATCTGTCCAGAATAGTAAGCCTGCATGGAGTACCCAAGAAGATTGTGTCTGATAGAGGCACGCAATTCACCTCGAGATTCTGGAAAGCACTTCACGAGACCCTCGGAACCAAGCTAACTTTTAGCACAGCCTATCACCCTCAGACTGATGGCCAAACCGAGAGAGTGAACCAGATTTTGGAGGACATGCTTCGTGCGTGTGTTCTATCTTATGGTTCCAAGTGGGAAGATTGTCTCCCATTTGCAGAATTCTCCTACAACAATAGCTACCAGTCTAGCTTGCAAATGGCCCCGTTTGAAGCACTGTATGGCAGGAAGTGTCGTACACCCCTGAATTGGTCCGACACCGGAGAAGGGAAATTATTTGGACCTGACACCCTCCGTGAAGCCGAAGAGCAAGTCCAGCTTATTCGCGAGCGTCTCAAAACTGCCCAATCCCGCCAAAAGAGTTATGCCGATCCTAAGCGCCGTGACCTCACTTTTGACATCGGAGATTTTGTGTATCTCCGAGTGACACCTCTTAAGGGAATGCAACGTTTCCATGTCAAAGGAAAGTTAGCACCAAGGTATATTGGACCCTTCAAGATCATTAGCCGCCGAGGAGAAGTATCCTATCAGCTAGAGTTACCCCCAGAGCTGTCTGAATTTCATGATGTCTTCCACATTTCACTACTGCGGAAGTGTCTTGAAGTTCCTGATCAGCCGGATGTTTTCAAGCACATTGATCACCACTCCATCGACCTGAACAATGACCTGACCTATCGTGATAGACCCCTTAAGATTCTCGAAGAAGATGTTCGTCTCACCCGTAGACGTGCGATCAAGTTCTACAAAGTCCAGTGGACTAACCATTCTGAAGAAGAAGCAACTTGGGAACGTGAGGATTATCTTAGACGTGAATTCCCAGACTTCCTTAGTTCCTAAGCCTAGCAAATCTCGGGACGAGATTTATTTTAAGGGGGGGAGGATTTGTAACATCCCAGAATTAATATAGGTATTATTAATTCCAAAAATGTGGGCCAACAAAAAACTTTTATTATCTTATGTGTGTTTGCTTGCATTTTGTTGCTTGATGTGTGTGATTGCTAAGCAAAGTTGTGAATAAAAAGAAAGAAAAATGAAAACAACCCCACCACATGAAATAATGGGACAAGTGCCACACAAAAATTTCTCTAAATGAGAAATAAATATTTTCTTTTAAATCAAAAACCAGTGGGGTGACATAGTGCTCACTCCCACTTAGCTCTAATAACTTTTCTCTCTTCAAAATATATTTTCAAATTCCAAAATATAAAATTCCATTTCTTTCTTTAATCATCTCAAACCACAAAATGTGCTATGATGCACTTATCAAAAAAATACCATCATAGCACCACAAATCACTATTAATATATATGAGACCAGATGTGGAAACCAAATTCAAAAATTCAAATTTAAATTCGGTTGAGGCATTTGGTCGAACAGGTGGTGAGCACCACCCCTGTTCTTCCTCAGATGCTTGAATCCGAAATCAAATCGACGGATTGGTGCGTTTGTTCGTCGATTCCTTGCACCCCAACACCCCTCTCCACCTCACGAACCTTCCCAGCACCTCAATTTCGCGCGGGAACAACCCTAGCCGTCGCATTGATCGCCGCCATCGCCAGGGAGCACGGCCACTGTCGCCATGCCGCCCTGCCGCGCCGTGGAGGAGACCACCCCGCAGCCCTAGCTACCCCGACGCCGCACCCTACACCACGCTTGCCCCCTCTCTCGCTTGCACCATGCCCAGCAGGAGCCCTAGCCCGCCGGGAACTCGTCGCCCGTGCGTGCCCGTGCGCCGCCCAAGCCGTTCCAGAGCACGCCGCGGCCGTCCCCCACCCCGAGCTCGCCTCCACGCCACCACCGTGCCCCTCAGTAGCCCAACACCGTAGCCGCCCTCACACCACCCCTACGGCGAGCCGTAGTGGCCGCTGGACCGCCCCTGCACCCGTCCACCGTGCGCCGGAGCTCGGTTATAAAAGGAGCCGCCCCGAGCTCCAATTCCACCACACCACGCCACCCCCATCGCCACTGTCCACTCCCCTCCCTTCCACTCTCTCTCGTGCACCGCCATGGAGGGCGGAATCGCTGCCGGAGAGCCGCTGCCGCCCTGCGTCGTCCTCGGAGCGCCGCCACTGCCGAGGAGGTCGACGACCAATCCGTGGCCGTGCGGCCACTCCCTCTCTCTCTTTTCCCTCCCTAACCCTCTGCCATGCACCACCGCCACCGCACGCTCACGCTCTCGCCGTATCTTGCACAGGACCGTCGTCAGGAGCTCGCCGTCGGCATCCCGTGTCCGCGGAGGAGGAGCTGCTCGCCGCCGACGGACCCGTGCATCCCAGGACCCGCAACTCCGCCCGTAGCCGTCCACGAGTCTCCGCCGTCGATTCCCGCCGTCGCCGCCGTCAACCGAGCCCTAGGTGAGCCGCTAGCCACCGCCCCACCGCCGGCAGCACGGTGGCGCCGCCAAAAGTGGTCGTCGCCGTTGCTTTGAATGTGGGCCGTTGGATCTAGATCCAACGGCAAGATACCGATTCGGCTAGTTTTTGAAAATTGCTAGTCTGGAATTAACAGAGTTGATTAGCTCACTTTGCAATTAAATTGTGAAAAATCTACTGAGCCAAAATTTACAAAATTTATATGGCTGGAAAGAGCTCTATTCATAGATTCATCTGCAAGTCTTGTATGTCCAAAATAATTAGCTTAGCATCCTCAAATAATTGGACAAAGTAGCTATGTCCTATCTGTTTCAGAAAAGTTTCTGAAACAGATATTTATTTCTGTCTTTAGCTGTTGATATTAATTCACTTAATTTTATTTAGGAGTAATTCTTAGCACAGCATGTTAGTATAGATAGCATACTATCATGAGCAAGTGATTTGAACCCTGAATTAAAATCTGGCTAAAAGATTTAAATTGGACAATATAGCTAATCAGTTAGCTCAACACTGCAATAACAGAACATAGCCTACTTCCCATGCAAATTGCTATTGAACCAGAGGCCTAAAAATGGCAAACTAAAATCTTGTAGCAAATAAAACATGTAATCTTCACAGTGATGCAAGACATGATCATTAAGAGTAATTCCCTGATTTAAAATGAAAATGCCAAATGTGCTAATTGATAACCTTAAAATGGATAGATAATTTCTCTGTCAGAAATTTGATTAGAACTTTGAAATTCAATATCTTGAGATCTAGGAATCTAAAAATAGCAAGTGAAAATGTTCTGGAAAGCTTATGAAATTATCTAACTAACTAAAGTGGTTTCACCCCATTTAGGTTAATAAATAAATAATGATAATCAAAATGCCACAGAAGGTATAAAACCTAAACTTGTTTGTTTCTGATACTCTACTAATCCAATGAGGTCAAACCAATTTTGTTAGCTCACATTTAAGCAATACTAGTCACCCCTAAAAGGATTTAATTTTTGAATACAATTAACTTGAGTTGTAGCAAAAACAAGAAAACCAACATTCTGGATTAAAACATTTCTACAGGGAGTTTAATAACTCAAATTGATTTGAATCCAATTGGGTTGTCTTCTAGAGATCAGTAGCTATCTATAGAATTTTAGTTTGTATTTTTGTGACCAACAGAACTCAAGTTATGCAATTAAACATAAAACCCTAGTTTCTGCCATAATTGTGATGCAAATGAATAATTGTTAATTAAATCAATTTGAAACCAAATTGTGTTATCTTGTGTGTTCAGTAGCTACTTGTGATGTTATGTTGCTTGTGATGTGATGTTTGCTTGTCTAGTTTAGTGATTGTTTGCTTGTATTGTTTGTTTATCGATTAGACGCGAACGTTGCCGGAGACTACGAGGAAGGAGATTACTTCGAGCAGCAGGAACCCGAGCACTTTGTTGAGCAAGGCAAGCTACTTCGCTGAGCTTGCATTTACATACCTTTAATTAATTACATGCAAATTCCTAAAGTAGTGGTACTGATTTTCTGAAAAGAACCCTTATCACAAGGGATATAAAACTGCTTCACCCTATGTAGAATGTAGAGTAGACACCTAAAACTATAGGATGGGAAAAACATGATTTATTCCAAACTCCTTTTTAAAGTACCTAGTTGATGATGAAATGCCGAGTTATCGGTGTTAAAGTGGAGAAGTGATAAAGGGAGTTGTTTATGAAAAATGCACATTGTGTCTTAGTACTATGACGACCAGCCGATAACCTGTGCGACCACATCTACCCAAATATGGGAACGGGCGTAGTCATATAATTTGCTCGTGTTAGTACTGGATACCTCATCGACGGAGACGACTCCGTTATGCATGAGGGGATGAGCATGGCGACTCTAACCCCTGACCTGGGTCCCGGCAATCTGAGGGATTGAGGGATTGAAGGGCTTCGTGCTCGCCGGGCAAAACTACGAGTCCTTACATCTAGGTTCCTCGACGGGGGATCCTGTACTAGGTGTTGAAGGAATGGTGAAATCGTAAGGGCAGGGTCCTATACTAGCATGAGCAAAGGAAAGGCTATGGCCGGTGGCTCAACTTCGCATACACCTTGTATGGCGGGACGTGGCAGACACGATGAGCTACCGGATGGGTGTGGGAAAAGCGTGCTACCTCTGCAGAGGGTAAAAACTATTCGAATAGCCGAGTCCTCGGATATGGACAGTTGGGAGGCTGTACTAGGACTATGTGCAAAGTTTTACAAAAAGGAGGTAACTTTAAAGAAACAAAGTTGTGGCTGATGTTTCCCAACTATACCAATTGGAGTGGTATGAGTTGTGGAGGAAAAGAGACCATGAGGAGTCATGGTCGGGAAAAAGGAGGAGTTTTGGGATAAATAATAAAATTTTGCTTCTCTCTAAAGATAGTAGTAAATCTCTTCTTACCTTTTTCATCAAGGATATAGAGATAGAGTAATAACTAAAAGTGCTGTAGAGAACAACTTAAAACTGGTGCATACTCAGTAGAGGAGTAGTTTGCGAGTACAAATTGTACTCATACTGGTTTCGTCTCTGGCTATTGTCTTAGCCAGATCCCGAGGAAAACTACGCTGAAGCGGAGTATGGAGACTTCTATGCGAACTAGGGATCTTCGTGAGTCAACTGCCTGTCGGTCGTCGCTAGGACGCGTTGGACTTCTACTACGTAGCTTCCGCTGAATGCTTTTGATTTGGCCCTTGAAGGCACCTATGTAAGACTTGGTCTAAGTGACCTACTATGTAAGACTTTAATGCGGTACTGAAATGGATGTAAACTTTGGTATCCAATTCGGATTATGGGCAACGACAGACTGATCATGGGATCGTTGTGTGAACCATAATCGGGTATTTCGGACAGCTAGTCCGGGGTCCCCACATTGTGCTCCACCATGTACATTGACGATGTCCTGGGCCCAGGGTGGGTGGGTTCGCTCCACCAGCAGTACCGCCTAGGCAGGAGGAGGAAGCAAAGCTTCTTCTGCCGCGGGCACTGCGGTCTTGAGCTTCCGGGCTGGCTACCCGTGTTGTCGGTGTGGTGTAGAAGGGTTGCCAGCCCCTGGTGTTGATGCAGACCTTGACTTGAGCCTCTCGGGAGAGATTGAAGGTTGCCGGAGCACCTCAATGTAGATCCCAGGGGGCACTGGCTCCCGCTTGGATGCTAGTTGCGACAGCTCATCCGTGGACGTGTTCTCCTCTCGCGGGAATATAAACAGCTCCGAACCTGCTGAAGCGCCGCTGGTTTCCACACTTCCTCGACGTATGGCGCCATCTGAGGACAAGCATCCTCCTTGTTGACTTGCTTGATGACTAGCTGAGAGTCACCCTTGACGATGAGCTTGCCGATGACGAGACCGATGGCAGCACGAAGTCTCGCAAGCAGGCCTTCGTACTCCATTGTGTTGTTTGAGATGTTTCCTTGGTAGTGCATCTGAACAACGTACTTCAAGCGGTCGCCGGTTGGCGAGGTGAGGACAACTCCGGCACCTCCCTGCCCCTTGGTGTAGGAGCCGTCAAAGTGCATGGTCCAGGTGTCGGGATCCTCCTACCCGGGGAGGCTTGTTTCCTCTTCCGGGCCGTCGAATGCCGTCTCGGTCCACTTGGCTGTGAAGTCAGCCAGTGTTTGGCTCTTGATGTTGTCCGTGTGCTCGAACTTGAGACCGAAGCCTTGAAGTTCGATGGCCCACGCCGAGATGCGTCCAGTGGCCAGCGAGTACTCCAGGGGCTTCTCAGATTGTACTTGGACACCACCGTGATCGGGTGCCCCTCGAAGTATGGCCTCATATTGCGGGAAGCATGAGGATTGCTAGCAAAAGCTTCTGCATCATGGGATATCGCTCCCAGGCCTCGCGCAGCACCGAGCTGATGAAGTAGACCGGATGCTGCACCTTGCGGGTTGCTGAACCCTTGGCGGTTCAGCGTCCTCCACGTACTCGGCGCCTCGGGGTGTTGTTGGAGTAGCCCCCGGCTGGGCCGCCTCGGAGTGGATCCCTTCGTCTACTTCGATGTCGGGTTCGATGATGATGGGAGGGGTCGGGGTGCTGGAATCTTCGAACCCCTGGTCACCCTGCCGCCTAATTGCCCCGAGAACGGATCCCCGGGACGCTTTCCCTTGCTTGGCTTCTTCGGAGGTGCATCACGCTCAGCTATCAGCACGGTGCTGATCACCTGGTTGGTGGCCGTGATGTACACCAGCAGAGGCTCCTTCTCCACTAGTGCCACGGGGACTGGCGGTGAGGCGAGGTAGTGCTTGAGGGACTGGAGAGCTTCCTCGGCCTCGGGCGTCCACTCCACGGGGCCCGATTTCTTGAGAAAATTGGAAGAACGGTAATGCCAGCTCTCCAAGCCTTGAGATGAAGCGCCCGAGTGCAGTGATGCACCCGTTGAGGCGCTGCACGTCCAAACCCACCGGGGTGCCTCCATTCGTTCGATGGACTTGATTTTTTCGGGGTTCGCCTCAATCCCCCGGTGGAGATTAGGAAACCCAACAGCTTGCCGATGGGATCCCGAACACGCACTTGTCGGGGTTGAGCTTGAAGTTGACCCAGCGGAGGTTGTCGAAGGTCTCGCGGCCAGGTCCTGGACGAGGGAGTCCTTGTACCCGGTCTTGACCACGATGTCGTCGATGTACGCTTCAACATTGCGGCCCAGCTGAGGCCCAAGGCACGCCTGCATCGCGTGCTGGAAGGTGGCGCCGGCGTTCCGGAGGCCGNACAGATAATATTACAATTTTTAGATAATTAATCAATAGATATTGGAACATTTTAAAATATATGATTTTAAATAATTAAATGAAAACTATAAAAAATATATGAATTTTTAAATAAATAAAAGAAACGAGAAAAATAAATAATAAAAAGGTAATGAATTTCAAATAGTGGAACATTTTTTAAATATTGGAACATTTTAAAATAAACTAGAAAAAAAACAATTCCAAAAGCATGTAAATCAAAGTATATAAAAGAAACAAAAAGAAAACAGAAAGAAACTAGAAATAAGAAACAAGAAAAAAAAGACCATTGGTCCCGATTCTTAACACCAACCGGGACCAAAGGCCCGCTGGCTTCGCGCGCATATTTCGCGGCCGGACAGACCTTGGTTCGGTTGGTGTTACCAACCGCGACTAAAGGTTCTTTGGTCCCGGTTCGGGCTGGAACTGGGACCAAAGGTCCTTCCGCGGGGATTTTTGGGTGGTTCTGACCTCCCTTCCTCCTCATTCGATCTGTTTGCCGTGCGCCCTCTCCCCTGCCGCCAGGCTGCTCCGCCGCCGCGCGCCCTCTCCCCTGCCGCCAGGCTGCTCTGCCGCCGCCGTGGCTCCCGCCGCCCTCGCTCCACCGCCAACGTGCGCCGCCTCGCCTCCCGAGCGCCGCCCTAGCGGCCTCCCGGCCACCGCGCCCTCGGCCTCCCGCCGTGCTCTCGCCGCCCTCTGCTCCACCGCCGTCGTGCGCCGCCTCGCCTCCTGGCCGCCGCCCTCGCAGCCTCCCGGCCGCCGCGCCCTCGGCCTCCCGCCGTGCCCCGCCGCCGTGCGCCGCCTCGCCTCCCGGCCGCCGCCCTCCCCTCTGCAGGACGTGCGGCAGCAAGGTGAGGCAACCACGTCCGCCGCCGTCCCTGGGAGCTTCTCTGCCTCGCCACCACCGCCGTCCTCGGCAGCCACTCTTCACATCGCCCTGCTGCACCAACCTCCTCCAGCAGCAAGGGTGAGGCAACCACCGTCTCTGTTTATTTTGTTGTCATTAGTGATGAACATGGACAGATTATTGTGTTATTTGTGCATAGATGGACAAATTATGTTGTCATGAGTTCATATTGTGCATAGATAAATTGAAGTGTTGTGTTATTTAATTTGCTGAAATCTGTGAATGTGAATGAGATTATTGAAGTGTTTTGAGTTCAATGCCATGTTTATGTATTTAGATGGATCAAGATAAGACACCAAAGGCACATTGGAATGCTTTATCTACTACAATTTTTTGTGAAATCTGCCAAGATCAAAAAGGGCAGGCTTGGCCTACTGCTTTCCTTAGTCCGGAGGGGTAGAAGAATTTAGTTAGAATTTGCTCATAGGACAGGGAGAAACTACACGGAGCGTATAGTACTATATGTGCATAGAAATTTTGTAGATGCCCGGCATAGGAATTTTAGTATTTGTATAGTAAATTGTATAGTACTATATATGCCCGGCATAGGAATTTTAGTTATTTGTATAGTAAATTTAAATTAGTGTTAGGTAAAATTTAAATGCATGTATAGTGTTACGTAAATTTGTTAGAGCAAATAGAAGTAAATCCAATAGAAGTAGTTTTAGTTATTTTTTCGACAACGGACGCAAATTTAGATTCTTATTTATACCTGAGGATCAAACCTTCCTGATACCGATGCAATTTTCACGGACACAAATCATGTCAGATAGCGTTATATTCTCTCTATTTGTTGTATCTAAGCCCTCGACATGTGTTGATTGTTTATTCACGGATGTATCTAGATGGATCCAAATTTTTCGGACGTCGTCGACAGAGACGAGGAGCGCGAATGCAAATGCTCCAAATATAGCAGGACGTGCGGCCCGCGCCTGTCGGTGAAGAAGATGCCGTAACTACAGAAGATTACGGCTCCCAATTTCTGAACGATTCCAGTTGAGGGGGTTGAGGAAGAAGAAAATTGTAGAGAGGGGGAAGTGCCCTTAACAAACTCTGACGAGGTATATTAAGCCTCTGTACATCGATCATACTAGATGTATTATTTGAGTTGTAATTGCTGTTATTAACGAACCATTTTTTCTTTAGCCCTCCGGATCGAGCAAATCATCCGCATCTACAACAGTGCCGAAAACAAGGCCCGACGAAGTCATTGAAGGAGGGTCGTAGGATAGTGATCGACCAAGTTAGTGCTAGTGGTGAACCTTTGGAACCCTTAGATGCCGCCGCAAATATATAAATCAATGCGGGGTTATTGTTAGGGACATTGTCCCGATCAACCTTGAAGAATGGATTCAGCCGAAGGACGAAAAGAAGCCAACTACTTATGTCGACGAGAAACTAAAACTTTTGTGTTGGGACACGCTCTTGACAAAGGTCAACCTACCTCAGATCTACCCGAGCACTTGAAGATAAAAGTCAAGGAGTGGACTCTTAGTAGATGGCCGAACAATTCCGGACCTTGGAAGAAAAACTTATGGAAAGCTTATCTAAAGGCGGAGGAGAAAGATCCAGATTTCACTGGACCACTAGTGAAGATACAACAGCAGTGGCCCACATTTGTGAAGCAAAGAAAATCGGAGGCCGCTGTGGCCCGATCGGAAAAAATAAGTTAAATGTTGCGAAGAAGGAATATCACCACCATTTGGAGGCAGATGGCTACAAGGCTGCCGTGCCTAAGTGGGAAGCCTTTGAAGCAAGACTGCTTGATAACGGGATCATTCCACATACAGCGGACTGGCCCGAGAGGTCCAAATTTGGTTGTTCGTGCATGGGGCAGGGTGGACCCACATACAGGGTTGATTGTTGCTCAGGGAAAATGGAAGGAAAAAAATTGAGTATATAACCAAACAACTTGTGGACGCAATAGATAAAGTTCGAAGGGGAGTGTACGTGGTCGACAGAGAGAATGACGAGCTGTCACTAGCACTCGGGAATCCTGAACACGTTGGACGATTACGAGGCTATGGAGGCGGTGTCACCTTGAAGCAAGGTTTTCCGGAAGACGCTCATACTTATAGAAGCCGTCAGATAAAAAAGAAGCAGGAGTCTGACCGGTTATCAGCATTGGAACGCAAGGTGCAGCAGCAGCAGGAGCAACTAGACTCAATTAGTAAGCAAAAGGCATCTCAGCTGCAGCTATAAGGTCATGTCGAAGCCACCCCATCTGATCAGCGGAAAAGCAGCGTGGGTTCCACGCATGTACAAAATTCTGAATTCGAACCGCCGGCGGCTCACTACCCCGTGGATGATATCACGGAGAAGACAGACTGTGAGCTACATATGTCAATGAAGAACATGTCCTTCAAGGTGGCGGTCGGATATGCTTTACTAATCAAGCTGGAGCAAGCTACCATCTCGGAAAGATTCCACCTGGCTATGCTCGTGTCGGGGTGGATGAAGTTGTGCCGTTATATGCTAATATGGAACTTGACATTCCTGGAGGTGACGGCGAGAAGACACTGGGAGAAGTCGAGAAGGGTATCGCTCTCTGGAACAAGAAAAACATCATGTTTCCAAACTTGACTCCTCCGAGTAGCAGACCCCCACCTCAAGATCCATCTCCCCCACCTCAAGATCCATCCCCCCACCTCAAGATCCACCCCCACCTAAAGATCCACCCCCACCTAAAGATCCATCCCCCCACCTCAAGATCCACCCCCCCAAGATCCATCCTCCCCACATCAAGATCCATCCCTCGATGCCCCATCCGTCGCGAGTCCATCGCCCGCGACGTCCCGTCCGTCGATTCCGCCCCTTGTTAAGACCTTCTCGTCAAAGCGGAAACTATCCTTCACGTCGACGCATGCAGATAAGTTAACTCGAGCGGAACGCGAGTTGCTAAAGCCTCTTCCAAAGAGATCGTACGACAAAACTCCAGAGGAACTCGAGGAGTCGGTGCGTGCCGATGTGGCCCGACAATTAGCTCCGAAACGGCCCCGCCTAAAGAGATAATACCAGCAGAAAAAGTTGAGAAATTTATAAAAAATCTAACGGGTCCCCGGCCAGAGCCGCCTAAATTGCGAGATGACTATGATCGTGTTTTGGAGAAGACAATTAGTCAAGAGCAGGAGGAGAAGAAGGCTGCCTATCGCCTAAAGAGGCTGCGGATGCAGGAGGAGAAGGAGGCGGCAGATCGCCTAATAGAAGGAGCGGTTTCAAGGCGGCAAAATGCGGGAAACAAGTGGCCCAGCTCGGAGAACAGGCAAAACAGTCGATCCCCCCGCTGAAGGTGATATCCGATAAGAAAGTGCACACGACCCTGGCACCATAGGTGCCCCCCAGAAGTATCAGTATGCATGGACATATGTCCTCGGGAAGTCCCTGGTCAGACCTGAGGAGGTCAATTCTCTAACAACACAATTGCGTCGATTGCATCACTGGTACGAGAAAGCTGCAGCGGCCGGGCATGATGTCTTCTGGGTGAAATATAAGAAAGACATTACTTCACGGATGACTCGATGTATATTCCGTTTTCTGAAATTTTTCAGTTATTCAATCAAGACGCCCTCGACAAAGCCCTCGTCAGTTGCTATTGTTTGTAAGTGATTTATTTCTGCAATTTAATTAAGTCTCCAGCTCTGCACGTTCATTGCCTGTAATTATCTCACTATATTCTTTTGTACTGTAGAATGAAGATTGTCGAATGCAGGGAACGTTGCATCTATGACACTGGGTTCATTGACCCATATTATATTAATGAATTTACCATAAAATACCATTGGAAGGACACAGAGGATAACTTGCTCCGGTGGTTAGTGAAACAAAATACCTGCGCAGAAATACTTTTTCTTACGTCTTCAAGTGAGTGTTACTGTACCTTCTACACATTATATTTTTCTTTGTATATCTTTAGTGTAACCGATGAGTCATGGACATATAAACGTGCGCAGTTTCCACTGGATTCTGCTAATCATTAGAGTTGACTAAGGAGTCGTTCAAGTCATGGACTCGTTAAGGAAACCAATGGAAGACTACCAAAGCATTCAAGATATGCTCCAGAGGTAATTTCAATCATTATCGCTCTATATCGACCTTTTTCATTCATTTTCTGATATCAACTAATAAATAACTCCTTTAATCAATTTCTTTTGGTGGGCAGTGTTTGGAAACGGTTCATCGCGAAACTTCCAGGGGCGTGGAAACCGGAGCTGTATTTTTATACCACGAAGGTAAGTAGTACTATATATATAGGTCCGCGCAACTCTTTAATTCTAGTTTCAATACCATTATCAAGCTTGATTATTATTTGATTAAATTCTATTTTTTGTAAAGTGGTGTCTGAGGCAGGAACCAGGGACAAATTTATGTGCATACTACGTTTTCAAGTACATACGCTCTTTTGTCAGTGAGCGGAATAGAGAACAAAGAACACATGATGTATGTATACACTCTTCGCAAATTTTTATTACCATATTATGTTGACTACCATCCATAAATTATTTTATTATGATTTCATATATATATATATATATTATATATATATATATATATATATATATAGTTATAAACAACTCATATATTCATATTGATCTAGATGGAGTTAATGCGGGACAAGCTCATACCATCGAAGCGCCTAAAAGCAATTCAAGAGGAAATGGCGGAATTTTTGAACTTCGAGGTCCTGAAGAGAAATGGAGAATTTTATCACAATAGCAATTATGTTTTGCCTCCAATATAATTGACGTGATCTCGACGTGTGAGAAACGTTATGTCGGTGTAGTATAAACTTGAACGTGATCTCGACGTGTGGACTTATGTATGTATATATGAATCAAATGTGAATGGTAGTACCACTGACGCAATCGACGCAAAAATAATTTACTGGAAAAAAATCGAACCCCCCCAAAAAAATAAAAAAGAACAAAAGGCTGAAAGCTCTTTGGTCCCGGTTGGTAATACCAACCGGGACCAAAGGGTTCCAGCCAGGAGCCCCCACCCCGCGCCCACGTGGAGGCCCAATTGGTCCCGGTTCTTAAGGTACCGGGACGAAAGCCCCCCCCCCCCCTTTAGTCCCGGTTAGAAAATCGGGACCAACGACCCTTTGGAACCGGGACCAATGGGCCGTTTTCTACTAGTGATCTAAAAGGATTTTATTTTTTGAATTTTTTATCATTTTCTTTCACTTGGTGCAAAACTAAAAAGGCGATCCACGCGGGGGGGGGGGGGGGGGGGGGGTGGGATCTGTTTTCAACATTTCTGTGGTGCATGGAGCCACATGCGCCACAGAAATGTGACTTTCTGTGGCGCATGGGTCTAGATGCGCCACAGAAAGCCACATTTCTGTGGCGCATCTAGGCAGATGCGCCACAGAAATGTGGCTTTCTGTGGCTATAGGTGGAAACTGATTTTGTGGCGCACCAAATAGCCATGCGCCACAGAAATATTTTCTGTGGCGCACAAATAGCCATGCGCCACAGAAATGTGGCTTTCTGCGGGGCCACCATATTTCTGTGACGCATGGGTCTAGATGCGCCACAGAAATGTGGCTTTCTGTGGCGCATCTAGACCCATGCGCCACAGAAAGTCACATTTTTGTGGCGCATCTAGACCCATGCGCCACAGAATTCCAAATTTTCTGTGGCGCATGGCTATTTGGTGCGCCACAAAATCAGTTTCCACCTATAGCTAGTTTCCTAGTAGTGCGTAGGCGAGTGACCGGCCGGGCACGCCCCACCACCGCTTCCGGCCTTCGCTGTTATTGCGCTTGGGCGCAGGCAGCGGGCCGGTGTAGTCGTGGAGCTCGCGCTCGCGGCGGTCGGCGAAGTACGCGTTCCAGGTGAAGTTGTTCTCCTGGTCCCTGGTTGGATCCGCCCGCTGCTCCTCTGTCATCCGCTCGCGGGTGGCGTGGATCTCGGCCAGCCGATCCTCGCCGGCGGGAACGGGGGGACGAGGAAGCCCATCTGGTTGAGCCGCCAGTTGCTCGGGACGCGCATGCTCGGCGGGGCGGGGTAGCCTACCTCGTACAGCAGGCGCGCCTCCCCGTCCTGTAGCCAGTTCCGGCCGAAGCCGTTGGCCGCCGCGGCTTCTGCAGAGTACCAGTCCATTGTTGCTTCGACGGCGAGCTTGAGCTTGAGAGAGAGAGGAGAAGGGGGCGAGCTGGAGTTTGGGCGAGATTGGGCGTGGGAACGACGGTGGGAGGGCGGGGCAATAAATACCGGCGGGGCAGTAAGTGTGGCACGCCGTAACTCCGCCGCGTGGACGATTTGACTCGACGGCGGTACGCCTGACCGGCGGCAGAGCACTAATGCGACGCGGGAGACGAGGCGATGAGGATGACGAAGCGGTGTGCCGCTTACAGGGCGGGCCCGCCGGAAGCTTCGCGCGCTTCCGTCGGTTTCGCGCCATTTTCCCTTTCACGCGCCGGGTTCGGCCTGGGACACCGGATAAAAATTGGGCCAAATCCAGTGAAAAAAGAGGGCGTTTTGGGGGGCGCTGGGGGGGGGGGGGGACTACGAAAAAATGGCCCGCCGGCATCAAAAAGGGGGTCCTGGGGGGCTCTTGGGGGGACGGCAGGAGTTGCTCTTAGCACAACTGAAAGTATTGGGATAGAGCTACGAGACGATTGTTGGCTCGAGTTCCAAGACCACACAAGAAGTTCTGGTGTTTACACATCGGATGTTTCGTAGCCTACCCACCAGAAGTTCTGCCACTAGAAAATAGCTCAACAATAGGAAATGAAGCGCTATAACTTTCTCATCCGAACTCTGATTTCATTGAGCTTGGGCTTGATAGAAGGCTAACAACAATATCTATAATAGAGAGGTGTGAAACCTTCCTCAAAGATGAATCGGCACAATCTTCAACACCGAAAATGCAATAGAAGATACACACGAGCCCCATTTTCGATGGACTTGAGCTCGTCTTAAAAAACATGAACAAGATCATAGACCTCACAAGGAGAAAATACAAATAAGAACAAAGAAAGTTGATGCGAGGAATGCAAATATCTAAACTATCTACGAACGATACGACCAAACTACTCACTCGGGAGCTCCCCTTGATAATATGATATCGATACTATAATATAGTCTTCAACGGCCGTCTTGGACCGGTAAAATAGAAAATCTATCAAGATTATGTCTTTTTCTTGCACATATTCCACTTGAGCTAGCATGATGACGATCATGCCCACCTCATGTTAGAACACATTTCTTGATTGAGCTCGCTTGGTGAAGACTTGCAAATTGCTCTCCCGTACTCCACTAAGGGAGAGTCTCTCTTAGCCACATCTTCACATGTCCATTATCACGAAATGGACGGTAAATTTCGAGCATATGATCTCTTCGAGATGCTCATCTTGAATTTGCATTTCTCAATCTTGATGACGATCACTAGTTGATGTCATCCTACAAGGGTTATATGAAAAAAATATTGATGCAAGCCCATGGAAAGATATCTAACCACACACGATCATGGGTTAGATCATAAATCATAGTAGACAATCGCTACCATGAGATCAGTTGATCTCACTTGGTACATCATCCACGATTTGTATGTTGATCAATCTGAATCTAGTCTTTGCACTTTGTCTGGATCAATCTCGTATGTTTCATCTCTCTTCAGTATGATGATTTCTTGAAGGTAAACATGAATGTTCACGCACTTTTCTTCTTCAATACATGTTCGCTATAGGCATAACACTCCTCATAACCAATTCTTCGGATCACACATTGAATCATCACATTGGTCATTACTCGATCTTATCTCAAACATGAATCCAACACATAGTTTTCAAGCATTGTCTATGAACAAAGCAACTACGGGTCTATTTCATTTTGAGGATTCTAAAAACATGGGAATAGAAAAAATGCAGGGTTACAACGTCATGTTCATTTAATCTGGAAAGAATTATTGCATCCAAGGGCGGGGACGCACCATGGACAACCCGGTCCACGGTCGAGGGCGTAGGATTTTCCTTTGAAAATTTGGTATGAGTTTGCTTGGTAATTTTGGATGATTTAAAGTAAATGGCCCTGGGTTTGATGGAATATTGACTCCGCCCCTGATTGCCCTAATTTGATCCCATTGGACGATAGAAAAACAAAAAATTATTTGTGATAGGTACGAGTAAATGCTAAATATTCTAAAATTATAGTACAACTCAATCTTTAGACAAAAATGTTAGAATTCAACCATTTGAATCAAGCGATTGAAAAATTCTAAAAAATTAATCGTCTAGAATTTCCGTGAAAATCGTTTGATTCTGTGTTGTTGCTTCCCTTGTGGTGCACCGCATAGCTCCCTGTATAGAAAATGCCTCTTTGGACTGATATTTTAAATATTTTTTTGGAGTATTTCAATCCATAGATTTTTTTGTGAAAACCCTTTGGATCAAATAAATAACTCCTCTATCCTACGATCCAAAGGGATTCTATAGGATGCTATGGATTAGAATTCTCCAACATTCTAATGAAATTTCTCGAATCCAAAGAGGCCCCTATATTGCTCCAACTCCCGCGTTTTCTAATTCTGTAATCCAAAGAAGCCCAAAGCCACATGAATAACACACCATATTCGTTTTACCGTGGTGAACTGCATGGTGAGAAGTTGGTGCAGGACTTTCACCGTGAGCTCTCTCTCTATCCCCCGGGTATGTGCCGACGTCTGTTTTGCGAATCAGGACGGGATATAGAGAGAGAAGAAGCGAGTGGGCAAAGGACCCGAACGAACACTACCTGGTGCTGCAACCCTGCATGGAGGCAGGACCCATCTCTCTCTTTTCCCGAGGAAAGGCCAGGGAAACAGAGGTCCTTGGTTTGGAGCTCGTAGCTTGCAATGCCTCCCTTTTACCCATCTTGGCACAGTGACATGCCAATCATTATAAGCTCCACACCCAACATAACAGTAGCCCCAAGCTAGGCCCCTACCTCCTCCCGCCTAAAGTTGCTATTATCCCAGAATGATAGACAGAGTGCTATGTTCCATCAAATGTTAACCATACAGTCTCGTCGATTAGAATTTGCTAGTCAAAAAGACTTTTCACACGATAGTGCGTGATTTTTCTTAGCAATCATTTATCTTTGGATTAGGATTTGCTAGGTTGTAACATTGCTCGGCTAAAGTGTTTTCTTGTTGTTAGCAATAACGTTCCCAAGAGGATGAAGGAGGTCCTTCACCGCCACGGCGAATGATGGTGACGGCCCCATCGTTCAGAGCACAACGGGAAGACCTAATGTAATGACTAGGGTTTTCGCTCCCATGAAAGCACCCCGAGCAGCACTTTTTTGGCGGCTCCCGTTCTTATTTGATACCGTTAGAGCGTCTCCAACCGACACCCCAAAAGCACGTCCAAAGATTAAAAAAAATGCTCCAGCGGCACCCTAAACGGTCTGGACCAATCCAATTTATGTACGACACCCCCGAACCACCCTCCAAACTTGCGGCATGCTCGGGAGGGGGCGCGGGGCAATGCGTCTGACAAATGGGGGCCCCTGTCATAGACATGGAGCGGAGGTTTCTTCCCTATGCGAGTAATGACACCGTGCAGGAGGCCGGTCCGGGCGTAAATAGCCGGTCAATCGTCATCAGCGTGGTGGCTTCATGTCGTGGTGTCGTGGCGGCGGTAGTGGTAACAAAGATAGAGGTGGCGCCGGTATGCAAGCCACACCACCGCGCCGAGGTGTCGTCGGAGTCGTCATCCGCGACGTCCAACAGCAGCACGCGCAAGCGCGCCCGTCCACATCGCGCGATCGTCTCTCCTTCCCCCGACGCGAGGTGGAGGAGGTGTCGGCGCAGTGGCACGTCCCCTCGCCACTGCAGCACGACGACGACAGCCCAAGCCTAAGCTAGGCATTGGCGTCGTCGGCAACCAAGATCGAGTAGGACTCCCCCGACTTTCTCGCCACCATCGAGCGCACGCCGCAGCAGGCATCGTCACTTGGGGGCGCCTGCTCCTCTTCCCGTGGTGCGTCCTCCTCCAACGCCGTCTACCTCGACGAGGAGGAGGACGACGACATCGATTGGGATGCGCTCGAGAACGAGGAGGATTAGACGTCGTCATGCCGTTTTAGGTTTAGGCTTGATTTTCATTCAAAATTATTGTGAAATATCAACCACTTTGAATGAAAATTTAAACCAATTGATTTGTCAAAATTTTTATTTCATTTGGGGGGCGTCACGAGGAGCAGCACCTCCATTGTGACAAATGTGTCCGTGCCAACAGATTTTTGGGGTGCCGGTGGAGATGCTTTACAACATTAGGGATGAGTGTAATAAGCACATCAGCGGTGTTCTTTTTATTACCTAGTCGAGAGCTAGGGTGGCGTGCACGGCAGCATCAGCTGTAGACCAGCATGTACACCTTGTTGGTTTGTTTCATCCCGGACCCATCGCTAGCTCACAAATCTACCCACTAGATTTTGCTGACCTCACTCTGTCCACAGCTCCCCACGCCGCATTTCTTGAACTGTCGCATAGAAAGTTGCCCATTCCCATCCCGAATTCCCGATGCCACCCGTAGATGAATGGTGAAGGAGCCGCACCAGTTCCCCATTTCTCCGTTACACACCGAATAAATGATTGAAAGTGCGCGATTTTGTATTGTATGAAGATCGGAGAGACCGTTGGGAGTTTACCGGTGATATTCACGAATCGGGATTAGGGACTACTTCCACTCTCTATGCCAAAACATGATATGCTCCCTCCGTTTTACAATATAAGATGTTGTACATGTTGTCAAGATTCGGACTATAATGAATGGAGCTATACACTAAAACGTGTCTAAATATATGTGTATACGTGTAAATATAGCAAAATCCTAAAACATCTTATATTGTGGAACGGGGGAGTAGTTTTTTTGTGTGGTCAAAATCAAACGTTGTAATATTTGATTAAATATATAGAAAAATAGACATATCTATCTATGATATGCTGACGCCCCCCTCTCATCTCCTCACGAGGCGACAGGGGGAAACCCTAGCCAATTAGCCATCGACCCCCCAGAGCCGCTTCTCCTCCTCCTAGGCTCCTACCCACTCGCGCTGCTAGAGGATGCTGGCAGGCTAAGCCCGTGTCCGCGGACGGTGGCGGCGGGGCTTCTCCCCTTGGCGACGGTTACACGGACGGCGATCTTGATCCGGCGGCGCGACGACCAAGATGGCACGGTGGCATGCGTGCCGCGCAACGGCGCCCCCTGTTTTTGGCGTGTTTGGTCCTACCCTTCCCCTGGTGGCGCTCCATGGCGGCGAGGCGAACCGACCAGTCGCCGGTCGTGGTTCGGAGGCGATGCGGCCGCCGGTGAAAGTCCTGCTCCCATAGCTAGCTCAGTTGGTCAGCCCCTTCCATGGGTGAAGGGAGGTTGTGGGTTCGACTCCCTTGATTTTCTTTCATTTCATTCCTTTTTATCTAAAAAGGCAACATGGGTGAAAGAATCAATATGGTCGACTAAGGGGAGGAGGGTCAATACACTAGTGGAGAAAAGGCCTGTAGTCCCGGGTGCCCACCCGGGACCCCCCCCCCCCCCTCTAGTCCCGGGTCAGTTACAACCCGGGACAAAAGGGTCACCCATGTGGCCCGTTCCTCCGCGCGTGGTCGAGGACCTCTAGTCCCGGTTTGTAATACGACCCGGGACTAGAGTTCTTCCCCGTGGCAGCCTCTGGCTCTCCCTTTTTTGTTTTCCTGCCAAATCTCAAATTTAAACTATGATCAATATTGCAAAATACATGGTTAATTAATTACAAAATAGAAAAATACATATAGCATATCAAAATATTCATAAAAGAAATAACTATCTGATAAAAATATAATTTATTCTTATGATAATTCAAAATTTTAATTAATTACAGTGATATCACAACCGGGGCTAGAGCCCGTCTAGCTATTCGATTACATGGAGATCATAATCGGGACTAGAGCTCGTCTATTCGATTACATGGAGGGCACAACCGGGACTAGAGCCTCATCTACTTGGTGCCATTGTATTTTCCCTCAGGGTTTATGACGTGGTTCACCAAAATCCCGCAATTTCCTCTTGAAGAGCTATAAAGCGCTCCTTTGGTTGCAGTTTCCTCCGCATTTCATCCAACTATAAAGAAGGAGATCAATATGATTATCAATCATCATAACAATAATTATGAATGACACTCAATACTGGTAATAAAATAAAATTATGAATATATTTGTTCACGTACCTCTATAAATTTCGATGCGTTCCGCTCACTGACCTCCTGGCGAATCCACTCAGAAACGAAGAATCCACACAAATTGGACCCCGATGGCTGCCTCTTGCACTTTACGAGAATATAATTCAATAAAATAATAATCAAGCATGATATAATGGTATTGAAATTAGAATTAAAGAGATGCGCGGATGATACGTCTCAAACGTATTTATAATTTTTGATGTTCCATGCATGTTTTATATCAATTGCCACATGTTTTACATGCACTTTATATCATATTATGACATTTATTTGACTAACCTACTAATAGTTGCCAAAGTGCACAATCTTCTTGTTTTCCTATTTGTCGTGTAGAAACTATCAAAAATACAATAGGAAACCATATTGGAGTCGAATTGGGACTTTCCTGAAATCTGTCTGGAAACGTTTTTCAGAGATTGTCAGTTTGAGACCCGAAGACGACGTCAACTTAAAATCAAATTGCCTGCATCGTTGTGGGAAATTTCCATAGATTTCATTTAATCCCAAGATCAGCCCAATCGGAGTTCCGTAGCTTCGGGAATCACCATTTTACTGAAGGCCAAATATCTGATTACGGGATTCCAAAAGTTGGTGACTTGATTGACTCCAACTCTTACGAAATTTGGAGGATTCGACCAAGCCACGACTTTGGGACCTCATTAAGGATATGAGGGGTCCCTAGGAAGGTTCTATAGGTGCCCAAGAGCCATTGGATCAAGGGGCCATCCATCGGAGGGCCGGTAAGCATTGTCTCCACCTATATAAAGAGAGGAAACCCTAGTTTTGGGGAGTGCCACCAAAAGCCACGAATTTTCCTTCTCCTAGGCAGCCGCCTAGGGGCAGAGGACCTCCTCCATACCAGAACCATCTCCAAGGAAGAAGGGGGGCCAAGGGTCGCTGCCCCCAAGGGCCACCGCCGCTCCTCGCCGCCGCGGGCTGCCGCTCCCATGCCGGGGGGGTTGCCGCCATCACGCCGCCGCCGCCGCGCCGTGGCTGCTGCGGGCTTCCGTCTCCACTCCGGGCTGCACCTCTTCATCAACCTCTCCATCAAGCTCCTCATCACCATGACCATGTGTGAGTAGTCTCCCTCGGGGCTGAGGGCTCATGCCGATAGCTTTGTGGTTTATCTCTCTCTCCCATGGTGTGATCTTTATATGATCATGAGCTTTGTAATCTAGTTGAATCCATAGATGTTACTCTTCATTATCTTATGAATTATGCTACTCAAGTGGTTTTATTAATGTAATCTCCGGAGTCACCTTTGTCCCATGGTGCGAAGTTGACAGTGTGCACACCGTGTGTGGCTCTTAGGATAAAGATTAAAGGAATACTTATCATGAGTTATTATTTGTGTTGGATGTCTCTATGAAATTGCGGTGTTTGTCTAGTACTATTTAGGGCGCTTAAGTTGACAGTGTGGGGTTCCCTAGATGTGGAATGCGACTTTAAGGTGTGCTTTTATAGCCCTACGCAATGGATTGGTGTTCGTTATACAACCGGAGGATAGTTCGGGGTAGCATAGTGAAGAGAAAATATTTATGTATTCAATTATATTATTATTGTTCAGAGTGTCCACTAGTGAAATTATGATCCCTAGGCCTTGTTTCCAAGCATTGATACACCGTTTTTAGTCACTTTTATCACTTGTTTGCTTGCTGCCATTTTTATTACAGAATTACAAAATCACCTTTTACCATCCATATCACTTGCATTTTACTATCTCTTCGCCGAACCAGTACACCTATACAATTAGCCATTGTATTAGGTGTGTTGGGGACACAAGAGACTTCTTATATCTTAATTGCAGAGTTGCTTGAGAGAGGATACATTCAACCTCTACCTCCCGTGGATTCGATAAACCTTGGGTTACTCACTTAAGGTAAATTTGCTGCTGTCCTACAAACCTCTGTACTTGGAGGCCCAACAAGTCTACAAGAATAGAAGCGTGTAGTAGACATCAGCGGACCTAGCTCGTACTACTTACCTTGACTTGATGAAAACTAAGCTCGTTTTTAAATTCACCACGTGTCCTCTGGATGAATATTTTCCAAATCCTGCCCGGAAAAAAAATGAATAAATGAGTTATTAGTTACTGGATATCTCGGGAAATGAACAAAAGAGACCGATATAGTGCGATAATGATTGAAATTATCTTTGGAGCACATCTTTAATGATTTGGTACTTCCTTTCGGGTGTATCCAATGAGTCGTGGAGTTCAACTCTTCCAGAGTCAACTTCAATGATTAGCAGAATGTAATAGAAGCTGCGCACACGTTTATATATGTCAGTAACTCATCAGTTACAACTAACATCGATTAAGAAAAATTTAATTTGTACAAGACAGTAACAGTCTTACCCGAAGTTGTAAGGAAACAGTATCTTCTTTTTGTAATGTTGCTTGTGTATGGATCTTAGCAAGTTGCTCTCCGTTTCCTTGGGGAACTGTAGTAGCAATTTTTCATTAATTCGTACTGGGTTAACGAACCCAATGTCAAATATTCCTTTTTCGTCACATTCATGACTTTTTATTCTGCATAATAGCGTAGTGAGCAATGAACGAGCTGCGCTACAGACTTTATTATGGAAACAAATAAATTGAATCACTTACAGACAATAGGTACTGATGATACTCAAGTCGAGGGCGTCAAGCTTGTATAACTGATAGAGTTCTTGAACATAAATCGCTATCTGGTCTTGACCAATGTAATGCTCTTCTGTAATTTTCACAAGGATCGTATTTCGCTCTTCCTTTGTGACTTACAAGTACCAGTCATGCAGTATTCGCATTTGTGTTGGTAGAAGATTGATATGATCAGGTGGCACCAGAGACTTCCCGTATTCCCATTTCCATACTACTTTCAACATAGGCCCCATATCTCCGCCGAGTATTCCCGTTTCCAGTTGAGAAAGAGAAATACCAGCTTCTGCAGCAAATTTCGCCTTCATTGCAATGTCCGCTGCGAAGCCCTGATTAGTGGGTAACACCTTGAGCGGGGAGATCGACTGTTTTTCCTGTTGTCCGAGCTGGGCAACGTCTCTTTTCCCGCTGGCACTACTACTTTTCGTCGTGCGGGAGCTAACTTTCCTCATACATCGCAAATAGTCATCAGCCTTATTTATCTCAAATTGCGATGGCTGGTCAAGAAAGTCCTTAGCCCACTTTACGGCTTCCGGCTTAAATGTTTGCTTTGCCTTGGGCTTTTTCGGTGCAAACTGTCTTTTCACCTCGGCGTCCATGATCACGGCGTTTTCCTCAACAGTCCGGTCGTAAGCTCGGACGGGAGGAGCCGGCGGTACTTTTGGGAGGGGCTCCTGTCGGGGTCCGGGTCGGTTAGCCATCGAAAACTAAGGAGTGCGCTTCCTCTTTTGGCTCTGAGCCTTAGTGAGCGGAGGCGGCGGAGGCGGAGGAGTCGGCTGAGGAGTCGGGTGATGCGGTGGCGGAGATCGAGATGGACTCGTGCTGTGGTGGTCGTCCCTCTCGTCATCGATCATGTGGACTTGGAGGTGGTGAATGGCGACTCGGTGGAGACGATGGTGGCCTTGGCGTCGAGCCTGGAAGCACGATGTATTTCTTGCGCCATAGAATGATGCCACCCCCGACGTCTCCCACTGTCCTCTCATCATCAGCTCCAGGGATGTCAAGCTCCAGTGATTCATATCCGGGTAGAACTTGATCCACGCTGACACGACCATAGCCATCTGGAATCACATTGCAATGCCACCGTGCTGTAGATTCACAAGTTAAAGCATAGCCATCCGCCACCTTGAAGGATAAGTTCCTCACTCCCACATGTAGCTCACAACTTTTCTTCTCCCTGATATCATCCACGGGGTAGCGATCCATCGGTGCCTCATCAGCACCGACCGCCGTGGAAGCCACTGAGCTTCTCCGCTGAGATGGGCCGCCTTCATGACTATCTTGCTGCAGCTGATAAGTTGGCCCTTGCTCGCGCAATTCCTCTATTTGCTTCTGTTGGTGCTTTACGATAGCAAGTATTTTCTCGTTCTGTTTTTCCAGGTTGTTCAACCGGCCTTCCTCCTCCTGCTCCCCCTCTTCTTTGCTCTCGCTCGGCTTCTATAAGATTGACGGTCCTCGAGAAACCCAAGCCTCCACGGCACATCTGGTCCAAAGCCTCGTGTTCTTCCTGGTTTTTCAGGATTCTTGGGGGCCTTTGTCAGCTCGTCCCTCTCTGTGTCGGGAATAAACTTTCTCAATTGAACCTCGGCGATTGCTTCAACAATTGCTTGCTGGGCTATAGAATTTTTTTTGTTTTCATCATGTTTTAACTCCCCTGTTTCCATGTCATACTCCACCCCATGCCCAAGTAAGAAATTTCTTGCCCTATGGGGCATGGAATCTCCAGCTAGAATGATCCTTTTTTCGCGCATGGCGGCCTCAGTTTGATCCCACTTAGGCTCAGCAGTTCTGTAGCCACCTGTCCCCATCTTATGGTAATAATTCTTTTTCTTTGCATTTTCCTTATTCTTTTCCGACCTTTGCCTAGCTAGTTCCGAATTCTTGTACTCCAGAAATGAGTCCCAGTGAGCCCGCTGCCTCTCTAGTGTGCCAGTGAAATCTGGAGTTTTTTTTTATCTTTGACATACGCACGGTATAATCTGTTCTTGTACTTATTGAATTGTTCAGCCATCTTCTTAAGAGCGAAATGCTTGACTGCTTTCCTCATGGCTATTGTCTTTGCTTCATTATCTTCGAAGACCGGTAGAGTGAAATGTGCAATTAGCTTGTTCCAAAGATCATCTTTCGATCTGTCGTCGACATAACTAACTCCCTCTAGCTTTTTCGGCTTATTCCATTCCTGAATGCTGATCACGACGTTGTCCCTAACAACAACTCCGCATTGATGCACAAACTTATTTGCGTTCGTCTGGGGAAGAAACGGTTGGCCCTGTGAAGAGACGACCTCGATTATGAGATGCTCATCTTTGTCCATCCCTTTCGCATGGCCTCGTTTACTTTTAACAGTTTTGGTTGATGCGGAGGTCTAAAATAAGAAACATTCGTTAATACATATATATACAAATCTATTATTGCATCTGATCAACAGAGGCTTAATATACCTCGCGAGATGGCGGATGTCCACCAGTTTCCGAGTCATCATCGCACTCGATGCTCGTTTGCGCTTCGTCTTCCACCTCCATTCCCTGACCGGTGTCGTTCAAAAATTGTGAGCTGTCTTCTGCTCTGATGTCTTCTGCTCCACCGACCTCGGATTACCGTACAATGGCAAAAATGTCCTCTTCATTGTCTCTGCTGTTGAAGTGATCCATTGCTTAACTATTACAAAAGTAAGATAAAGCAATGTTAGCATTAGCCGAATAATTCAAAGTAGGGAACATTGTTTTCCTCATTTTAGAAAAGCAACATTGATCAAATATGCAAAAGTATCACTAATACATATAGAATAATGCAGTTACATAGCTCGGGTCCATTTTTATTTAACTCTAATACATCACGAATAATATCACTAATGCATGAAGCTCTCAAACTAACTTCGACCAGTTTCTGAGCCGCGGGGTGCTGAGCCGCCGGCGCTGCGCATCCAAAGAGAAGGAACCCTCACAGGGTCATAGCTCATATGATAAGAAACCCTCTGAAGAAACGACCAGCTATTGCTATAATGCCTATCCAATAGATACATGTAGCGACGGACGTGCTTGTCCTCCTCCCTGATACGGTGACGTACCACCTCCTCGGGGGCCGGCTCCCTCAGCACTGAGCGTGGCCCACGCGACTGCCACCAAAGAAGATCCAGGTCGACGACATCACCCGGATTCCTCACCAACCTGCGCGTCCCGGAAGGTAGCACCTCCCAGTGCCAGCCCGACGGAGCCCAGTCCCGCACATCGCCCCTCTGGTCCAACAGGGACATTGTCGCCGAGAACAATAAACTAAAAACACCTAAGTCAAAATTTCTATTTCTACACTAAAAAAGTAATACTAAAATTAGGTTAGATAATTAGTGTTAACAAAAATTATCCTAATTGGGTTAGCAGAATTGGGAAAGATTCCAGAAACTGTCAAATTAGAAGCCCCTAATGGAATTACATATGATGTCGAACATCATATGTAATCCTATTAGGGGCTTCTAATTTGACAGCTCGTGGAATCTTTCCAAATTTTCTAACCCAAATTTTCTGCTAACACTAATTTTTTAACCCAATTTTTGCTAACACTATTTTTTCCTAACTTTTGTTAACACTACTTTTCTAACCCAATTTTCTGGTAACACTAATTTTCTAACCCAATTTCTAACTAGTATTATTATGGGACTTATTAGCATATTAATATTTCTAACTAGTAAATCTAACTAATTAACCACCTAAATCATCTATTAAATCATCGAGGTAATAAATGTCAAACCTAAATCTAAATTCAAACCTAATTCCAAACCTAATTTCAAACATAAATTTCAAAACACCTAAAACCTAAATTTAAACCCTAAATTTCAAACCTAAATTAAAACCTAAACCCTAACCCTAACTTGCTAATAAATCTAACTAATTAAATTGCTAATAAATCTAACTAATTAACTTCCTAAACCCTAACCCTAACTTCGGCATTTTCAAATTTAACTAATTATATTTCAAATAAATCTAACTAATTATATTTCAAATTTAAAAAAAAGAGGAGGAGGAGGGAGAGGCTCGGTACCTGCGACGGCGGTGGCGCGGCGGGCTCGGGTGGGGAGAGCGGCGGGCTCGGGCGGTGCTCCGGCGGGGGGGGGGGGGGGCTCTGACGGGGGAGAGCGGCGGCGGCGGGGCTCGGGCGGGGGAGAACAGCGGCGGGGTTCTCGGGCGGGGAGAGAGCGACGGCGGCGGGGCTCGGGCGGGGGAGAGCGGCGCCGGCGCCGGCGCGCGGCGGGGAGAGCGTCGGCGCGAGCGCGGAGGAGAGCGATGTGGCGGCGGCGAGGCGGTCTGAGTGGCGGCAGCCTGACGGCGTCGTCTCGTGCGACGGCGGCTCCTCCTTGTGTGTGTCCCGGTTCGTGGCTCGAACCGGGGAGGAGACGTGGGTATTTATACCCAGAGACCTCTAGTCTCGGGTGGTGCCACGAACCGGGACTAGAGGTGTTTTCGGTGGACCGAAAGGGCGCGCCAAAAAAAACCCTCTAGTCCCGGTTTGTGGAACAAACCGGGACTAGAGGTGTTTTTTGCGCGCGATTGGCCAATTTTTTTGAAATTAAATAACTTCTGCATATTTTTGAATTTGAATAACTTTTGCATATTTTCGAATCTGACAAAAATTTCAAAATTAAAAGTGTTTGAATTTAAATAAGTAATCCAAAACCATTTTCTGTTTACCAAAATAATTATTCTAACTATTCAAACTATTAACCATTTTGCCATCTTCAATTAAAAATGCATTAACTAATATTTTTTGAATCTGACAAAAATTTCCAAATGAAAAGTGTTTAAATTTAAATAAGTAATCCAACACGATTTTCTGTTTTCCAAAATAATTATTCTAACTATTCAAACTATTAACCATTTTGCCATTTTCAATTAAAAATGCATTAACTAATATTTTTTGAATCTAACAAAAATTTCAAAATGAAAAGTGTTTGAATTTAAAGAAGTAATCCAAAACCATTTTTTGTTTTCCAAAATAATTATTCTAACTATTCAAACTATTAACCATTTTGCCATTTTCAATTAAAAATGCATTAACTAATATTTTTTGAATGTGACAAAAATTTCAAAATGAAAAATGTTTGAATTTAAATAAGTAATCCAAAACCATTTTGCCATTTTCAATTAAAAATGCATTACCGTCATCAGTGCAGGTAGTATGCCCAATCAGGAAGAAGCACACGGATCGTGTGTTTCCTTCGAACGCTTGTGAGCCGTTGGATCAGCGATGTGTTTCTTTCGAGTGCTTGTGAGCCGTTGGATCTCAAGCAGAAGATAAGGCACACATATCAACACTCCTTTAGTCCCGGTTCCAGCTACCAACCGGGACTAAAGATGAAGAGTTGCCCTGATCTTTTACCTATAAATACCCACCATGAGGAGGAGATGAAGAACAAGAGCACGGCAATAGCGGAAAGAGGGTTCATACTGTAGTCAAGCTAGTCCGGAAGGCAAAGACAGAGTACATATCTATATAGAAATCCTTCAGTTCATCGACCGAATACAAATCATTCGGATTCCCTGCATACGTCCAACGGTGCATTTGATATGCAAGCACTCACGAGCCACCGTTGGGCTGTATGCAGGGGAAACCGTGTGTTTTGTTCTATATCGAAATCCTTCAGTTCATCGACCGAATACAAATCATTCAGATTCCCTGCATACATCCAACGGTGCAGTTACATAAAAGGTTTAATACATTATTACACATCACCAACATCCCTATCTAGTGTTTGGGTTTTTTCTGCGCCGTAACCATGGAGCATCTTCATTAATTAACAGGAGACTTGGGTCATCCTTCACTGCGAAGGGCAGAATTTCATGAAACTTATCATAATCTTCTGACGTGTCTGTCTTGTCCTCCACTCCCACGATGTTTCTTTTCCCTGAAAGAACTATGTGGCGCTTTGGCTCATCGTCTGATGTATTCTTTTGCTTATTTTTTCTCGGTTTGGTAGACATGTCCTTCACATAGAAAACCTGAGGCACATCATTGGCTAGGGTGAATGGTTCATCTAAGTACGCAAGATTGTTGAGGTCCACTGTTATCATTCTGTACTGCTCGTCTACCTTTAACCCGCCTGCTGTCAGCTTGACACATTTGCACCGAAACACGGGGACCTTAAGAGTAGGTCCATAGTCAAGTTCCCATATCTCCTCTATGTAACCGTAGTATGTGTCCTTTGACCCATTGTTGTTTGTTGCATCAAAGCGGACACCACTGTTTTGGTTGGTGCTCTTTTATCTTGGGCGAATGTGTAAAATGTATTCCCATTTATCTCATACCCTTGGAAAGTCCATATAGTCGAAGATGGTGACCTGGACAACAAGTACAGCTGATCTTCAACAGTGTTGTTATTGTTGAGATGTGTTTGCAACCAACCGCCGAAAGTCTCCATGTGTTCATGTCTAATCCAGGATTCAGGCTTCGCCGGGTTGTTGAAGCGTACAATATTCTTGTGTTCCTTAATATACGGAGCCGCCAAGGTGGAATTCTGTAGAACTGTGTAGTGCGCTTGAGTAAAAGAATGCCCGTCCCTACATATTATTGATTTCCTTCCTAGAGTGCCTTTTCCACTCAGTCTCCCCTGATGCCGCGATTCAGGAAGACCAATCGACCTAATGTCGGGAATAAAGTCAACACAAAACTCAATGACCTCCTCTGTTCCATAGCCTTTGGAGATGCTTCCTTCTGGCCTAGCACGGTTATGAACATATTTTTTCAAGACTCCCATGAACCTCTCAAAGGGGAACATATTGTGTAAAAATACAGGACCCAGAATGGCAATCTCTTCGACTAGCTATACTAGGAGATGCGTCATAATATTGAAGAAGGATGGTGGGAACACCAACTCAAAACTAACGAGACATTGAACCACATCCCTTTGTAACCCTGGTAGAATTTCTGGATCGATTATCTTCTAAGAAATGCACATAGCTTCATAATGGGTAGTCGAACATTTTCCGGTAGAATCCCCCGCAATGCAACCGGAAGCAATTGAGTCATAAGCACGTGGCAGTCATGAGACTTTAGGTTCTGGAATTTTTTCTCGGCCATATTTATTATTCCCTTTATATTCAACGAGAAGCCAGACGGGACCTTCATACTGCTCAGGACTTGAAAAAATATTTCCTTCTCTTCTTTCGTAAGAGTGTAGCTGGCAGGACTTAGACCTCCTTTATCCGTCTTCATTGGATGCAGGTCGTCTGGGTCTTTCATACGTTGCTGGTCCTGCCGTGCTTCCGGCATATCTTTTGTCTTCCCATACACGCCCAAATGTCCTAGCAGGTTCACGTAAAGATTCTTCGTCACGTGCACCATGTCGATTGCAGAGCGGACCTCTAGGACTTTCCAATACGGTAGCTCCCAAAATATTGATTTTTTCTTCCATATGGCCGCGTGTCCGGTGGCGTCATTCAAAACAGATTGACCGCCAGGACCCTTTCCAAAGATCACTTCTAGATCCTTGACCATACCGAATATATCATCACCAGTACGGCGGACATGCTTCCTCCGATGCTCTGTCATATCTTTGAAATGCTTGCATTTCTTTCTTACGGGATGCTTAGGAGGAAGAAATCGACGATGGCCCAGGTACACAACCTTCTTACATTTCTCCAAATATGTACTATCAGTCTCATCTAAATAGTATGTGCACGCATTGTATCCATTGTTTGTCTGTCCTGAAAGGTTACTAAGAGCAGGACAATCATTAATGGTTATGAAGAGCAGCGCTCGTAGGTCAAATTCCTCCTGTTTGTGCTCATCCCACACACATACACCTTTTTCGCCCCACAACTGTAAAAGTTCTTCAACTAGTGGCTTTAGGTACACATCAATGTCATTGCCGGGTTGCTTCGGGCCTTGGATCAGCACTGGCATCATAATGAACTTCCGCTTCATGCACAACCAAGGAGTAGGTTATATATACATAGAGTTACAGGCCAGGTGCTATGACTGCAGCTCTGCTCCCCTAAAGGATTCATGCCATCTGTAGTTAGACCAAACCTTAAGTTTCTTGCATCATCTGCAACTCTCTATCGATTTTTCTCCACTTCGACCCATCAGCGGGGTATCTCAACATCTCATCTTTCTTGCGGTATTCTTTGTGCCATCGCAACAACTTGGCATGCTCTTTGTTTCTGAAGAAACGTTTCAACCGTGGTATTATAGGAGCATACCACATCACCTTGGCAGGAACCCTCTTCCTGGGGGGCTGGCCCTCAACATCACTAGGGTCATCTCGTCTAATCTTATACCGCAATTCACCGCATACCGGGCATTCATTCTTATTCTCGTACTCCTCACCGCGGTAGAGGATGCAGTCATTAATGCATGCATGTATCTTCTGCACATCTAATCCTAGAGGGAAGAGAACCTTCTTTGCTTCATACGTACTGTCAGGCAATTCATTATCCTTTGGAAGCTTCTTCTTCATTATTTTCAGTCACTTCTCAAATCCCTTGTCAGATAAACCAGTCTCTGCCTTCCACTGCAGCAATTCCAGTGTGGTACCGAGCTTTGTGTTGCCATCTTTGCAAGTTGGGTACAACTTTTTTTTGTGATCCTCTAACATGCGCTCCAACTTCAACTTCTCATTTGCACTTTCTGCTTCTCTCTGTGCATCAACGATGGCCCGGCGAAGATCATCATCTACCATGGGCTCATCTGATGTCTCTTCATCTTCAGCTTCACCCTTGCATTACCACCGTATTCAGGGAACATAGAATAGTTGTCATCGTTATCTTCTTATTCGTTGTCTTCCATCATTACCCCTCTTTCTCCGTGCTTGGTCCAACAATTATAGCCGGACATGAAACCGGACTGAATCAGGTGGATGTGAAGGGTCTTTGAGCAAGAGTAATCCTTCTCATTCTGACAGACATGGCATGGACAACACAAAAAACCATTCCGCGTGTTTGCCTCAGCCACATTGAGAAAAGAACGCAGGCCTTGAATGTACTCGATAGAGCATCGGTCATCGTACATCCATTGCCGGTTCATCGAGCACCTTTTGTGCATAAGAAGTGAAAATATCATTACACACAACATCATGAATAGAGAAGTGACCAAATTAATCAATACAAGTTCATCACATTAAAACCAAAGTAGAGTAGTGACCAAATGTAATACATAGTTCTCATAATTAAAACATACATTGAAATTAACATACAATTAAACTATCTAATGCATTTAAATGCAACAACAAATGCGATCAAAATCGCAACTAAGGTAACCATTGATCCAACAGCATAGTGATACCAAGCCTCTTTATTAATGGCATAGTTTCTAATGTTTCTAATCTTCAAGCGCATTTCATCCATCTTGATCTTGTGATCATGGACGACATCGACAAGATACAACTCCAATTCCATCTTCTCTTCTTCACTTCTTTTCAATTTTGCTTTCAAATTATTGTTTTCTTTTTCAAATAAATTTAGCATCTCGACAAGAGAGTCGGTTGGAATTTCTGGTTCAACTACCTCCTAGATAAGAATATATATATATGTCAAGTGTTGTTCGGCATAATTGTTATAAACACGAAATTAAACAAGTAATTATAAAAGATAATATACCACATCTGAATCATAGATCGGACTATTGGGAATATGCCCTAGAGGCAATAATAAAATGGTTTATTAGCATATTCATGTTTATGATAATAGTTTATTATCCATGCTATAATTGTATTAACCGGAAACATAATACATGTGTGGAATATAAACAACTAGTTGTCCCTAGTAAGCCTCTATCAGACTGGTTCGTTAGTCAAGAGATGGTTAGAGTTTCCTAACCATGGACTTGTTATAGTCACTTGATAACGGAGTCATATCATTAGGAGTAATGATGTGATGGACAAGACCCGATAATAAAGAGTTGCAATTGATCGTGTCACACAGTTTTCATTGCCAACACTTTTAGTATATGCCAAGTATAGTTTCCTTAGACCATGAGATTATGTCACTCCCATTTACTGGAGGAATGCTTTGTGGACATCAAACGTCACTTCGTAACTGGGTGATTATAAAGGTGGCTTTCAGGTATATCCGATGGTATTTGTTGGGTGACATGAATCAAGAGTGGGATTTGTCCTTCCTTGTGACGGAAAAGATATCTCTAGGCCCTCTCGGTAATATAGCATCAGAAAGATTGCAACCATGTGATTAAGTTTTAATCACAGAGATCCTATATTATGGATGAGTAAAGAGAACTTGCCAGGTAACGAGATGAAACTAGATATGGAGATATCGACGATCGAACCTCGGGCAAGTTAAATATCGGTGAGACAAAGGGAATCGTATACGAGATTAAGAATCTCCGACATCATGGTTCAATCGATAAGGAACTTTGTTGAATATTTAGGAGTCAATATGGGCATCCCGGTCCCGCTATTGATTATTGATCTGATCATGTCTACATGTTCTCGAACCTGTAGGGTCACACACTTAAGGCTCTGATGTAGCTAGGGCTTGAGATATTTGATGGGGTGTGAATGGATATTGATTCGGAGTCTCGGATGAGATCCTAGACATCACGAGGAGCTCCGGAAGAGTCCGGAGATAAAGTTTCATATAAGGAAAGTGGTTTCCAGGGTTCCGGAAAAGTTTGGGAAAATTCCGACAGAGTACCGGGAAGATTCTAGAAGGTTCTGGAAGGTTCCGGAGGGCCCCACCTTGGGGGGGCATGAACCTAGAAGGTTCCACATGGACCGAGGGGAGGTGCAGCAGCCCACATGGGCTGGCCGCACTGATCACTCTGAATTATGCACATCTTTTCAACGTCCAAAACCCCAAATCTTGCTCATATTTGAGAAGTTCGGTCAGGGTTTTAAATGCTTTTTACATTAGTTATCCACTTTTTGCAGATCAGTGCGCCAAGGCACACATTTCTTCATCTCCAACTCAAAATGTTGCCTAAAAGATGCCCCAGCTTAAAGCCCCTTCAAGGCGTACACATGTAGAGAGAAAGCTTCAGGAGGATGCCTAGGATGAATGCCTCGCGAGGGTGCCACCTCGCGAGGGAGCCTCTCGAAGCCATAAGAGAAGTAAGCGAGCGTATCTCCCATGTGCTGCGCGCGCGTTTGAATCAGCAAGGAGGGAATCGATCATCTTGGAGGAGAAGAAACCAGAAGAGTCAAAAAGGTGATAAAGAAGGGAGCAGACCATGTGCGTCCGTGCAAAAAGCTGAAAAGCGACGGCGGAAGTTCCCGCCTCGCCACCAACCACGCCATCGACCGCGGCCCTCGCCACTTCCGTAGCTGCAGCCCTCTCACCATTTCCGCAGCGCCTATAAAGCGGCTTCCTTAGCCAAGAAGAAATAAAGGAATCAACTGCAAGAAGGACCGCATCCATCACCAACCACTCCACCGCTCTGCACCACTCCACCCCGAACAAGAACAGAAGAACAAGGAAGAACTTTGGAGAAGAATGGCGAAGACGATCCGCGAGGAACAAGAGGAAAGAAGAAGCCCTTGATCCGTATCTGTCCCTGTCTACTTCCTTGCTTCTCTTTCGTTTGTATCTTCCTTAGCCTCCCGCCTCTGCTTCCTCTGCTGCCGCCGCGACGAACTGATTCGACCCTCTCTGACCCCTTCGGTGAAAACTCTCTGTAACTCTCTGAGTCACTCTATTTGTGTGAACTTTATAATCGTGCTGTGACTTTGTTGCTTGTGAATTCTTCCTTAGCCTCCTCTTTGCTGTCCGAGAAAAACTCTTCCTTAGCCTCCCCTTTGCTGTCACCGTTTTAATTTCTGTTGCTTGATCCGCAAGATCTAGCCGTTGAAAGAACAAACAATGCCCGGATGTCGCCTAGAGGGGGGGGGGGTGAATAGGCGATTAACACTTTTTCTAATTAGGGGCTTGATAATTGCGGAATAAAACTATGTGTTTAAATTAACAAGCCAACAACCTAATATGCTAGGGTTACCTATGTGCACCAACAACTTATGCTAAGCAAGGCAAGCAACAAGGTGATAGCAAGATATAGACTTCAAGCACGATGGCTATCACAATGTAAATTGCATAAGTAAAACTCGGGTATAGAAATAACCGAGGCACGCGGAGACGAGGATGTATTCCCGAGTTCCTCCTTGTTAAGGGAGTACGTCTCGTTGGAGGGGTGTGAGCTCGCCACAAGAGGCCTACTCAAGATGCCACAAAGGCCTCACCCTATTCTCCGATGAACCTCACCCAAGGGATTGGTTCACCTTCCACTATCGGAATCCTTCAAGGCGGATTCCGGAGCCCTTTACAACTCTTCTTGGGGCACACACCCACAACTCAATTGGGGGCTCCCAAACTCGTGCCGAAGCTTCACAAGCGAAGACTTCGCGGCACCTCCAACCGTCTAGGGTACACAATGCACCCAAGAGGCAACAAGCTCTTGGGAACACAATGCACCCAAGAGTAACAAGCTTCTCAACGTCGATCTTCACGTATCACCGTAGGGAGAGCAACCCAATGCAACAAATGCAAAAGGCAAGAGCACACAAAGTGGTCAAGTCCTTCACTCCGAAATCCAACCAAAGCAACTAATGCTATGGAGGGATTTGAGAGGAAGAACAAAGGGAAGAACACAAAGCAACCCTAAATCTAGATCCACTAGGTTCCCCTCACTTAGAGGAGAATTTGATTGGTGGAACGGTAGATCTAGATCTCCTCTCTTGTTTCCCTAAAGATGGGCAAGAATCATTGGAGGGAAGTGGAGGAATCAAGCTCTCAAAGATGTGCAACAATGGAGGAGAGAGAGAGCAAAAGGTTCACAAAGATCCGTTAAACCGTTGGGGAAGAAAACCCATTTAAAAAGGTGCCCTGGGAAATCTGGCCGTTGGGCTCAGATTCCCGCAGGACCGGTAGTACCGGCCCAAGGGGCGGTACTACCGCCCCATGTAAAAACAGCCCCAACGGCTCTCTTCAGAGAAGAAAACCCGCAGGACCGGTAGTACCGGCCCAAAGGGCGGTACTTCCGGCCCACCCAAAACAGCCTTCCAACGGCAAGAGAAGAAAACCCGCGAGGTCGGTAGTACCGGAAGAAGGACCGGTACTTCCGGTATAGCGGTAGTACCGGGGCTACTTCCGGTCAAACAAATAGGAGACCCGAGACAACCAGTACCTGAAAAAATAAGCGGAAGTTCCTCCGGAAATTTCCACCGGAAGTAGAGAGCGGAAGTACCGCCACGGTCACCGGTACTTCCGGTTCTACTTCCGGTCCAAATTTCGGGGGAACTCAAGGTTCCAGTACCTGGGGAAAATAAGCGGCAGTGGGTCCGGAACTGGGCACCGGAAGTGCCCAGCGGTAGTACCGGTCCTGGGACCGGTACTTCCGGCCAGCAGAGAAAACAGGCAAACCCTGAAACTGAATAACTTTTGCGTGGCAACTCCGAATCGAGTGAATCCAATTTTGTTGGAAAGAGGACGACAAGAGCTTACACTACAAAAAGTCAAAATATTGAAACAAGCCAAGGAGATTGTGCATAGGGATGGAATGGTGAGACCTTTCCAAGCGGATGAACCGGCAAAATCTCCAACACCGAAGACACACAAGCTTTTCATCAAGACTCCGTTTTCTATGATCTTGGGCTTGTTTCGAAGATAATCACAAGCCCTACAAGATCATGCATATACACATCATAGTCTATCATGTGAGGAGGAAAACATAAGGAGAGAGTTTGACCTCTCGTAGAAGAGACAAACCGGTAAAACCTCCGATATCAAAAACGCAAGAAGATATTCATGAGATCCGTTTTTGACGAACTAGAGCTTGGTATGGAGATGAACACAAGCTCTAAATTCTCACATGGATAAAAGCCAAATAAGAACCAATAAAGATGATTGCATGGATGCAAAGGTTTGAGCTCTCCACGAACGATACGATCACGATACTCGGTCGAGAGACCCTCTTGATAGTACGGCTATCTATCCTATAACCCGGTCTCTCACTAAACATAATGAGACCGGTAAAATAGAAACCCTGTCAAGATCATACCTTTGCCTTGCGCTTAAACCACTTGAGGTCGATGAAGACGATCTTCATCTCCTCAAGGCAAACCACCTTTCTTGATTGCGCCTTGCTTGATGAAGATTCACATGACGCTCCCCCATACACCAAGATGGGGAAAGCACTCCTTCGGTATATCTTCACTTGGCCTTTCTCTCGATGACGAACACCTTGGCCTTGATCAACAAATGATCTTCTTCCCTAAACCTTGACTCCAACACATGGAGAACAAGTGAGACCTTGACTCCAACAAATGGAGACAAGCAAGCAAATGGACACCTACAAATATAGCTCAATGCAAATATTAGTCCATAGAGATTGTCATTAATTACCAAAACCATGCATGGGATCAACCATGCACTTTCAATCTCCCGTGATCCGTAAACACCATCCCACCTTTTCGTTGTGCCAAGCTTCTGGAAAGGAAAAGCACCAATAGATTTTGATCCATGTGGAGAGAACGACAAAAAACCCCTAAAACCACAACTGATCAAAACTGGCGCCGTTGCCGGGGATCAAATATTGATTGCTTTTCAGAGTACAGTAGCCTTGGTTGTGTTTCTTTCCTCGTAGTTCACCTCCGTGATAAATCTGTTTGCTTTGTTACTCTTAGTCTCTTAATCTTGCATCTAGAACGGTTATTAGGGGATTTAGTTCACTAACCCTTGATAAAGTTCTTGTCTGTGCTTGTGTGCAGTGGAAACATGATCTCCTTCGTGCAGGTTGGTGAGCTCATGAATGCAGACGTCTGAAGATTCACCTTTAGCCCCCTTTTGATCCTGAGCCTGAAAGAATATTTCTTGCAAATAGAAGAAGGGCAGTTTCCTCCACAACCGTAGAAGAAAGATTGCCAGCTACCAAGATGGGAGACAGGAAGTTGAGAGACCTCTGGATCCCTAAAGACCATGTAGCCACCTCTGATGTGGTTATGCCTGCTATTCAAGCAAACAACTGGGAAATCAAGCCAGCCCTAATCAATATGGTTCAGCACAACCCTTTCAATGGTTCTGCCTTGGAGAGTCCTCATGAACATATCAGAAATTTCTTAGAGTACTGTAACACCCTCAAGCACAATGGTGTGCCTCCTGAAGCCATTAGGATGCAGCTATTTCCTTTTTCCCTATCAGGCGGTGCTAAGTTATGGTTCCATGCCCTGCCTACTCATGCTAGGGACACTTGGGAACATCTGGTGCAAGCTTTCTTTGAGAAATACTTTCCCCCCACTAAAGCAGCTGATTGTAGAGACAAAATTACCAGATTTGTGCAATGCCAAGGTGAGAGTTTGTATGATGCCTGGCAGAGGTACCAAGGCCTGATTAGAATGTGTCCTAACCATGGCCAAGAGCAGTGGCTAATTCTGCAGACATTCTACAAGGGTCTAACAGATCAGACCAGATCCTTTGTAGATTCTGCTGCTGGAGGAGGTATAATGAACAAGACCCTGGATGAAGCTTTTGAATTGATTGAGAGCATGGCCTCACACAATTTCTCCTGGCAAATGAAAGAGCAATGCAGCCTCATCAGCTAGTAGTTATGCAACATGGAAGCCCAGAAGCCCTTGAGGCAAAGCTTGATAGCCTGACTAGTCAAATATCTCAGCTTATGTTGGAAAAGAATGGAAAAGCCCTTGTGCCAGTAAGTGCAGTTTCAGCACCCTGCTAGATTTGTGGAATTGAAGGTCATTCGCCTCAGGAGTGTCCCTATTTCAGTGCCAGTGAATCTCAAGTGGCAGAAGTGAACTACACTCAGAATCAAGGTCCCTTTTCTCAGAGCTATAACCCCTCCTGGAGACATCATCCAAACCTGTCCTACAAGAATGCAGCCCAGCAAAGTTACCCTCAAGCAGCTCCACAGAACTATGCCTCAACATCTCAGCAGAATTTCAGACCTCAAGGCCATATACAGCAGCCACAGCAGCATCCTCAGCAAAATGCCTCTTCAGGCAGTAGCCAGTCTGAAATCAGTGAAATGATGCGTTTGCAAAAAGAAATGTTCAGTGGAATGCAAGAAACAATGAAGATGCAGTCTGAACTATTTTACAAGACAATGCAGCAGCTTACAGCTGGAATCTCCAATACCCAGGGAAATCAGCCAGAGAACAAACTACCTGCCCAGGTAGAGAAGAACCCTAAGCAATGTGGTGCAATTACAACTACCGAAGCAGTAGAGGCTGTCACCACTAGAAGTGGATTAAACACTGAACCCATTCTGAAGACACCCCCAATTGTCACCTATGTAGCCCCACCAAGGAGGCTTCGTGAGGAGAAAATGCCACGCGAGGAAGAAATGCCTCGAGAGGAAAGCCTCTCGAGGGATCCTCCTCAAGAGCATGTAATACCAGTAGAACCAGCTGTAGTACCAAGGGTTGAGAAGCCTTTAGTTCAGAAGATCCCATTCCCTTCAAGATTGGAAAAAACTAAGGAAGAAAAGCAGTATGCCAAGTTCCTAGAGACAATGAAGGAAGTGCAAATAACAATCCCCATCCTTGATGCAGTATTGCACATCCCTCTGTATGCTAAATTCTTCAAGGACCTGATAACCAAGAAAAGAAGTATAGAAGATCCTGAGATAGTTGCTCTGACAGAAGAATGCAGTGCAGTTATCCAAAACAACTTGCCCAAGAAGTTAGGAGACCCAGGGAGTTTCAGTATCCCCTGTGTGGTTGAAAAAAGAACCTTCACAGCTCTCTGTGATCTAGGTTCCTCAGTCAGTGTATTACCCCAAGCTGCCAGTCAGATGCTGCAGTTAGGTGTGCCGAAGCCCACATCTATGACACTGTAGCTTGCTGACAGAACACTGAGGAAACCAACTAGAATTCTTGAAGATGTGCCAGTCCAAGTTGGAAATTTTGCTTATCCAGTGGATTTTGTTGTGTTGGAAATGGAAGATAACTCAGAGTCAATGATTCTTGGCAGACCTTTCTTGGCAACAGCTGGAGCCATAATTGATGTGAAAGGTGGAACCCTGAAGTTTCAATTTGGTTCTGAACAAGCAGAGTTTAACATGAAGCATGCCTCCCACCTGCCAAACATACTTGAACAATGCCATGCCATGGATGTCGTCGACAAGAGTGTAATTGAATCTCAGCAGCAAATGCAACCCCAAGAGCCTGAAGTACAAGTATTTGTGACAGCTGATAATCCTAACCTTCAAGAGTTGTTTGGAATCACTCTTTGTAGTGATCCTTCTGAAAGTGCAGAAAATGTTTCAAGAGGAATGCCTCGCGAGGGCCTGCCAAATGCCTCGCGAGAGCCTTCTGATGCCTCAAGAGAAATGCCTCGCGAGGGAAATCTCGAGGAAGCAGAACCCTGGAGAGAACCTCTTCAGCAGTCTCATAAATCCATTGTTGAGTTGAAGGAGTTGCCTACTCACCTGAAGTATCTGTTTCTAGAGGAAGAAAAAATTCACCCTATGATAATCAGCTCTGCACTTGATGATGAACAGGAGCACAGCCTATTGTCAATTCTCAGACTATACAAGAATGTCATTGGATATTCCATTGATGACATAAAGGGAATCGATGAGAAGGTCTGCTCACACAGAATATATCTTGAAGAGGATAGCACCCGCTCCAGAGAAGGCCAAAGGAGACTAAACCCTGCTATGCAAGAAGTAGTAAAAAAGGAAGTTCTGAAACTCCTACAAGCAGGCATGATCTACCCCATCTCTGACAGCGAGTGGGTGAGTCCTATCCACATAGTGCCCAAGAAAGGAGGCTATACAGTGGTAGAGAATGAAGAAGGAAAATTGATGACCACAAGACCTGTTACTGGATGGAGAATGGTCAATGATTTCAGGAAATTAAACAAGGCAACTAGGAAGGATCATTTCCCTTTGCCATTTATGGATCAGATGTTGGAGAGGTTAGCAGGGCAAGAATTCTATTGTTACCTTGATGCATACTCTGGATTTCTTCAGATTCCCATCCATCCAGCAGATCAAGAAAAAACTACATTCACATGTCCATATGGAACATTTGCATACAAAAGATTGCCATTTGGTCTGTGTAATGCCCCAGGAACCTTCCAGAGGTGCATGACGTCAATATTCTCTGACTACATTGAGAAAATTATGGAAGTTTTCATGGATGATTTCACTGTCTATGGAAAAGATTTTGTCACCTGCTTGAAGAACCTGACAGCAGTCCTGCATTGATGCTTAGAGCAGAACTTGATATTGAACTGGGAGAAATGCCACTTCTTAGTCACTGAAGGTATTGTGCTTGGACACCTGGTATCCTCTAGAGGCATTGAAGTGGATAAATCAAAAGTTGATGTGATTGCAAAATTGCCCCCTCCTAAAAATGTAAAAGGAATACAGAGTTTCCTTGGACATGCTGGATTTTACAGAAGATTCATTAAGGATTTCTCTGGCATTGCAAAGCCTCTAACCAAACTGCTCAATCAAGATGTCAAATTCCAATTTGATGAAGCATGTCTGAAGGCCTTTAACCAGCTGAAGCAAGCTCTTATTTCTGCTCCAATAGTGCAGCCCCTAGATTGGACCCTACCCTTTGAGTTGATGTGTGATGCAAGCGATTTTGCAGTTGGAGCAGTTCTGGGCCAGAAAAAGGGGAAAGCTCAGCATGTGATCCACTATGCCAGCAAAACTCTAGATGATGCTCAGATCAACTACTCCACTACTGAAAAAGAATTGCTTGCAGTGGTATTCGCATTTGACAAGTTCAGACCTTATCTAGTTGGGCACAAATGTATTGTCTTCACTGATCATGCAGCAATAAGATATCTTATCAGCAAGAAGGATGCCAAGACAAGGCTAATCAGATGGATTCTCCTGCTTCAAGAGTTTGATATTGAGATCAAGGATAAGAAAGGCTCTGAGAATGTGGTAGCTGATCATTTGTCAAGAATAAGTTGCTCTGAAACTAGAAAAATAGAAGACAACATCCCTGGAGAGCAACTGATGGGAGTAAATGCCTCGCGAGGGCTTCTTGAAGCCTCGTGAGGGAGGCCTCATGACGATCTGACTCTTCAAGCTTCGCGAGGAGATGCTTCGCGAGATGTGCTTCTCGAGGAAATGCTTCACGAGGGATACCTCGCGAGGGTCGACGTCTCGCGAGAAGCCAAGACTCCATGGTATGCTGACATTGTGAACTACCTAGAGTGTAAAATTATGCCAACTGATTTGTCCTACCAGCAGAAAAAGAAATTCATGCATGAAGCCAAGAGCTATTACTGGGATGAACCATTCCTCTACAAGCATTGTGCAGATGGTATAGTGAGAAGATGTGTGCCCTCTGAAGAAACTCATGATGTGATGTTCCAATGTCATTCTGGCATGTATGGAGGCCATGCTGGAGTAATGAAAACTCAAGCAAAGATCCTTCAAGCTGGATTTTATTGGCCCAGCCTGTTCAAAGATGTTCATGATTTTGTCATGCAGTGTGATCCCTGCCAGAGAACTAGGAAAATCTCGAGAAGGAATGAAATGCCTCAGCAAGGCATTCTTGAAGTTGAACTGTTTGATGTATGGGTAGTTGATTTTGTTGGACCTTTGCCTTCCTCTCGAGGCTATAAGTATATTCTTGTGGCAGTGGACTATGTGTCTAAATGGGTTGAAGCTGTACCAACTGTCAGTGCAGATTCCAAGTCAGTCTACAAGCTGTTCAAAACTGTAATTTCCCCCAGATTTGGAGTTCCCAGAGTTGTGATCAGTGATGGAGGAGCCCACTTCAACAATGAACAGCTAGAGAAGCTGTTGAGCAAGTATGGTGTGAAAAATCACAGAGTTACTACACCCTACCACCCTCAAGCCAATGGACAAGTTGAGTTATCCAATAGAGAAATTAAGCAGATCCTCGAGAAGGTCGTGTCCAAGTCCAGAGCAGATTGGTCCCTGAAATTGCCTGATACCTTGTGGGCATACAGAACTGGATACAAGACACCTATTCGAATGTCGCCCTTCAGGCTTGTATATGGTAAAGCATGCCATTTGCCTGTCGAGTTAGAGCACAGAGCTCAATGGGCTATTAGGAAACTAAACCTCGACATGAAGAAAGCTGTAAGTGCAAGGAAACTGCAGATGTGTGAGCTTGAAGAGCTGAGGCATGATGCATATGAGAGTTCCAAGATTTACAAGGAAAATACCAAAAAATGGCATGACAAACATATCCTCAGGAAGGAGTTCAGCATTGGACAGCAAGTGTTGGTGTATGACTCCAAGTTGCATTTGTTTGCTGGAAAATTCAAGTCAAGATGGTTTGGTCCCTGCATAGTGAAGAAGGACTTGGGAAATGGTGCTTTCGAAGTCCAGACCCCATCAGCAGGTACCTTCAAGGTAAATGGCCAGAGACTGAAGCATTACCTAGCGGGAGAGAAGATTGACATTGAAGATCCCGAAGAAAGCGAGAATGACGAGTCAAAGGATGTTCCCAATGCATCCTCTGAAGCTGTGAAGCAGTGAGAAGAAGCTACGGTCAGGCTCGTGACCTTAAACAAGCGCTCATCAGGAGGCAGCCTGATATCCTTTTTATATATTATTTCCCTTCAAGAGTTATTTTTGTTTTGTGTGTTTCTTTTCCTTTTTGTTTGTTGTTTTGTTTTTCAGATTGTTGAATAAAAGAGAGTGAAGTGGGTTGGCAGAGATACCTGCAAGCAAGGAGTAGAAAGTCGCTTCGCGAGGAAAAAGGCCTCTCGAGGGATTCTGCTTCAAGAGAAAGCTTCTCGAGGGCTTGATGCTTCGCGAGGAAAAAGGCCTCGCGAGGGTTTTGCTTCGCGAGGAAGACTTCTCGAGGATTCGACCCTTAAACCAGGTGAACACATTCCAATTCACAAACCCTGTTACACCATAAATATCATTGCTATGCCATGATTACAAAGTTTCTAGCTATTCTTGGCTATATTTTCGAAGTTGCTTGTCGAGTAAAAGTTTCTTGGAGTGCTTAATTTTGCCTAAACAATCTTTCATGCTATTGAGAATCTTGCAGTGTTTCTGTCTATAATGCTTGCAAACTCTTGTGTTAGAGTCATGTATCAAAACAGAGTTTATATATGTCTCTGCTCAGATATGTTGGAATACCTTCATAATGCAAGTGGCTCTGAAACTGAATAAGTTGATCCTCGAAGAGCCATGTTTTAACTGCATTTCTGCATTTTTTCATTAGCTATCAGTATCTCGGGATGGTGGTATGTGAAGCACTAACAGTGAAACTAACTTGAAGCAAGTAATTTGAAAGCAAATTTTTGCATTAGCAGTTATGATCTCGGGATTGTAACCTGTGAAGCACTAACTGAAAGAATCTGACAGGTAACAATGATCCTAACCCATCTTTAATTTTTGCATTAGCCTACTATGTTCTCTGGAACGGTAGCAGGTGAAGCACTGACTTTGCATTCACTTAACACTCATGGCTATTTCATGGATCACTTCATTTGATTCCCCTGCCAAATGTCTTATCTAGGTGATCGAAAAGTATCTGAACTGAGAAATATATAAAAGTTGTTAATTGAAACTTGACTCTGAACTAGAGATTGCAACCAGGTATGCAGAAACTGCTTTGAATCCAATATGTATGAACTGCTGTGTATGCAGAAGTTGAGCACTGTTTTCATCATATCTGCTTTACTTGGGGACAAGCAAAGGTTTGGGTCTGGGGGTTTGATCACTCTGAATTATGCACATCTTTTCGACGTCCAAAACCCCAAATCTTGCTCATATTTGAGAAGTTCAGACAAGGTTTTAAATGCTTTTTACATCAGTTATCCACTTTTTGCAGATCAGTGCACCAAGGCACACATTTCTTCATCTCCAACTCAAAATGTTGCCTAAAAGATGCCCCAGCTTAAAGCCCCTTCAAGGCGTACGCTTGTAGAGAGAAAGCTTCAGGAGGATGCCTAGGATGAATGCCTCGCGAGGGTGCCACCTCGCGAGGGAGCCTCTCGAAGCCAGAAGAGAAGTAAGCGAGCGTATCTCCCATGTGCTGCGCGCGCGTTTGAATCAGCAAGGAGGGAATCGATCATCTTGGAGGAGAAGAAACCAGAAGAGTCAAAAAGGTGATAAAGAAGGGAGCCGACCATGTGCGTCCGTGCAAAAAGCTGAAAAGCGACGGCGGAAGTTCCCGCCTCGCCACCAACCACGCCATCGACCGCGGCCCTCGCCACTTCCGTAGCTGCGGCCCTCTCGCCATTTCCGCAGCGCCTATAAAGCGGCTTCCTTAGCCAAGAAGAAATAAAGGAATCAACTGCAAGAAGGACCGCATCCATCACCAACCACTCCACCGCTCCGCACCACTCCACCCCGAACAAGAACAGAAGAACAAGGAAGAACTTTGGAGAAGAATGGCGAAGACGATCCACGAGGAACAAGAGGAAAGAAGAAGCCCTTGATCCGTATCTGTCCCTGTCTACTTCCTTGCTTCTCTTTCGTCTGTATCTTCCTTAGCCTCCCGCCTCTGCTGCCGCTGCAACGAACTGATTCAACCCTCTCCGACCCCTTCGGTGAAAACTCTCTGTAACTCTCTGAGTCGCTCTGTTTGTGTGAACTTTATAATCGTGCTGTGACTTTGTTGCTTGTGAATTCTTCCTTAGCCTCCTCTTTGCTGTCCGAGAAAAACTCTTCCTTAGCCTCCGCTTTGCTGTCACCGTTTTAATTTCTGTTGCTTGATCCGCAAGATCTAGCCGTGATCCGTAAACACCATCCCACCTTTTCGTTGTGCCAAGCTTCTGGAAAGGAAAAGCACCAATAGATTTTGATCCCTGTGGAGAGAACGACAAAAACCCCCCTAAAACCACAACTGATCACGCACCTAACCCCAAAGGCCCATGTGGCCCAACATATGAAAAGGGCCCCAAAACCCTAGGGGCTGCCTTGGGGGGTAAGTTTCCCCTTGGCCGGCTGCCCCTAGGACTTGGGGGAGCGGCAAGGGCTGCCCCCACGCCTATATAAGGCGGAGGGGAGGGCTGGGGCGCACCCCATGGAACCCTAGCCGTCGGCCTCCCTCTCCCACCTCCCTCCTCTCTCTTGCAGACGCTTGGCGAAGCCCTGTAGGAATTTCTCCACCATATCCACCACCACGCCGTCATGCTGCTGGAATCTCGCGAGCCACTTCCTCCTCGCTTGCGGGATCAAGGAGAGGAAGTCTTCATCGAGCTGTACGTGTGGATACCGCGGAGGTGCTGCCCGTTGTGACACTTCGACGGATTGGATCTCGAGGATAATATATCTCCTCGCGACTAGACGAGTCTAGTTGCGGGGATCGACTAGCCAACCCCTGCACCGACAAAACGCGTTTGTTCGGTCTTCAAGGGTAAGAGATTGGATCTCACCTTCGCTACCTTCGTCTAATAGATCTAGATCGTGGGGTTTCTTCCGCTTATTTTGTAGGAATTTTTTTTGTTTTCTATGCGACGAACCCCTTCACGGACAAGGGCCGACGGGGACGGATATCAAAACCATGACACTATCCATATAACAAACACTCATAGAAGTAAAAAAAACTATATGACTAACTATGTAATCATACAAATAAAAATTTGTTTTTTGAAATAAGAACAAGAGGCTCACCAAGGTGGTGCCCCGACGACGGGCCGGCGCGGGCGATACACGACGGTGAGGACAGCGACAGAGACGGGACGACACTAAAACCCATAAATCATACTTTAATTTGAGCTCAAATTTCATATAAAACAAATAAACTAGCAATGTGCATTACACAACTAACTTAGGTATTTCATCAAACACCTAGCTAGCAATAAAATGAGTAGCAAAACTAGCAATGGGGATGAACTTGAGCTCTGGGAGGATGAAGTTTCTAACCTATTAGAACTCTTGGATATATGGGGCGCCGTTAATCTTGAAAAATCGTGGAAAAAATGTGGATGAATTTGAGCTAGAGAGGAGATAGAGAGGAGAAAAATGGTGATATGAGCTTTGAACTCGGGCAGGAAGAAGATGATATAGAGTAGAGGACGTCTAGTCCCGGTTCGTGATACGAACCGGGACTAAAGGGTCTCGCGCTGGCCCCCACGACCCGGGACTAGAGGGTGCCAGCCGCGTAGCCGATGACCCGGGACTAGTCCCCCCTCTAGTCCCGGTCCGAAACAAATCCGGGACTAGAGCTAAACGGGGCACTGGACCAAAGATCCTTTTTCTACTAGTGATATGCGACTATTCTTTCAATTTTTGGGGGTACAACACACATATGTTATCTACATATAAGAGCATCTATAACCGAAACCCCCACTTCCTCCCTGTAGGTCGGGGCGGACAACCCGGACATGACCTAGATAGAAAAAGCTACCCAACTAGACCCCGATACCTAGCCCAAATCTTCAGTCTGTCCGATACCACTCATACTCAGCCCATATATGCGCCAAATTTGGGGTGGCCCGGTATGCCCGCCATGTCGGATCTGACAGGCGGACCCATAACAAATTTCTCTACTCAACCCCGACCCTCGCTAGTGTCGGCCTGTCCCATGTCCTCATTTTTGCCTCACCTATTCCACCCTTGCCTACCTCGGCCGTCGTTCCCATCCTAGCTCTGCCACCACCCCGAACCCGCATTCCCATCCGAAACCCCTCCCAGGACTTCACTGCTGCCCAGGACAAGGTTGCCGCCCCTCGTAAGTAGTGCCCCGTTATGTTTATTCCGCCGGACTTACACCTCTACCGCGACTATTTCAAAAGAGCCGGTATTACATGAGTTTCTTTCCTGGCGTCTCTTCCGGATGAGTTCTAGTTTTGTTCCGATGAATTGTGGATGGTGTAAAGAAATATGATCCCTACCACGCAAATAATTGTGAGAAGGCCGAAGAGCATGTCCGCAATCCGCCTACCGGAACAAGAAGTAGAGCATGTCGTGAACTTTCTTGAGATGCATCTGACAACTTAGGGATCAATATATGCATATGCAACTAAATGATCTTGTGAAGTATTCATGGATCCATAGCGAGAATCATTAAATACTATGTTTGAATTATGCACTCGGAATAATTTGAACTACTTATGTTTGAATAATGCAATCCGAAAAATTATATCTTATAATTTCTAGTATTTATGTGTGAATTCGAATAACTCTAGTTATATAGTATGATCTAGGTTCATGTATTGCATGGATCTGAAAATGGGGGTGTGACATAGGAGATGGTTGGATCTTGTCCGCGGACGCAACCGGAGTGTCCGCAGAGATATGGGTCAATTTTTTTTGCTGGTAATACATGTCTTACTTATATAATAAAGTAAACACCGAACTGAAAAGATAGGAATCTGACCGTATAAACATGTGGTCGTCCAATACCATTATACCACCATCAAAACAGGGGGCGTGTGTTCAATAAATACCATGGCCTACTTCTTTCAGAGCATCTCCAGTCGGGGCGCCAATAGCTTTATTGGGCGCGCCGGACGAAAAATGGCGCCCAGTCGCAGCGCCAATAGCGCGGTTTCGTCCGGGGAGGCCCAATAGCTCGTCCGGCACACCCAGCCCACGCCCTCCGCGGAGGGAGCCGCTTGGGCGCGCCGGACGAAACCAAAGTGACGCCACGTCGGATCCCCACGGCGCGGGCCAGCCCTGTCATTGGCACATGAACCCTTTTGATGCAAATTTGTCATATAATATTTCAATTCGAATATAAATTTGACCATAATTTTTTCTTCAATTGAAATACAGATTGGATACAACTCATTTTCATTAATCATAAAATTTAACTTAAACATGAAATAATCTAATTTCACCCTAAACCCTAAAGAGGTCGGTGGCCAGCTCGACGTCCTTAATAACCATGGAATAGTGCAACTAAAACTACGTCATTACCATGAAAACTACGTCATTTCCATGCGTCGCTTCGCCGCCTGCGTCGATGCGATGTATCGCTGCGCCGCCTTTGGGTCGATGACATGTGGGCTCCATGGACTAAGTATATTCATACTAATTTTTTTTTTTGGAGAAAAAGCAGTAAACTCCGCGGCGACTATTGGCGCCGCGACTGGGAAGTACCGGCGACAATACACACAATTTTGTCCGCATAGCGCCAATACACACAATTTTATCCGCACAGCGCCAATAGAGCTCATCCGGACGCCAATCCAGACGCTTTATGCCACTGGAGATGCTCTGAGGTGCCTAAGAAATGGAGCGTGGGCTCCCTGAGTCGTAGCAGTACCCTTTTTTGTCTGATGGTAATTCCATCGTCTAGCCGATGAGCGAACCTGCCGCTGCCAACAGCAACGGCCAGCCTTGCACAGATATTCCAGCCTGATCTCTTGGCAGCCCAGCTTGATCACTTGCATCTGCCTGCACAGCTAGAGCAGGGGTGTGCAAAAACCAAGCAGATAAGTGTTGCTGACAGGAAAGAAACAGAGGTAGAGAGAGTGTGTCCTTGAAAAGCCACACCGAACTCTCCCTCTCTCTCTCCTTGGTTTCCTGTGGCGTTCCTCTGTGCTGGGATCAAAATCATGCACTCTGGTGCTGCTGATTGATATTTTGCATGTGTGTGTGTGCATCTGTACTGTAGGCCACCGCTGTTGCGTCCTCCCCCACACGCACCCCCTGCTGGTAAAGAGCATTTGGACACATCGCGTTGGCCTCTCTCTCTCTCTCTCCCAGCCATCGCCTGCATGCTCTGCTTGCTTGCATTTGCTCAAACAAGGCTGAAAGGTGAGCACTCACTGGCGACCTGTTGCAGGTTAACCACAAGGGGCAACAGTGGCACTGTAGGACTAGTACACGAGGAGCAAGTGGCACCTGCTCGTGTTTGGAAAGAAGAATTGTTCCTTTGCTACAACTGCTTCATTCAAACCCACATGTATGATGCAGTATCCACAGTGTAGACTAGAGAATGAATGAATGAATGATACACATATACCAACACTGATGATAGCTAGCTAGCAGCAGCTAGGCTAGGTGTATGTATGTTTGTTGCCTTGTTGGTTAGTTAACACATATTGGTGAGGTGATGCATTTTATATACTTCACACACAGAGTCAGATGCAATGCAACTGGATTAATCTAGTGGTTCATGGTTTGTCCCTCCTGCAGGGGAATTGAAACGGCAATCATGAGGTGTTAAACCCCATAAATAAACAAACCAAAGCCCTCCACTCCACATGTTCCATAGTACACTATTCTTCTACACCCTTCTCTACAACATGATCCAGGGAAAGGACCGTCGGCCTGGCTCCCATGCCCTGTCCTCTTTCTGCTTTGCTACGTATGGGGCATTTGCCACTTTCAGTTTTTGGTATGCATTAAACGCCACTGCGCCTAGCAGTAGGAGGACCCGGCTTGGTTCTTGGTGGCTTGCGAGCCTGAGATCTCCCTTGATCAGTGCCAAGATCACCAGAGGGGCCTGCTTGCTTCCCATCCAAGTGGGCATCCGTCGATCGATGCCGCCCTTGCGTTACTCTTCCTGACCATGATAAAACCCCTCCCCCTGACCTCTCCCAATCGCTCCCCTGCTCCGAGTAGTACTACCAAGTAAAAGGGGGAGAGATCGCCTCAAGGTCGCCATTCGCATTGTAGGCGTTCTATTAGGAAATGGTCTCCCTGCCATTTTAGGTCGCATGTCCTAATTCCAGCTTCTTCTTCTTCCTCCTCCTCTTCTCGCTCGTTGCAAAAGCTCGCCCTTGCTAGCTCTTGACTTTCAGGTTGAAGTCTCTCGAGGAGAATCTGTCTACTTGAGCTAGGACGCAGGCGTGGTTGGTTGGCAGTTCATAGGCCGTATCCCCGTCGTCGGTGTTTTCTCCATGGTTCTATAAGGTTTGGCTACCGATTCCTAGCTCCTCTAGCTTCGGAAAAGCTTCCTCGGCTGCTGCTTCGACTTTGTTTCGTCAAGTTTTTTTCCACTTCTCTTCCGTTTATTGTTGCTCGCACTGTTGATTCTCATGTGCTATTTGCTAGGAGCTAGAACATGAGTAGATGAAAGGAAAAACTCTATGGAATGAGCATGTGAGGATAAGCACAATTTCTTATGAGAGTGGCTACTGTAACTGAATGTCCCTAGCCTTTTTCCCATTCATTCTCCCCGCTTTTCTTGTGCTGTCCCGTTTCAAAATTTTCAGGACAAACATCCTTTCTTACTGTGTGCTTTAGGTGACTTTTTTTTTTAAGATCAGCTATGCTTTAGATCACTGTATTTATTTTTATGCATAGGTTAGCACTTAGCAGGTAGGTGATTTTTCTACCTTGCCACAAAATATGTGAACTTTTTCTCCTATGGCGTTGGCCTCATGTATGAATGGGATTTGACTCTGTGCAATCTTGTGCGCATTGGTGCTCTACAGTAGGTTACCTTGCATTTTTCTACTTCGTAGGAGGAACAATCTGCTAACTGTGCCCCTGAGCAGCGTTAATGTCAGTCACCAATTATTTGGCTCACGTATACTAACTGCTAATGCTTTGTTTCAGGTCTTTTTTAATTAGTATGAGATTTGGCCTTTGGCGACTGTGAAGCTATGTCCGGTAATCCATCTTATCAGCAGCTGGGATTGGAAGCCATGAACACTTGTTTCTTCGGCGGCGGCATCATCAGCTCCGAATCACCGTTCCTCTACCCGGGCATGGCGCACGATCTGAGCTTCGGCTCCGGTGGTGATCCAGCCGGAGGCGGCGGAGCCGACGTAGCTGCGCATTACACGGCCAACAATAATGCCATGATCACTTCGCCGGCAAACCAGCTCGTCTGGGCTGCCGCTGCTCCTTCGCAGGATAGCCACCACGCGAGCATGTCGACGGAGGAGATGAACGACGACGCCTACGCCGTCGTCCCTGGCGAGAGCGGCAGCACCGTGCACTCCATGCTCCCTCCCGCCGGCGCCGGCGCTGGCTCGCCAGACTTCTTCCAGTACGGCCCGTCAGATGTCACCATTGCTCAGCCGTCAAAGATGGCCAAGCTGATCACCGGAGAGCCACACTGCAGCTGGCTCTACGACGGGCCAAGCGCTGCGTCGATGCTCGACCCGTATTACCTGCCCGCGATCTCCGCCGGCACCGGCTTTCGGGACCCGTTTGCCGCCGCGGCCAGCGGCCTCTCTCTCAGGCTAGGTGCCCAGTCTTCCTCGGTGACCATGGCGAGCCTGCCGGACCAGTCCTCGGAGGTGAGCTGCTCCGGCATGACCCATGCGAACAGCGAAGGCTTTGGCTACCAGCAGCCCCTGACCGCGAGGGCTCACGCCGGCACCAGCCTGTTCCAGCTTCCTCCTTACGGCAATGTCGGTGCCGGCGACGAGGAGCTGCGGCACGCGTACCCACAGGTGTACTCGAGGCCTGCGCACTTCTCGCAGGTGCTGCCGCGGTCGGGATACGCGCACATTGCCCAGGAGTTGCTGAATGGGTTCGCCGGCTGTGTCCTGAGAGACGTGTCCGAGAATATGGCTGACGATTCAGTCAGTGGCATCGGCAGCGAGACGAGCCTCTTGCTCTCGTCGAGCTGCTCGGCGAGGACGCCGTCGTCCGTGAGCTCCAACCACCTGATGCTCCCCTGCGACGAGCACCGGCAAGACGCTGCCGATGGCGGGAGGTGGATGGAGGCTCAGAGGGTGAGGGATGATCTTCTGAAAATCTTACAGCTGGTGAGCTCCTGAATTTCCTCTGCTATGCTCTTCACACTGTTACAACTACTGGGGTAAGATCTTATGGCGGAGCGTGATGGATGCAGATGGATCAGAGGTGCAACCGGTGCTTCGACGACATCCAGACCACCGCGACCAAGTTCAGCACCGTGGTGGCGCGTCCAGGCGGCGGTGGAGGCGGCGTCATCGCGGCGCCGCCGTTCGCGCACCGCGCGGTCTCCGCGGTGTACCGGAGGCTCAGGAAGCGGATCACGGGCATGATCATGGTGGCGGCGCCGAGGTCCGGCCGCGGGGAGCCGTCGTCGCTGGCCGACAAGGAGCGGAGCTGGGAGTCCTCATTCATCCAGAAGCACTGGGCGCTGCAGCAGCTCCGGCGCGGCGACCAGCAGTCGTGGCGGCCACAGCGCGGCCTGCCGGAGAAGTCCGTCGCCGTGCTGAAAGCCTGGATGTTTGAGAACTTCCTCCGTCCGTAAGTTTCAAGACCAAGAACCTCTGCCATTGACAATGACAATAGCTCAGAGTCTGAAGGAACTCGGATCCTCTTGCTCTGATGTCTGAACAATCAGATGCCAAATTTTGGGCACTCTTGATCTTGGGTGCATTGCTAGGATTTCAACATTTTTCTCATCATGAGTACATGACACGCACAATCTGATTTCTCGTTTCAGGTACCCAAAAGACAACGAGAAGGACATGCTGGCAGCTAGGAGCGGACTGACCAGGAGCCAGGTACAATCTCAGCAGGGTTTTTCACCATGGAACTTCTGGTTATTAGACTGATCAACTTGAAAGTTGGAACAAAATCATACATTGTGATTTGCTAATGTTACTGAGCTGCTGAATTGTTGCTAGGTCTCCAACTGGTTCATAAACGCGCGCGTCCGGTTGTGGAAGCCGATGATCGAGGAGATGTACGAGGAGCTGAAGAACAGCTCGGGAGGCAGCAAGGTTGAGCATTCGAGCAAAGATGTCGTCAGTTAGGAGGGGGCGGCTAAGAATCTTAGCTCTGCGCTGAGAGATTCTGTATAAGCATTGCCTCTGTATAAAAAATTGCAATTGTTGCAACCCGTGAGTCATGTCTCTGGCTATATATTGTTCCTTTGATCGTTATCTATGTAACCTTGTAAATTTTCTGCATGCATATATAGTTGACAGCCGGCGCCTGCAAGCTGCAACTAATCGGAAAAATCTCTTCTTTTTTTTTTGAAACAAGCCAAAAGCTTTGCCTATTTCATTAATTAAGGATTTTTTATGTTACAAAAGCAAGCCAAGGGGTTTGGAGCAAGAAAGTCTACTCTCGCGGCATTAGGGAACTCAAGTGCTTCGCCCCGGCTAACCCCCACAACGAGGCATTCCGATTAATACAAAAAAGAACCGAGTAGGGCATGGAAGCCACATTCCGAAAGACACGTGCATTGTGCTCGTTCCAAATTTCCCAAGCGGTGAGAAGGACCAAAGAGGCCAATCCCTTGCGCCGGTTACCATGGACTCCGATGACGGCACACCACCATCCCTCGACCGATGTATGAGCATGCCATTGGTAGGTGTCGAAATTGGTCAAAATCTCTTGTTCTTAACATAGTTGTGTTCACCTGAGAAGCAATCTCTGCATCTTTCCACGCAGATTGTTCAAAGTTCAGTTGGACGAGCTGTATGCTGACTCAAATCTGGGATGCATCTGTGCTGGCCACTCTTAAAATCAAATTGGAATGAGCAGAATACTGAAGCATCCATCACGTGCATAGGTTCAGTGATGGAGCACTTTTACAGTACAGCTACTACACCATATATGATCGTTAATCGTTCGTGACAGTGAGAGGTTTGATAGATTTTGAGTTGCCCAGAAGGCAGAACTGCAAGCATGCTGATGTTGCTGTACGGATAGGATCCTTTTCACAATTGCACTGTTCCATGCTGCAATCATGCCCTCTCGCTTGTTGTTCATGGATCTCGTCGGCACATGAAATGTTCGGCGCCCATTTTGGCTCTATATATGTATGCACACAAGTTGGACACTTGAAATGCTATTATTTATTTCATTTTCTAACAATAAATGGAAACAGAAAACGTGCATATTTTTGGCTCTCACATAAAATATTCGTGTACAGTTGAGCTCCAAGTACTAGAGGCGTCGACAAAAGATTTGCATTTTTTTCGCCGTATGTCGATGATTCAGAGTCCGAAAAGGAGAGGGGACTTGGGTTGCCCTTGCAGATGCGTGGTTCTGCAGTAGAAATTACATTTCTGCATTCTCGCGAACAATCAAGGCCCATTTGTGAAATGGGCTTGACCCAGATATGAAAGTAGAAAGTAAATTTTTTGTTCTTACCACACCAGTTTATGTTCATTTTGCTTTTGTCACTCTAAATTTTGACATTTTGCTTTTATCCTTTTGAGGCGTAAAATAAAAATAAAAACAAAAACAAAAACAATAAAGGCAAAAGCAAAACAAAATATCACCATTGCCATTATGTTTTTGCCCCACAGAGGGGAAAAAAATGTATTACCAAGAATCGACGGGGCAAAAGCAAAATGTTAAAATTTAGATGGCAAAAGCAAAATGGGCCAAAACTATATGGAAAAAATAAATTTCCCAAAGTAGAAATGTAGGACCCGAGAAATCCGTCGACTCTTTAGTGGTAAATCTTTAGTTTTTTTTAGGGGAATGCATGGTACAAACTTCAGTCTTCACGGTCCCTCAAAAAAACTTCAGTCTTCACAGTCTATGGGGAGTAGAAAGGACGAGGGTCTTGCTAGTGGGCGTCAAAGATGAAATTGGAGTCGCTCGCTTCGGGAGGAGTGAAGATGATTGCGCTTGATGAAGTCATCACACACCCTCTTTATCAAAAACATCGCCTCTCATTAACATAAAGATTCTGCTTTTAGTGAGACACACACAAATCAAACATATTGTTCGATCCTTGCTAAGCTTAGGATAAATCATCATCCTAACCATTCAACCAATGACTGGTTCACTATTTACTCTCGGTATTTGCATACTAAAACCGCTCAGTATCGCCTATAATGTATTATAACATGTAATATCGTACAATTTTTGTATGAGTGTACTCGTGCTTTTCATGATGGTACGATGTGCATATAACACATATAGAAAAATAAAAGACATCAACACATAGACATGCCGATGCAAAGCTCAAGGGTAGGGATGAACACAAAATAATAGGGGCGGAACTAGAACATTCAGCTCTAGGGTTCACGGGTTCCACACCAGATAAAAAATCATCTTTTGAGTGGTGAGACACATGGTGAAACTTTTTGTGTTGCAAAGAAAAAAATTCTACCCAATGTCCCGTGCACCCCCTAGTTAGGTGTAGATCCGCCCTGTGAAAGACATAGGAATATAGAGTTTGGAGTGAATGCAAGCGGAAAAGGTAAAAACTATAAAGGTCATGTGTATGAAAGAGTAAGCGACAAAGAGGGATAATGTATTGGGAATTCGAAGTAAGTTTCCTAGGGGTTTATGTCATGTGGCACTTGAGTTAAGTGTGTTTCTGGGACATCATTTGAATCATGAGGTGAGAGATAAGGTATTTTATGTTCCCGGATTTTGCTCATTTTTTGGAGGTTCGATTTATTAATAAACCATTCTATTATTAATGAGTTTCAAACACATCCGGGTCTTCCAAAAGCCATCGCATAGGGTTTTCTCCTTTCAAAGCTTACAAATATGAACAAATTCCCAAACGATAGAATGACCATTAATTTCCCCCTTTGAGTTACCTGAAATAGGATGTTTAGAATACTCTAATTATTTTTATGGACAATGGATTCAAGAAGAAATTCCTCCCACCAAAATAAACAATTTGATTAGTGTATATCCAAACAAACATCGAGAGTAAGAATATATCCGATTGCAGTTTCTTCAATTTCGTTCTAATTATACCTAGCACTGCCTTAGGAACCAGGGATTCATAATTATTACGTAAACCTAGTTTTCCTATTTCTCATGGGATTAACGATAACTATATTTTAGTCACCAGTAAAAACTCTTAGATCCAGTGATTGAAGTTCGGATAAAATGACTTTTCGAAACAATAGGTCCAAGATCATGATGAAAGCATGCATATGAAAGCCAACACATCATATCATGCGAGTGTTGTTTTGACACCCGGGAGCATATGCTCCCCGGTTTTAAAATGATTTTTTTAACGTATCTTGAAATGCCAAAAAAATCTATAAAATATGTCGTGCATACATCTCAATATTATATGTGCTCAAAAAGTTTTTTTTTATATGTTGTAAAAAGTAAAAAAAATGATGCTAAAACGACTTTTCAAGAGACTTTTTAAAAATCTTTTCTACACAAGCTACAAAAAAAATTGATTTTCACAAAACATGATGTACGTACAAAGAATTCGAGATGTCAATTTTTTTGTTCAAGATATCTGACATTTCAAACAAATATTTTCGATATAGAATTATATACCCATATGCCAAAATGGATTTCCGATCATACTCTAGTATCTACTTTCTATGGTTAGGCATCACATGCCATAGACATGTCTTGCTAGTACGGCATGCTTTGACTTATGCGGTGGCACAGCGAGACTGTTGTTATCAAGCAGTTGTGAATTTGACTTTGCTGTGTGGACAAGAGGCTCGGTGGAGTTATCGGTTGCGTGCTCTGGCTGCTGGGCATGGACTGTGCGTGCGTGCAGCTGCATGCACATGCAAGGTCAACGAACTTTCTTAAGCACCGGAAACAAACAGCTGCCGCCTGTGGAAGTGGAACTTTCTTATGCATGGGAGTTATGGGCGGTTTGATCTGTCCTCCTCTGTCGCCGTATGAGTTTGGATGACTTTGTTTGACTTTCAGGCCGGAATTTGATACGTCGCCGACATCCTCTCCGCTGTCGCGCAAGTGAGAGCCAAGGGGGGGACTCACGTACGTCAAGCCATTTGAAAATCTCTGAATTAGTATACGAGTTAAACATTACAGTAAGTTTTATAGTACTTGGTAGAAGTGACTGAGACTTTAATTAGTTTAATACTGTATAACCTATGTTGAAATTAATTCTTTAGTTGATGAAAACTGATGTAATGGCAGTTATTGAAGCACTAGGTTATGTTTAGCCTTCGGCGCAACACTTAGTGAAGAACATGCAATGTTCCCGTTAATATTCTTCCGTAGGAGAGCATATTCCACCAACGGTTAGATGCTAGATTAGGCCTACAGCACCCGAACCCCACGGGTAGGGTCAGTGACTTGAGCTGAATGTCTGGATCTTTGTTTTTAGTTTTTTTTTCGAAAAGGGCTACGCCCAGCCTCTGCATCAAAATGATGCATACGGCCTTTATTGCTTTATTTTATCATTCGTTCATCGTTCAAAGAACGTTACAAATCATGGATCGGAAAGAGTGGATACATGAATCAACCATCTAAACAACATTTGAGATGTAGCCCTAGTGCACATTAGCAATCAATACGATTGTGTATACGCCAGGCGCACTGGTTGTATAAATCCTTGGCTATCATCTTCAAAATGTGGCACTCAGAATCCATGGCCGGGCGATGCTCCACTGGTTGGAGATAAGACCACGTACGGATCCAATGGGTAACCAGAGGAATAACCTGCAAAAATGATGTGGGGGTCTGTTTGTTAAACACATGATCATTTCGGATATTCCATATAGTCCAAAGCACTGCACACACTCCCATCCTAATATTTTTAAGGTCATTTTTAGGAATGCGGCCAGTTACCAAACAGATTTAGAATATTTTTGGGTGGAGACAAACCGAATGACATGTGAACTATTCGCCAAACTGTTTTTGCAAATTGACAGTCAAAAAACAAGTGTTGTATTGACTCCTTATGGTCACAAAAGCAACACCCTTGATTTCCATTCCAATTTCTTTTTGCCAAATTATCCTTTGTTAAAATGACTTGTCTATGTAGGAGCCACATAAAAATCTTGATTTTCAGTGGGACCTTTATTTTCCAAATATATTTACTTGAAAAGCGGGGCTGGTTATTGAGAAGGTCTAGAACAAACAGGTCTTATGTGTTTGATAAAGTAAAGTGCATCAAACGGTTTACTAGCTCAAGCCATTTCCCCCATCTATTACCCGTTAAGGATCGACGAAAAGTGATATTCAAAGGTGTGCTTGATAAAACGTTAGCCACCGAAACTTGTTTTCGGTGGACAACATTATAAAGCATTGGATATTGCTGAGCAAGAGGTGTATCACCCAGCCAAGTATCTTCCCAGAACCTTGTGTTCATACCATTTCCCACTTTAAATGAACCTCTACTAAAGAACTCTTCTTTAATTTTCATAAGGCCTTTCCAAAAGGGGGAATCAAAAGGCTTTACCGTGACCTGAGACAAATTTTTTGAGTGTACATATTTATTATGAATTAATTCTTGCCATACCCCTTCCTCATTAAGAAGTTTAAAGAGCCACTTACTAAGTAAACATTTATTTTTTAAATCTAGGACTTCTACACCAAGCCCCCCTTGATCTTTCGGTCTACAAATAATTTCCCATTTAGATAATCTATATTTTCTTTTTTGACCATCACTTTGCCAGAAAAAACGCGATCTGAACATGTCTAATCTCTTGCGAACCCCTTTTGGAATCTCAAGAAAGGAGAGCATGAACATAGGAAGACTAGTGAGCACTGAATTAATTAAAATTAAACGGTCTCCATAAGATAGAAGCTTCCCTATCCAGCTACTTAACTTTTTTTCGAAACGGTCCTCAATAACCTTCTACTCACTATTCTTGAGTTTGCGGAAGTGTATTGGAATATCTAGGTAGGTAAAAGGCAGGGCTCCCGAGTCACAACCAAAAAGCTGCATATAATCATGGTCCGCCTCCTTAGCATTACCAAAGCAAAACAGCTCACTCTTATGAAAATTTATTTTCAACCCAAATAATTGTTCGAAAACATACACAAAATGGGCTTCATATTTAGCGCCTTTTCTAAATCATGCTCCATAAAAATGATCGTATTGTCCGCATACTGTAGGATAGACACCCCGCCACCTACTAAATGAGGGATCAGACAAGCAACTTGGCCATCTTCCTTTGCCCGATTAATTAAGATGGCTAACATATCAGCCACGATATTGAACAAAATAGGTGACAAGGGGTCACCTTGCTGCAACCCTTTACGTGTTTGAAAGTAATGACCTATATCATCATTAACTTTATACCCACACTCCCTTTGCTAACAAATTGATGAACCCATTGACACCAAATTGGATCGAAACCTTTCATGCGCATCACTTGTTAAAGAAAGCTCCAATTCACCTTATCGTAAGCCTTTTCAAAATCCATTTTTAACAGGACCCCATCCATCTTTTTTGTATGTAACTCGTGGATCGTTTCATGAAGCACAACGACACCCTCGAGGATGTGCCTGCCGGGCATAAATGTTATTTGTGTGGGGCGCACCATGGTTTGTGCAACCTGAGAAATACGGTTTGTGCCTACTTTCGTGAATAACTTGAAACTCACATTAAGAAAGCAAATGGGTCTGTACTGTTGGATCTGAAATGCATTTTCTTTTTTGGGAAGAAAAATAATTGTGCCAAAATTTAAATGAAACAAGGGCAGTACCCCTTTTTGAAAGTCCCGAAACAGCCCCAACAAATCATCCTTTATAATATCCCAACAATGTTGGTAAAATTCAGCAGGGAACCCGTCTGGTCCCGGTGCTTCATTTTTTTTCCATTTGCATGATTGCATCATGGATCTCTTCCTCTGTAAACCCAACAGTAAGAATTTCGTTTTCTTGTGAGGACAGTTGCGGCATATCATGATTTTCTGATTCAAGTAAAGAAAAATTATTCACCGCCGGTGCCCCAAATAATTTCTTATAAATTTCTGAAATGTATACATTTAAGTTTTCATGACCAATTATAGTGCCTTCATATTGTTCTAGTTGGAAGATCTTTTTCCTTCTATGTTTTCCATTGGCTACTAAGTGAAAATATTTTGTGTTATTTCCTCCTTCATGAACATGTCTAACCTTTGCCCGCTGCGCCCATTTCGACTCTTCATCTCTGCTAAGTTTAGCCAAACAATCATTCGCCTCTTTCAGCCTTTCTCTTTCAAATTTGGTTAGGGAGACAACTTCGGCCTGCCTATCTAGTAGGTCAATTAGATGCAGCAGCCGCTCCTTCTCTTTCTTATAAACACCACTCAAATTCTTAGCCCAACCTCTTAAAAAGCTTCTCAAGTGTCTTATTTTATTTTGCCAACGTTCTATATTAGTTGCCCCATGAGCAATGGACTGCCATTCCTTTTTAATCATCTCCACAAAACCTTTTGTACGTAACCAAGATAATTCAAAAGAAAACTGAGACTTATTCCCTAGGTGAGCTTGTTCACCAGAGTCGAGAATAAGAGGCGTATGATCTGAACCTGCCCGTGGGAGAGCAACAACTGACACCAGAGGGAATTCTTAGCCCATGTAAATTGCCTTCCCGAAAGAGCAATCTCTCTCAAGTCTAAGCTATCTATAATTGCGTTAAACATAAAGGGCCATTGAGTATCAAAGTTATCATTATTTTTTCTCCTCCTTTCGGCAAATAATATTAAAATCTCCTCCCACTAATAAGGGGAGAGACTCGTTGTCGCAAATTCGTACTAACTCTGCGAGGAACTCATGTTTCTGATCATCTTGTGCAGCTCCATAAACAGAGACCAGAGCCCATTCGAAGCCATCAAATTTTGACCGCAATTTAATCTTAACACATCTATCCCCATGTGAGACGTTATTGACGTGCAGATTTGTGGAGTTAATCCCGACCAGCATACCACCTGACCTCCTTTGTGGTGGTAGGCAGTACCACTGAAAGTCAACGCCTCCTGACAATTTGTTTAAAAAGGGCCAGAAAAATTGGGTCTACCGGTCTCCGAAATAGCAAAAAAATCAAGCTTATGCTCCCTAATAGTTTCAATAACCCGAATTTTCTTTTACGTTTTTCTTAGGTACCCTAGTGGTCTTCATTTGCCGTAGATATTGATCCTTGTGATCATCTACTGCCTTCGATTCATCTGATTGAAGATCATCGCTTAGACCCAAAGCCTCTTGAAGCACTAAAGAACCAGGATCATCATCTACTACCGTTATCCGTTTTTTGTTGTCCGAGTTTAAAATGGTCAACGATCTATTAACATCTAATTCTTTAATAAGGTGTATTGATTTAAAAACTTGAACAGGAGATTTACCCAAACAAACACCTAGTTTAGAAGCTCTAGCCACAACAACTTCATTGGGTATAGATGCAATAGAAAATTTCGGTGAAATAAAAGTACCTACACTGCTGCCCGGATCCCGAGCATAAGCCAAGAGTTGCGCTCGCTCCATCACCTTTGCATCAGCATTGGGCTGCGCCTTAAGACGATCACTTGACCTTGTGCCAATCGTCGAGGCTTCAGCAATACCACCAAATTTGATAACCTCTTCCTTTGAGTATCTCCCTCCGAGAAACACCCCTGTCCCGCCATAACTTGATGGTGTCCTAGGGGATCGAAGACCATCCTTCTCAGCTGATAACGTGTGAGCTGCCCGCACAAAAGTTTTATGAGGGCGAGGAGAAGGTGAGCGGGAACATTCCCTAGCAGCATGCAGCGGCGATTCAGATTCAGGTACTCGTTTCTGCATATGGTCTAGCTCAACTTGTAAACCTTGTCCTTGCTGCACCATTGGCTGAAAAACTGCCACAGGTTGCTGGCGCGGCAGAGAAACCGGCGGAGTGGTTGCCTCGGCAGACTGCCGCGGCAGAGAAATGCTGGGAAATGCTGCCGCGGCCACCTGGTTCGGCAGAACATCTGTTCTCTCCACATGTGCAGCTGAAGACTCTATCTCCACAAACAGAAAACCCCCTCGACCAGGCAGGGATTTAGATGGGACAGATCTTGTGGCAGGTTGAGCAACTTCTTCATCTTCCTCTTCCACCATCTCATACAATCTCTTTGTTGGTGCAGATTTGGAGGCAAAATTATTTGAGACAGAAACTGGTGAAAATTGGTTGGCCTTGTCCAACGGTTCCAACACCTCCTTCTCTGATTCTTCTAAATGCTTCTCCTCTGTATCCATCGGCTTAACCTAAGAATTATTATCCGAAGTTTCTTCAGTGACCTGTTTATCATCTTTGTTCTCATCTTCCTTCGGTTTCTCCTCGTTAGCTTTGTCTTGATCCTCGTCCTCCTCTTCCCCAACATCAAAAGAGCCAGATGGAACCACTGATCCATCTTCGGCCTCAATATCAAAGACAATACCGAACCCTTCACCGTCATACAAGTGATCCAAAGTATGTGGTATTGCGGCTGGACAAGCACAATCAACCCGCATTCCGACAATGCCATGCTTTCTAGTAAATTTCATATCCACTTCTTGTGTCTTTCCAATAAGAGAGCCGACTACAAACAATGCCAAATAATCACGACAAAGTGTCTCTGGACAACCAGAAACTCGAACCCAAATATCATACAGACCCCAAATGTCAAATTATTTGGACGCCCAATCCTCAAAATGCATCTTACAGCGAGTCTCTTCCACTTCGATGAATTTTATTCTTTTCAATATCACCAAATCAGCCTTGGATGGAAACACCACTCGAAAGGCATGCTCTCCATAAGTAGATATGACCCATTGTTCAATACCAGGTACCAACCACTCCCCTTGAGTAGTGTTAACAACACCATTAGCTTCACCGGTTGGCAGCTGCCTGGTTGGTTTTTGTGGTGGGTTTACCACCTTGGGATCAGATGCAACAGCCTCATATTGCTGTACCACAACGTTCTCAGTTCTTCTATATGTATTATTGGTACGGTTATGAACTCGCCAACGATCACCCCCATTGCCATGGTAGCCTGTGTTATTGGGGCGACGAAAATTGAGATTATGACCATATCCACTATTGTTATCTTTGTTTTTAGATAACAGGCAATAAATCTTTAAGAGAAAAGAGTAAGCATAAATGAGCTACCGAGTGAGATATGCTCGTCTTAGAGTTTTGACATCTCCTAAACGATTAGGTGTCAACTGATTCGAGATTTTAATTTGTGGGTTTCCGCAACATAGTTTGTAAAGGTTCTTGTTGATTGTCTCAAGAACAACTCAAGAGATTGGCTCATGTTTGCGAACTTGACTAATAGAGAAGAAGGCTTAGTCTAAGGATTTAGTTGCATGCATGCATAGCCTCTCCGAACGAAGACGTGGATCTGTTGCCAACACATTGAACTTCGGGAATCACATTGACGTCACTGTCCTCTCTCTGTTAGTACTTATTATTGGTCTTAATTCATCATTTCTAAAGGATCGGTACTTGTATGATCTAGATCTGCAAGCGATCTATTCCTAAAGCATCATCATTTTATTTATCTGCTAATTTTGCTCTTGAAAAATCAATTGTGGATCGTATTTGTTCTGTTTTGAAGCATCAGTTCTTGTGTAGATTTGTCTAAGTCATTTATGTTGATTAATAATCTTCTAAATTACATTCTAATTTTCACTAGTTTTTCCAAGTTCCTATCAATTTGTTTTAATTTCCTATATTTGAAGAAACTCCTATTCAACCACTCTAGTCGTATATCTAGATCTTTCAGTCGGCGGCGGTGTGTCGCCGCCCACATTGGTTTTCTTGAGCACTTATCGTTGACAAGGTTTCACATCCACGATGGGCACCAAAGATAACGTCGTGGGGTTAGGCCGTGTGAACAAAGGATGACCGATAACGAGCATAGCGAAATGAGTTTGTAGAATATCGCTCTAGACCCGTTTTTTCCTAAAACGTGGATCTCCGTTGTGAGGAAAACCAAATTTTACAAATCCATAAATTGAGTAGACTGTCCAAAGAGAGTTTTCAATTAGTTAGAGCCTTAATTTTTTAGATAAAAGGCCAAAGACCCGACGTTAAATTAATAACGCCCTTAACGGTGACAAAGGTACAAGATGCTGAACCCAGCTCACAGAGAAGCACTACACACACAAACGAAAAAAGGCTTAACTAGGACGCTACAACCCGGAGAGTGAAGAGGGCACGGCCATTACGAAGACTACTCGGAGAGGAGCCAAAGTTTGACGGGCTAAGAAGTCGGGCCGGAGCTTTCCCAAACCGAGCGAACCGATGAAGCACCTCATCAAGACAACTCCACCGTCGTAGAGAGCGCCACCAGAGGCCGACCACCACCAGGAACCGGCCAGTGACGCCCACACACCGAAGAAGAAGCACCAGGTTAGGACCCAACAAAGAACCGAAGAAGAAGAGCAAGCTTTGCCGAGTGAGAATGTCGCCGAAGCACCCGCTCCGCCACACTACCATCGGAGAGCCACCTGTCGTGAGCTCCAAAGCGGTATCTTCAAGAATATCACGACACAAGGGCGCCGCTACCGCCCGATCCAGGGATCTTGGGTTTTCACCCGGAGCATGCAGACAAATAGAGTGCAGCCACCACGACGCCTTCATGAAGGGGACGATGTCCACGGACGCCGCTGTCATGACCCAAAAGGGCAAGGGTTTCCCCCGGCAATCACACTCCAACATCCGCACCGGTACCGGCCGTCGCCGTAGCAACAAACCGCCGTCGCAACACGCGGCGTGCCGAAACCTCGCCGTCCACACGACCGAGGATCCCAGCCAGCACCAGAGCCTCTGGCTCATCCGCCAACCAACAAGGCTCCCACCGACCGGGGCCGCCACCCCGGATACCAAGCCGAGCACTCCACCGAGAAGAAGGACCACCGGGATCCACTGCCGCAGGATCCTCGGAGACCGGCGAGACTACGACGGAGGGCTCCAGTACCAGATCGACGACCTACAGCCCCCGTGGCTGCCGCCGCCCTTGAATCTGGGGCGGAGAGATGGGCTCGCAACGAGCCCCTGCCCTGGCCCGAGATCGAGGCGGCCACAGCCATGCAACCCGTCCGCGCCAGGGTCCCTCCTGGTAACCGCTGATGTCTACTACACGCTTCTATTCTTGTAGACTTGTTGGGCCTCCAAGCGCAGAGGTTTGTAGGATAGCGACAATTTTCCCTTAAGTGAGTAACCCAAGGTTTATCGAATCCACGGGAGGTAGAGGTCAAAGATATCCCTCTCAAGCAACCCTACAATTAAGATACAAGAAGTCTCTTGTGTCCCCAATACACCTAATACAATTGTCAGTTGTATAGGTGCACTAGTTCGGCGAAGAGATGGTAGAATGCAAGTGATATGGATGGTAAAAGGTGATTTTGTAATTCTGTAATAAAAATGGCAGCAAGCTAACAGGTGACAAAAGTGACTAAAAACGGTGTATCAATGCTTGGAAACAAGGCCTAGGCTTCATACTTTCACTAGTGACTACTCTCAACATCATTAACATAATTAAACACATGATAGTTCCCACAAAAATACATGCATGGTAGACGTTACTCGGAGATAATTCTTTTGTGGATAAAATAGGATGAGAATTGCGTAGAGCTACGAAAAGCACACCTTAAAGTTCGTATTCCACATCTATGGACACTTCATGCTGTCACTATCCGCATCCAAAGATAGTACTAACAAACACCACAACCTATTTCTTGAATAGTCTCTTTCTTCAATAACACAAGCATCAAAAACCTCATGATCTATTCAATCCAACAAATAAAGAACAAACTCATGATGAAGATCCTTCCAATCTATTATCCATAGAGTCACACACGGCACCCATCCTGTCACCGAGGTACCATGATCACAACGGTGGCTCCGAAAATTATACTAAATAACACCACTTGAGCAACATCATATCCATTACACATAGGGAAACATCATGTATTCAACTACACTAACAAAGCTCATGATCACAATGAAGATCACATCATGGGAGAGAGAGATAACCACATAGCTACTTGTATAAGCCTCAGCCCCGGTGAGGGACTACTCCCTCCTCATCGCGGGAAGCAGCGGAGTCGATGGAGATGGCTCCGGCGGTCGATCCCTGTCCCGGCAGGGTGCCGGAACAGGACCTTCTGAACCCCCAAAACTTGTCGGCGATGGCGGCAGAGCTCTGTTGCGTATTTAGGAAAATCCTTCGGGGGTTAGGGTTTTTTCGTCGGGGATGATTTTATATGCGTCGGAGGCGGCCGAGGGGGTGTCCACAGGGTAGGGGCGGGTCCCACCCGCGGGATGCCCTAGGGCCGCGGCAGGGGGCCGCCCCTGGCCTGTGGGTGGCCCCCTAGGTCGCCCTTTTGGCTCCGGTCTTCATTTGTCCAATAAAAAATCCCCGTAAATTTTCGTCCAATTCCGGGAATATTTCCAGAAGTAACTTTCTGCAACAAAAACATGACAAAAACAGGGAACTGGCACTGGGCATCTTGTCAATACGTTAGTCCGACAAAATGCATAAAAATGATGTAATATGATAGTAAAAACATGTGACAACATCACAAAACTAGCATGGATCACTCAAAAATTATAGATACGTTTGAGACGTATCAGCATCCCCAAGCTTAACTCCTACTCGTCCTCGAGTTGGTAAGTGATAACAAAATAATTTTTGATGAGACATGCAACCAACACAAACATGATCAATATAGCAATGTAAAGCATAGGATGTGAATGAAGTGATACAAAACAATTGTCTATAGTTGATAGCAAGAAAGCAATGAATAACCAAGTTGAAACATTCAAGCAAAACCTTTCATAAATAGTACGTTAAAGACATGAAAGCAATGTGATCCACATACTTGATTAATTCTCAAAGTTAACAATTCCATGACAAAAGTGTTTGAGAATCAAAACAAAGAAGATGTAAGTTTTAGCAAAAGCTTCAACTTCCAACGGTAAAGTCAATATAAAGATTCATGTTTAATCTGACAATGCAATATGATCAATGATACCCAGGGTCAATGCTAGATGTTTGCTTTGGTGGAGATAGAAGGAAGAGGAAAACTAACTCAACATTAAAAGTAAAAGAAAGGCCCTTCGCAGAGGGAAGCAGGGATTAGTCATGTGCTAGAGCTTTTTGTTTTTTTATGAAACAGAAGTAAAACAATTTTGAGACATGCATGCTTTTGTCAACGACTTCACAACAGAAAAGCTATCTAGTCCCCCATAACAAGCAAGGCTTTTAGACTTGTGAGAGCAGCTGGTTTTTAGAGGAGCAAGTACGCTCTTCTTTCTCCTTGGTTTCACCACTGTCCAATGTTTGAGCTGATTTCTCAGATTTGCATTGCACGGAGGAGAATGGTGAGTTATATTTATATTTTGCTTAAGCTGCTCTCGGGTTGATTCAAGTGAAGACGTAATCCATCGACACCGGGTGAAAGGGGGGAAATGATCTTGCTCGTCACAAGTTATATCTAGCTCTCTACTGCTCCCTCATGAGCTTAAAAACAGAGGCACAAAAAGGAGTATTTTGAATTTTTAAAGATAGCACATGACAAATTTACTTGGAATGGCAGGAAATACCATGCATAGGTAGATATGGTTGACTCAGCTGGCAAGATAGTTTGGCTTTGGGATTTGGATACACGAGTGAACACTCAGTACGAATTTTTGGGCTTAGCAAAGAAGGTATTTGAAGCAAACATCTAAAATTAACCGGCAACAGAGTAGCATAAGAAATTTATCAATCATAACCATAAAAGCTCCACACCGTCTCCAATGTTGACCAAACAATTCTTTTGATGGAAAGATTAGCTTAAAGAATTAACAACTACGAGACACCACATAGTTTCAAGTTTTTAACAGTATTTCTTTACTAATCAATTTCACTCAAATAACCAGCAAGTTTAAGCATTCATCCTAATATCTCAAAACAAATGAGAAGCATCAAGTATCCACACTATGATCTACAAGACTATGCAGGATTTCATTTCATTCCAATATCACATGCATAGCATTTTATCATTCTAACAAATTAAACAAGCAACCATAGCAACTCTCTAACAAATATAAGTGAAGAACAAGAGAGTTTAACATCAACAACTAGCAGCTCTAAACAAGATAAAAGCTAAAAGCGAGAGCTTACTAGCAAACAAACAGTAGCTAAGAATACTCAACAAGATATAAGCGAAGCAAAAGAGTATTCAAATAAAAAAGCAGAGCGTGTCTCCCTCCCACACAAACAAAGCAAGGATCCAACAAGAATATGACCAGCAAACAAACAAAACAAAACAAAACTGAAAGTAAAAAGACGCCCCAAGCATAGCACATAATATGTAAAGTGATAAAAACGAAGTTCAACGAAGACGACCTTATGATAGTCGACGAAGATGAGGGGATGCCTTGGACATCCCCAAGCTTTGACTCTTGATAGTTCTTGATATTCAGAGGGGGTGCCATGGGGGCATCCCCAAGCTTGAGCTTTGATCCATCCTCGATTTCTTCATATTCCTCTAATTTGGAACTTAAAAACTCGCTTCACACAAAACTTCTCATAATTTGATTAGAGGGTTAGTGCTCATAAATTAAAATGCACATGTGTTCAACTCAAGACAAATTGCAAACAACTTTATTGGGCATTAGCTACTGTTTACTAAGCCTCAGTGTGGCACTCCTTTTCTAGAGTATCACATTTGACGATAATAAAAGAGACGAATACAAATAAAAGCAGAATCTGTCAAAAACTGAACAGTCTGTAAAGATCGAATTTTTCGAGGCACTTCTGTAGCTCAAATCAGAAAAGTCAAAACTAACGAAATATAGCTAAAAGTATCAGGCTTGCTGTCTAAAAATTTCAGAAAAAGATAAAATTCAGAGGATTTTTATATTTTCGAACAGTGAAGGACAAAATTCTGTTTCTCGACAGCAAAACAACACCTCGCACTTTCAATGCATTAGAGGCTAAACTTGGCACAAAAAACCAAAAGAAAAAGATACAATGAAATTGCTACAGAGGCAACAACTTCATGACTCAAGAAAAACAAAAACAAAGCGCTTTTCTTTTAAGCCTTTTAGCTAGGCATGATAATTTTAATGATGCTCTCATAAGAATAAGAGTTGAAACGCAAAAGAGAGCATCATGAAGCAAATATCAAACACATTTAAGTCTAACTCTCTTCCTATGCATAGGCATCTTGTAAGAAAATAAATCATTGGAGCATAAAGCATTAAGCATAGGAAGGCAAAGTAGGTGCAACATTAAAACATTCAACATAAAGAGGGGAAATTTCATAAGATGAAAATTTATATAACCACACTTCCCTCTCTCATAATAACTTTCAGTAGAATCATAAGAAAACTCAATAACATAGCCATCACATAAAGCATTTTTCTTATGATTCACATGCATAAAAGTATTATTATTACTCTCCACATAAGTAAAATCTTTCTCATTAGTATTGGTGGGAGTAACACAATCATAATCATCATTGTAATCATCATAAATAGGAGTAATATCATAATCATAATAAACTTTTTCCTCAATAGTAGGTGGACTGAAAATATCACATTCATCATTATAATCATCATATATAGGAGGCATAGTATCATCAAAGCAAATTTCCTCCTTCCAGCTTGGGGGACTAAAAAGATCATATTCATTAAAACCGGCATCCCCAAGCTTGCAATTTTCCATAGCATTAGCAACAATGGCATTCAAAGAAATCATACTAATAACATTGCTACTAGCATGATTGTTATGCAAATAAAGTTCCATAGGTTTTTTAATTTTCTCTTCAAAAGCATCATGACCAATTTCAAGATAAAGTTTATAAAGCTCTCTCATTTTTTTGTTGTTTTCCATTAAGCCTAACTAGTGAAATAAAAATAGGAAACAAAAAGATTTAATTGCAAGATATAAAGAAGAAAACTTCAAGCGCTCACCTCCCCGGCAACGGCGCCAGAAATTAGCTTGATGTCTGCTACACGCTTCTATTCTTGCAGACTTGTTGGGCCTCCAAGCGCAGAGGTTTGTAGGACAGCGGCAAATTTCTCTTAAGTGAGTAACCCAAGGTTTATCGAATCCACGGGAGGTAGAGGTCAAAGATATCCCTATCAAGCAACCCTGCAATTAAGATACAAGAAGTCTCTTGTGTCCCCAACACACCTAATACAATTGTCAGTTGTATAGGTGCACTAGTCCGGCGAAGAGACGGTAAAATGCAAGTGATATGGATGGTAAAAGGTGATTTTGTAATTCTGTAATAAAAATGGCAGCAAGCTAACAAGTGACAAAAGTGACTAAAAACGGTGTATCAATGCTTGGAAACAAGGCCTTTCACTAGTGACTACTCTCAACATCATTAACATAATTAAACACATGATAGTTCCCACAAAAATACATGCATGGTAGACGTTACTCGGAGATAATTCTTTTGTGGATCAAATAGGATGAGAATTGCGTAGGGCTACGAAAAGCACACCTTAAAGTTCGTATTCCACATCTATGGACACTTCATGCTGTCACTATCCGCATCCAAAGATAGTACTAACAAACACCACAACCTATTTCTTGAATAGTCTCTTTCTTCAATAACACAAGCATCAAGAAACCTCATGATCTATTCAATCCAACAAATAAAGAACAAACTCATGATGAAGATCCTTCCAATCTATTATCCATAGAGTCACACACGGCACCCATCCTGTCACCGAGGTACCATGATCACAACGGTGGCTCCGAAAATTGTACTAAATAACACCACTTTAGCAACATCATATCCATTACACATAGGGAAACATCATGTATTCAACTACACTAACAAAGCTCATGATCAAAACAAAGATCACGTCATGGGAGAGAGAGATAACCACATAGCTACTTGTATAAGCCTCAGCCCCGGTGAGGGACTACTCCCTCCTCATCGCGGGAATCAGCGGTGTCGATGGAGATGGCTCCGGCGGTCGATCCCCGTCCCGGCAGGGTGCCGGAACAGGACCTTCTGAACCCCCGAAACTTATCGGCGATGGCTGCGGAGCTCTGTTTCGTATTTGGGAAAATCCTTTGGGGGTTAGGGTTTTTTCATCGGGGATGATTTTATAGGCGTCGGAGGCGGCCGAGGGGGTGCCCACAGGGCAGGGGCGGGTCCCACCCACGGGCTGCCCTAGGGCCGCGGTAGGGGGCCGCCCCTGGCCTGTGGGTGGCCCCCCAGGTCGCCCTTTTGGCTCCGGTCTTCATTTGTCCAATAAAAAATCCCCGTAAATTTTCGTCAAATTCCTAGAATATTTCCAGAAGTAACTTTCTGCAACAAAAACATGACAAAAACAGGGAACTAGGCACTGGCATCTTGTCAATAGGTTAGTCCGACAAAATGCATAAAAATGATGTAATATGATAGTAAAAACATGTGACAACATCACAAAACTAGCATGGATCACTCAAAAATTATAGATACGTTTGAGACGTATCAACCGCCGCACCACGCCGGCAGCGCCGAGGCCGCGCAGGCCCCCACGCTAGGCCAAAGCCCGGCCGCCCCGCTCCTGATCGAGCACCGGCTCGCGCCGCGCACCGCCGTCGCCGCGCCCGGAAGCGCCACCACCGCCGCGTGCCCGCACCGCTACGCAGCCACCACGCCGCCTCAGAGCAGCCACACCGCCACTGCCGCCAAACGAGGAGGAGAGAGAGGCCCCATCGCCGCCGCCGCCCCCAGGGCTTAGCCCGGCGACGCCCTCGAACGGCGGCGAGGGAGGGAGGATGGGGAGAGGAGCTGGCGGCGCCGGGGGCTAAGGTTTCGCCCTGCCGCTCTCGGAAACGGGCAGGACGAATCAGGGATTCATTTGGTACCGTTAGAGCCTTAATTACGTTTAGATAAAACCGATTCAATAAAAACCTAGTATCCAGACAACCAGAAAAAGCGGGACTATGGAAAACAAATGATTGAAATACCACAGGATTAGAAAACTCCAAATTGTTAGATCAATGAGCATTTCAAACCACAGAAAAACCATACAAATTATAACAATAGGTTTGAGTGGACGAAAGCTTTCTCCCAAAGAGTATAAGCGACTCTTTCGCAAAACTCTTGCGCATTTCAATCCTGTGAATCTAACGGTGAGCGTAGATTTTTTTTCTCTAAGAAACTAAATCCTTACAAAAAAAACTTTATATCAAAGGGCATCCTTAAAGTCAGTTGACGAGCCACCAAGATGAATTATTTCCCCCTTTTTCTCCTTGAACACCACCTGAAGTAGTTGACATTACACGAGGGCGGCGATATGGAGCCCGGGCTCCAGGGAGCCCGGTATTGCAAAAAAAATTGAATTCACAAATTTTTGGTTAAAAAATCTGAAAAAAAATATGTACGTAGATAATACTATGATCTACCACTGTGAAAAATTTCAACCACAAACTCGAAATATTTTGATCTGTGCAAAAAAGAGAAATCTGCAGATCTGAAAGGTGAACGGTGTGCAATCTGAAAAATTTGAAAATCTTGTCAGATTTCTCTTTTTTTGCACAGATCGCAATATTTCGAGTTTGTGGATGAAAAAATTCACACTGGTAGATCGTAGTATTATCTACGTGCATATTTTTTTTCAGAATTTTTTGAACCAAAAATTTGTGAATTCAATTTTTTTTTGGAATACCAGGCTCCCTGGAGCCCGGGCTCCAAATGGACTTTCCGACATTACACGGAGTAACTAGTACTCTTTCAAAAAAGAAAAAAGAGTAACTAGTACCGCGCACTACTAATATACTGCAGTATCTCCATTTGGAATACCTTTCCCATTCTGGAAGATAAAATGTTGGAAGAAAAAGGTGTGAGAGCACAGTGACCCTACAGAGCAGCTTAGCCACCCAATAAGCTATTAGTCAGCTACCCAGCTATGCCCCGCACAGACTTGTGCACACACTCCTGGAATCGCTTTGCTTTCAGGAGGGACTTGTCCTAATCCATGCAGGTTCCTCTCGCTGCCTCTTTTATAAGTGGTGCTCTGCTTTGGTTTACCAAAGCTATGGTAGCCACTGCTTTTACAACAGCTCCCCTGATTGGTTCCATTAATCTGGTCAAAATTCGCTTAGAACAGCTTATTTAGAGCCCACTCGGAATTATTTGGAATCGTGCATAATAATAAGGAACTAAAAAGGGACAGACGAGATGAGATGACTTTCTTATTTTGGAAGGACAACCTTTTCAGCCGTTCGATTAATTTGCAGATTGATCACAATGAGAGCATCGTTAGACCATCCCGAAACTAGTGTTCCGGTCTGCAAAATTGTCGGGCAGAACAGATAGTGATACTGGAAAATACGAAAAACTACTTCGCGCTAAAAATTGTTGAGACGATCATCACAAACAGAGTTCATCATCACAAATAGAGATAAATAGATAGTTCATACAACCACAGTTAACTCGAAACCCTAGATAGTACTCCAGAGCGGCGGGTTCATGGATTGAGCTCGCACGCCAGCGGGATGTCTTCGATGTTGAGGTAGTGCTCCATGGTGGAGGTGCCCTTCGCGCACGCGAGTGCGTGCTCCTATCGGGCTTCTTCGTAGTGGCACACAGCTTTGGGGTCGCCTCTCGGCGCCGCGTGCTTAGCCTCCATAAGGGTTACCTTGGTCTCGCGGGTGCGTACGACGTGCGATGTGACATGCACGTGGAGCACATCCCAGCCGACGCTGCCACTTCTCTGGAACCGGCGGCCACGCTCCCGCCCCTGTCTGGACCACGCAATGCCGTTCATCCTCGTCACAGGAGCTAGAGTTGGAGATCCTCACCACACACGACTGGAGCTTCCGGTCTGTGTGTCGTGGCGGGCGCGTTTGCTTAGAGGCACACCCCCACGGCTTCCACCCACACCGTCGTGGCTGCCACGGGCGAGGCGGAATCCGCCAACCATCGATCTACCGGAGAAAGAGAAAACAGTTTCTTGCCGGAGTTGGCTGAACTTAGCGGAAGAGGAATTTTGTGTGTGTGTGTGTGTAGCGAAAGGGGTGAATATCTGGTGCCCCCAATAAATTTTTCGAGGCCGGGCCGATATGCGGTGCCTGTTCGGGCCGTAACAAAGATCAAAACCGCATATCGACAAAATTTCTCCAGGCGGGTGGGAGGGGGGTTGGGATTGCGCGGTAATCTAAACCGACAGATGGATTCCTTATGGACATACGGGTTCACTCCTAATTAGTACCCTACCCCCCCCCCCCCCCCACCCCAACCGAAATTTCTCTCGAGGCTCGCCTCCTGACAAACTTACCAAATCACGTAACATTAGTCCGTAAGCCTAGTCCATAGGTTGAGCATATCCACCGGGGTGCCTAAATTGTCTCTGACACTCCCCAATCTGTCTCTGCTTTTGGGGGGGGGGGTGCCTAAACTGTGTCTGGCACCCCCCCCCCCCCCCCAATCTGTGTCCGCTTTGGGGGGGGGTGTCAGACACTTGTCGGGTGCTCTTTTTTGTGCCTCCCACACCGGCACCCCCTCCCCCAAACGAAACCCTTGAAGTTTTTTATTTTGACCAAAATTTGCAAAAGATACGATTTTCATTTCATTTTGATACATTTTGACGAAATTACAACTGGAATTTTAGCTACAACTAGTCTAAACTTAAATTAAAACTAATCTAAACTTAAATGCCCAGCGGAGCTGGCGCACTAGGGCCAGCCTCCTCGTCGTTCGCCCCCTGCGCGACGAAAGAGGGGGAGCCAGGATCATCGAGGTCAGCAGATGCGCCTGCCAGCGCCCCTCCGCCCTGGCCTGCAACATCTGGCGGTGCAGCTCCGCCGCTTCACCGCGCGCGCACGCTAGCACCTCTGCGCGCGCCCCAAGGTCTCCGCTGTGCGGACGCGCATCTCCAGCTCCGCCTGCATCTCCAGCTCCGCCTACCTCTCCCTCTCCACGAACTCCGACGCCTCCCGCACGTCCCGGGCCGTGGACTCCCGCGCATACATCTCCAGCTCCCGCGCTTCGGCTGCCCGGCAGAAGGCGGCTTCCACCCGGAGGCGATGATCCTTCGCGGCGTTCAGCTCCTCATGCGCCTGCCGATGGGCTTCGAAGAGGGAGCGGGCATGCTCCTCCTCCAACGACATCTGGCGCAACATCTCGATGGCGCGCACCTCTACCGCGTCGTTTGCGGCCATGACGAGCAGCCGGAACTGATGTCACCCGCTCTCCTCCCGCGCGGTGACGAAGGAGTGGTACTCCGCGTACTGCTCCGGGCACAATGGTTGTTCCTCCTCCTCCTTCGGCCCTGGGATGTGCTCTGGCTCTGGCACCTGCTCCGGCCCTGGGACGTGCTCTCTGGCTCCTCCATAGACACGTCCTCCCCCTCCTCCGGTCACCACTCGATGTGCTCGTCTTCCTTGTCGTCCTCGTCGTTAGCAGGAGGAGGATCTTGCCCCTCCGCTAGGAAACGACGACGCGCGACCTGGGTGAAGGTGGCCCATGAGGTTGCTAGGCGGCGTGGCATGTTGGTCGGTGGCACGCCGGCATGGATTGTGTTCTCTACGGCGGGAAGTGAGCACAACGAGAAGCGGTGGCACGGGCTTCTTTATAGCCGACCGGCTCGACAGGAAAGCAAGGTGGGAAACAGTGGCGCATGGGGGTAGGACATGTGGGTGGCGAGGCGACGTGCCGGTTTAATGTCGGCTCCGCCGCGTTGACCTGGCAGCGCCGCGAGAAGGCTGGTACACTATTAATACCCTCGACGTGGCCAGTGTGTGGATGACAAGCGAGGCCTGCCTATCTGTGGACAAGCCTGGACATTGTCCGGCACCGCCGAGCCGACCCCCAAAGTTGGAGATCCGGTTGGTGGTGTGGAACATGATCTGGGTACTTTAGAGACCCCGATGTTGCCGATTTTTATGTCTGACACCTCAATGACGCTTTAGGACTACTTTAGAGGTCCTCGGTGGAGATGGTTTTATACTGAGCTTGTCGTGGTTCCAAGATGAGATGTGAAAAGGCAAAACGATCATGTTGAAAGCAACAACAACAACTTGACCAGTTTTTCCCTTTTCAGCCTCGCTGTCACCAGCCATGAGAAACTGAGAATTGCACCAAACGGCAGCGAGAGAAAAGAACAAAATGATACACAACAAAAGCAGGCTTCCCTTACGCCACAACAACGACGGCTTTTCTTCACCAACGGAAAAAAAAGAGAGAGAAAATGACAAACAGAAAAGAGAAATGATAGAAAGGAGGGGAAAGAACAGAGTAACAGCTAACAACCACGGCGCCGTCCGGCCGCCGCCGCCACCACGCAAAGTCGCATTGGACCCACCACGAACTCTAGTTACGCCGCCGCGAGCCAGACGCGGCGGACTCCTCGGCGACGGAGGCGAGCTTCTGGAGGTTGAGCTTGACGACGGTGTCGGTGAACATCCTGGTGTCCTCCTCGGTGTTCCCCTCGGGCACGTCGACGACGTAGGACTCGACGACGACGCAGTAGGGTCCCGGCTGGAACTCGGTGACGGAGGTGACGGAGCGGTAGTTGCGCAGGCGGTGCTCCCCGCCGACGACGCTGAAGCTGAGGATGTGGCGGTCGTCGTCGAGGATCTCGAGCCGCTCCGTGCTGTTGGACGCCGGGAGGCCGGACACGACGGTGACCTCGCGGACGCTGCCGACGCTGGCCCCGTCCCCGGCGGCGAGCGCGCAGGTGCGCACGAAGTGCTTGTACCGCTGCGGGTTGCCGAAGCTGCGCACGATGGGCCACACCGCGCGCACCGGCGCCGCCACTCGCTGCGCCACCAGCGACGTGCAGGTGGCCCCCGGCGCGCGCCCGGGGAAGGTGTGGTGCGCGCGCACCGTCCCCTCCAGCGCCGCACGCTCCGCCTCCGTCACCCCCTCCCGCAGCGCCCGCTCCATGTGCGCCTCCATCTGTCTCTGTCTGTCTCCCAAAGCCGAGGCCTATCTGTGTGTGTGCGCGCGTTTCTTGATGGGTTCGGGATAGATGGTTATATACTGTTAGGAGGATGCGGGGGAAGAAGAAGGTGATTGGGGCCGGGGTGGTTTATCGATCGATCGACATCCGTGCACGGGATACGAGGAAGCCGACATGCAGCAACTTTTTCACTCGAGGATTGTACAGGTGATGAGTTGGTGCCAGGGTGCGTTCGTGTGAAAAACGATAAAAATAATAAAATCTTCAGAATTCAGCACAACAAAACTTGTCCCGAATTTCTTGTATTACCACGCGTTCTTCTCATTTTGAAACTAACTTGCCCGCAGAAAATTTAAAGCCAGAGTTAAACAATACTCGTATCACTTGATTCCCACTTCAGAATCTCTTTTCTGAATTCTCCTATCATGTTGCATTTTAAACCTTTTCTTTAAAAAGTTTAGCATGTTCATAAGCCTCATTTCTAAATCCAAGCCTAGATAAGGAATTGGGCAGAACCGCAAGGATCGGGGCCCCGACATCGGCCCCCTAGCACCGCGTTGTGGGTGCTCTAAGCCTATTGATCGTCATTAAGATTCATGGACCAATCCTTCTTTTCGCAAAATAAGTCGTGATCTCTAAGTTAGTTAGTTAAACTTGGCCAATTGTTTGTGGATGATAAGGACATAAAACATTGTGAATAACATCATATTAAGCTAAATCTTTTCTATAATCACCATGTAAGAATACGAACCTCCATTTGGCATTGAATACCTGAATGGCTACTTGCTAGTCTTCAGATCTAGGGTTTGGACTCCGAAATCTTGGAACTAGATGCCAACTGCTTGAGCGTGCTCCCCCTCCTTTTATAGGCGCCTTGGACCTCTTCTGCCCAAACATTTGGGCGGGAAGGGTTACCACATGACGACGCGGAAGGAGGCCGGGTGCACGATAAAGGTGAAGTCCACCGTAAAGGTAAAGCTCGTGGACGCGGTCCACAGCAGGGGAGCGGCGTCACCAAAGCTGAAAAAGGCCACCGGCCAGCCGGATGGTGGGCTGGCGCTTGCTGAGATGGGAGGTGACCCACGGTGTCGTCGCCCTTGGAGCGTAGCTGCAGACGGTTCCCTTATCACCAAAGAGGAAATACTCGTTGTCCACTTTGCTTGGTGCCGCTTTGTACATGGAAACGGCAACTGCGGCGTCGTCATCATCGCGCGCAGGTGCGCGCGTCACTCTGCACATGGCGCAGAGCCCATGTGCGCTCTGCCGCGGAGGTAGAGATGGAGTGCGAGGAAGGAGCCTCGCGAGGCAAAAAGCCTCGCCGAGCCCTCTGGCTTGGTCCTTAGCAGAATTGCGGGTGGCGTCGGAGACGCCTTGTCGAGGAGTGGTCCCTCGCCAAGGGAGAGAACCCTCGGCGAGGAGAAAAGATCCCTCGCGAGGGAAAAAACCCTCGCGAGGCTCGCCAGGCTTGGAGAGCCTGGTCCTTAGCAAAAATCGTGCGAAGAATCTTGTGGGCCCTGGCCGGTCGGCCCGTGATACCCTGGTTTCCACTGTGCCAACAGTAGCCCCCGGGCCCGGGACGGGCACGCCGAGGCCCATGGACGCAGGCGAAGCGTCGAGGGGCCAAAGATGCCTGACAGGGCCGCGACACATGAAGCGCTGCGGTTGCGCCCGCGGCCACGATCTCCTCGGCTTCAACGGGCAACCCGGTGGGGCCCGCCACGTCCGGGGCAACCGGTCAATAAAGCCTGGCGCGCAGACTGCGCCCATCACTTCTCCCATTACTCCGCCGCCCTCTTTTTCAAAACTTCTCCTTCCTCCCAGAGCGCATCGCTCCAGAGGTCTTCGTCTTCAAGCTTCCTTCCAGCGGCCATGGCTCCCAAGAAGGCAACCGACGGTCAGAAGGGCAAGGCCGCGATGCAGACTGGCACGTCTGCGGCGGCGGCGCGGGGTGCCGCGCTTGCGGTGGCGATTGCGAAGGTGCGCTACCTGGCGGCCTCAAACTCCAACGAGCATGGCGTCACCGAGATGAGGCCGACGGGCAGCAGGCTTCCCGAGGGGTACTACCCCGTTTTTCTCCATACTCTTTACGCCGGCCTTGTTCCGCCTTTTTCCGACTTCCTCTTCGCGATTCTAGAGACGTACCAGATCCATCTTCTTCATCTTCACCCCAACTCCATCCTTATCCTCCCCATCTTCGCCTACCTCTGCGAGGCCTACATCGGTATTCGCCCCTCGGTAGCGCTTTTTCGCAGCTTCTACTCCCTCCGATCCACTGCGCAGAATGAGCGGCTTGGATGCGTCTCCTTCCGCATCGCCGACGCCAGGAGCGAGACCTACATTCCCATCGCGTGGTGCGGTGAGAACGCCGTCACCAAGGTGAAGAAGAAGGTGGATGGCTTCCGCAAGCGGTGGTTCTTCGTCGACACCAAGGGGACGAACCCTCTCCTGGAGGTGCCCGAGGCGCCGCCGAGGAAGTGGGCGCGCTGGGCGAGCGCAGACTTCGAAGGCCCAGAGCTCGACATGGTGTACGAGTGCATATGGAGGCTTCGCGTTGGCGGGGTCACCGGCCAGATGGTGGCCAAAGACTTCACGAGGCGCCGCATCGCGCCACTCCAGCAGCATTCGGAGCCGGTGTGGCGATACACTGTCAAGGAGGACAGGATGCGCCTGTGTGTAGACAACTTCACGCGGGAGGTGCTGCACCCCATCATGGGGGTCCTCTTCGCCACAACGGACATCCCAGGAACTGCAACCCCGGAGGCCAAGACGCTCTTCAACTTTACCGTGGAGAGCGTGGAGAATCACCGCAGGCGCCTGCCGGTGTTCGACGAGTGGGGCATCGTGCCCGCAGGGCACCGCGGGCCCCGCACCAACCCGTGGGCGGCGGAGCCGGAGTTCATGGACGAGTCGCCGGAGCCGGACGAAGGAGAAGACTCCGGCGAGGATGCGGCCCCGAGGGACGCCGACCCCTCCGGCGAAGACGAGGCTTCTAGAGGCGCTAACCCCTCAGGGGGCGACGCGGGCTCCTCAAGGAGCGCACCGGCGGGCGAGGGCGTCGAGGTGTTCTCCTCCGGCAGCGACGAGGACGCCTTCCGCATGGTTCGGCGCACCGCGGAGGAGAGAAGGAGCGGCACGGGGGGATGCTGCGAACCCCGCTCCAAACTCCTCCACGACAAGGACGCCGGGGCCGCCACGAGAGATGCTCCCCACGAGGAGGCAGCAGCGCCTCTCGAGGAGGCTGGGGCGAGCACCCTCCAGCCACCCAAGGGGAAGAAGAGGGTGTGGAGAGCGGCTGACGAGTAAGTTTTGATCCTTTCCCTTTCTTTTAGCGTTTTGCTTCTGAGAATCCCCTCCTGAAGGATCCTTGCTTGCTTGTGTTTCTTCAGCGTACCTGCGGCGCCGAAGAGGCGGCGTCTCCGCAAACTTGGGGAGACCGCCAGCGCCGCCGAGGAAACGCCTGTGGCCGACGAGCCGCAGCATGGAGCTGACGAGCCGCAGCAGGCGGCTGTCGAGCTGCAGCAAGGGGCTGTTCCTCCCGCGGGTGAGCACCGCGCGGAGATGGTGGCGGTTGAAGAGGCGATGACGCCTCCAGCTGGGGCAGCTTCTCCCCCCGCGGTTGAGCACCGCGCGGAGGAGGTGATTGAAGTGGCGACGCCTCCGCCAACTCGGGCTGCTACTCCTCCCGCGGCCGAGCACCGCGCGGAGGAGGAAGCGGTGGACGAAGAGATCGTCATGGAGCCGCCTCCAGAGGCGGAGGAGGCTCCCACAAGGAGGGCGGACGCGGCCACCACGGAAGGGGCGGGGAGCGCCCCTGAAGAGCAGGAGGCGGAGGCGCCTCTGGGGCCCTCGAATGGCGGAGCCGGGGGCGAGAGGACGCCCAGCCCCCAGAGGGCTCTAGCCTTGGGCAGCGAGGAAGGCGCCCGAGCCAGCCCCCAGGCCGCGCCAGAAGCGGCCGTGAGCCCGAGGCAGGAGGCCCCGGGTGCCTCGACGAGCGTCGAGGCCTCTGTGCCCCGCGACGACGCGGGGGCCTTAGCGTTGCAGGAGCCACGCCTCGCGCGGCCCGCCGCAGGGTTGTCTTCGGCCAAGCGCGGCAGGCGCTTGACGAGCTGGAGGTACAATACGCCGAGGAAGAAAACGCCCGGGAGGAGGAGCGAGCAAGGCTCACTGAAGCCTGGGCCCTCCTCCACGAGAGGGTGGAAATGTGCCGTCGGCAGGACGCGACGGCCCAGGCGGCGCGCGAAGAGGCGATGCGCTTCGCGAAGGAGACCCGCGACAGCGTCAAGCGGGAGGCGGCTGAGGTCATGGACCAGCTGGACGCCGCCCGGGAGGCGCTGGAGGCGGAGACCACCGCCAAGCACCAAGAGCTAGCGGCCGCAGAGCAGAAGCTTGCCGCCGAGTCCGAGGTCGCGAGGGCTAGCCTGAAGGAGCTCTTTGAGTTGCTAGATGCCCGCGAGGGGCAGCTGGCGCCCCGCGAGGCAGAGCTGAAGCGGCGCGAGGAAGAGCTCTCCCTCCGGGAGAAGGAGCTGGACCAGCGTGAGGAGCAGGTCCATCTGCTGGAGGGGGCCCAGGCCACCCGCGAAGGGCAGCTGCAGGAGCGGGAGAACTCGGTGGCCAGGAGCGAGGCCACCCACAAGGAGCGTCACGACAAGGCCAACGCTGACTTCGCGCTGAAGCAGAAGAGGGTCCAGGAGGAGGCCGACGCCAGGGTCGAACGCATCCGCCAAAGCCTCGCCGACGACTACGACGCCAAGGCCACGAAGAAAGAGGAGCGCTTCACGACAAAGTGCAGCGAGCTCCTGCACCAGATCGAGGGGCTCCAGAAGCAGGAGAAGGAGATGACCTCCTGCCTCCAGCGTGCCAAGGAGGCGCAGACTAGCGCGGAGAGGGAGATTGCCGCCCTGAAGGCAGACCTGAGCGACCTCCAGCAACAGGTGGGGCCGGCCGCGGACCTTGCGGAGCAGGCACGAGACACCGCGCGGCACGGCCAGGCCATGACGCGCCAACTCCAGCACATGCTCCACGAGCTAGTCCTCCGCGCGAACGCCATCAGGGACGACATGAGGATTGAGGTCCCCCACTACCCCACAGGAGGAAGCGACGACGAGGCCGCTTACACGCTCTTCTTCGGGCAATTCCTCGAGAGGGTTGAGGAGGTCGCAAAGAGCTTCGACAAGCGCGTCGTGGCGGAGAGCCGCGATCTCCTTGTCCTCGCCTCCAGCCGCGTCTTCAGCAACCTCCTGAGGCTCTGGCCCTCGTTCGACCTCGAGGCCGTGATGGCGCCGGTCGACATCTGCAGCAAGGCGCGGGAAGCCGCTGAGGTGCTCGCCAGGAAATACGACCAAGTCTTGGTCGATGAAGGCGAGGGCGACGGCGAGGAAGCTGCCCCGGAGGCGGAGGCTGCGCGGATGGAGCGGGCACCTCAGGAGGCGCGACAGCTTAAACTCCTTCCTGCAGCTGGGCGTGCATGGGGCACATTTTACTTTAGTCATTTTGGTTGTAACATATTTTGTAAAGACTCGTTAAATTTATCAGAATGTGCTTGTGGATGTCCCTCGGGTGGCTTTTGTCTTTCCCCTTCATGTCTTTTTCGCCCTACGTCTTAGGACCCTCTCTTAGCGCTACACCACCGCCGCTTCGGTATGTGAGAGTCAGGGCTCCACAAGGCCGGGGGGTGTGTGAGGCCTCAAGAAGTAACAGCTCCTCGAAGCGCGATGCTTGGGGCCCCCCTTCGACGTGCAAGCAGCCCATGAGGCATAGGAGAGAGAAAGGAGACTCGAGGGGCAAAAACCAGCGAGAGGAAAATCAAACAAGTATTTAGACTTAGCTTGACGAGGCGTTTTCGCCTTGGAGAGGGTGTTGGTTCCCTGGCGAGGCGTTGTTGCCTTGGAGAGGATGCCTGAGGCTTGTTTCCTGCACTTGGACAGATAGGCATACCCACAAGCAATAGATAGCTAGATAACTCATGGTGCTCGTAGGTTCCTTCATGTGTGTCTCGCGAGGAGAACATGTACCAAGGTTTTTGGTGATCCTTGGTGAGTTGACGTGCGCGGGAGCTGACCCATGAGTTCAGAGCTCCTTGGGAGTTGACATGCATGAGAGCTGACCCGAAAGTTCAGAGCTCGGATCCCTTGGGTTTGAGGCGCTGCCGGGATGCTCCCGTGGCATGGCACCATGCTAGCCCCCGCTCGTGAGATACACAGGAGGGATCATACGAGCGAGAATAAACAGCAAAATGATAGCAGCTTACCGAAGCAACGAAATATGCTGGCGTGATGCGCAAAGGTTCAAAATGACCTGAAACAGATGTTCATTACACTAGCGTGGCCAGAAACACAAAAAATCCACCATGTCAGGCATGGGGTTCCACATGCTGTGGCTGAGACTCTCGAGGGGGCGTGCTCGTGGCGACGCATGTAGAGAGAGCTCAGAGGGGGCCCCTATGCGGGGGTGGCTTGTAGCCTGCGTTCCACCATGACCGGCATGGGGATCCACCTCGCCAAGGCATGGTGCCTGAAGAGGTTACCTTGCCGAGGCTTGGTGGCTTGGGAGTCTTCTCGAACGGCCCGCGGCAACGTATAGTAGAGAGGGGAGCCCGAAGTTTTTCCTCGTGGAGGATGATGGCGCGTGGCTCTCCCTTGATGCAAAAAATTGCTCGCCGAGGGCGATCAGGGGTAGAACTTGCGCAGGTGCTGGATGTTCCAGGGGTTGGCGACAGGAACGCCGTCCTCCGTCTCGAGCCGTGCAGAGCCAGGCCTGGCAATGTGCACGACTCTGTAGGGGCCTTCCCACATCGGTGAGAGCTTGTGGAGGCCTGCCCTGGAGAGGATTCTCCTCAGGACAAGGTCTCCTGCTTCGAGAGTGCGCGGGCGGATGTGGCGGCTGTGGTAGCGACGGAGGTCTTGCTGGTACCTTGCCGCTCTCAGGGCCGCATTTCGGCGGAGCCCTTCAAGTAGCAGCAGGTCGTCGTTGCGGAGTTCGTCCAGCTCGGCCTCCTTGAAGGCCAAGACTCGTGGAGAGCCATGGGTGATCTCGCTGGGGAGAACGGCTTCGGCGCCATAGACGAGGGAGAACGGCGTCTCACCAGTAGGCTTTGTTGGCGTGGTGCGGATGGACCAAAGCACCGAGGGGAGCTCATCGATCCAGTGCTTGCCGCTGGCCTTGAGGCAGTTGAAGCTTCTCGTCTTGAGGCCCTTGAGCACCTCGGCGTTGGCTCGCTCAGCCTGCCCGTTGCTTCATGGGTGCGCCACCGAGGCGTAGCAGATTTGGACGCCGAGGCTGCCGCAGTATGACTTGAAAGCGCCGCTGATGAATTGCAAGCCGTTGTCGGTGATGATGCGGTTGGGCATGCCGAAGCGGCAGACCAGGCTCCTGATAAATTTCACCGCCGATTTCGCCGGAATGGTGCGCACGGGTTCCACCTTAGGCCACTTGGTGAATTTGTCGATGGCGACGTAGAGGTAGCGGTAGCCCCCGAGCACTCGCGGGAAGGGTCCCAGCAGGTCCAGCCCCCAGACCGCGAAGGGCCAGGAGAGCGGGATCGTCTGGAGTCCTTGCGCGGGCTGGTGGATTTGCTTGGCGTGGAATTGGCATGCGTCGCAGGATTGGACGATGGCGGCTGCATCTTGAAGTACCGAGGGCCAATAGAAGCCACTCCGGAAGACCTTGCCTACAAGGGTGCGCGAGGAAGAATGGTGGCCGCACTCGCCACTGTGGATGCCGTTGATGAGTTGGTGGCCTTCCTCGGCAGGGACGCACCGCAAGGCAACCCCATTAGGGCGCTTACGATACAGGTCTCCGTCGTGGAGGCAGTAGGACTTGGCCTGGCGAGCAATTCTTTCGGCTTCAGCGTCGTCTTTGGGGAGGGCTCAGTTTTGCAGGTAGCTCTTGATCTCGTCGATCCAGCCGGTGTCTTGGTGTACCAGAGTCAGCAGCAAGCGATCGCCCGAGGGCAAACCGCAGTTTGGTGCTCCGCTCGGTGGGGCTGGCGGGAGCTCCTCGTCGATGCTGATGGTGACCACTGGTTGCTTGACTGAGGCCTTGGTGAGCCTCTCCTCGAAAACTCCAGGCTTCTGGGCTTCTCTTCTTGCTGCTCGCCGGGCAATTTCATCTGCATCTTGGTTTTCTGCTCGCGGGATGTGCTTGAGCTCCATTCCCCTGAAGTGCTTCTCCAGCTTGCGTACCTCTTCCAGGTAGGCCACCATGTAGGTGTCCTTAGGCGTGTAGCTTTTGTTGGAGAAGTTGATGAGGAGCTGGGAGTCGCCCTTGATGAGGATGCGCTTGATGCCGAGGGCGATGGCGGCTCTGAGCCCAGCGAGGAGACCTTCATATTTGGCAATGTTGTTGGAGACCTTGGCGTTGTCCTTAAAGCATAGCTGGACGGCGTAGTAGAGCTTGTCACCTGTTGGTGAGGTGAGGACGGCACCAGCCCCCGCACTCCTGGCCGCGAAGGCGCCGTCGAAGTGCATGGTCCAGGGGCCTGGTTTCGTCCCGCCTGAGGCTGTAGCTTCCTCCTCTGGAGGCTCTTCTTCTTCGCGCGTGTCCGTCCATTCGGCCATAAAATCGGCCAGCGCCCTTCCCTTGATGACCCTTGTGGTGTCAAACTCCAGCTCGAAAGGTTGTAGCTCGATGCCCCAGCCTGCGACGCGGTCTGTTGCATTTGGGTTGCGCAGGACTTGCTCCAGGGGGTACGAGGTGACCACCTTGATGGGGTGGCCCTGGAAGTAGTGGCGCAGCTTCCTGGAGGCGACGAGGAGCGAGAAGAGGAGCTTTTGCTGCATGGGGTAGCGCTCGCGAGCGTCTCGCAGCACTATGCTGACGAAGTAGATGGGGATGCTCGACGAGGGTAGTTGTTGGCGTGGCAGCGGCTGGCTCCTCTCCAGGCTTGGTGGAGTCCTCGGCAAGGGTTTCTTGAGGCTCTGCTTGTAGAGGCTCGGCATGAGGCTGGGTGCTTGACGAGGGTGCTTCCTTGTCGGGTGGCTCTGGGCTTGGCGAGGCGGTGGCCTGCTTGGCGAGGACTGACTCTTCCCTTTCAGCCACCAAGACCGCGCTTGCCGTCTGAGGAGTGGCTGCAAGATACAGCTTCAGAGGCTCGCGAGGGCGTGGGGCAACCATGATGGGTGGGCTCGCCAGGTATTTCTTCAGGTCCTCAAAGGCCTTTGCTGCTTCAGGGGTCCACTTGAAGGGACCGGACCTCTTCATGATCTTGAAAAATGGCAGCGCCCTCTCGCCGAACTTGGAGATGAAACGGCCAAGGCTGGCCATACATCCCGCCAAGCATTGCATGTCCTTGAGGCGACGAGGAGGCTGCATCTGCTCTATGGCCTTGATCTTGTCGGGGTTGGCCTCGATGCCGCGGTGGGATACCAGGAACCCGAGGAGCTTGCCTGAAGGGACCCCGAAGACGTACTTGGCGGGGTTCAGCTTGATGTTGACCTTGCGCAGGTTGGCAAAGGTCTCCTCGAGGTCCTGGATGAGCGTGTTTCTTCGTGAGTCTTGACCACGATGTCGTCGACGTATGCCTCTGCATTTCTCCCCATTTGAGCCCCCAAGGCGATCCTCATGAGGCGCTGGAAAGTGGCGCCGGCGTTCTTCAAGCCGAAGGGCATGCAGACGTAGCAGAACACACCACAAGGGGTGAGAAATGCTGTCTTCTCTTCGTCCTCTTTCGCCATCTTGATCTGGTGGTAACCAGAGAAGGCATCCAGAAAACATAGGAGCGCGCAGCCGGCGGTGGAGTCCACGATCTGGTCGATCCTCGGGAGGGGATAGGGGTCCTTGGGGCAGGCCTTGTTGAGGTCGGTGAAGTCGATGCAGAGGCGGCTTCCTCCGGTGTGCTTGGGGACGACCACACCGTTGGCGAGCCAAGTAGGGTGGACCACTTCCTTGATGATGCTGGCCTTCTTCAGCTTCTCTACTTCCTTGACGATGAAGTCTTGTTTCTCTGGCGCCTGGCGCCGCGCTTTTTGCTTGACGGGGCGTGCGTTTGGACACACGCTAAGTGGTGCTCGATCACCTCCCTCGGTACTCCGGACATATCTAACGGTGTCCAAGCGAACATGTCAGAGTTTGCCCTGAGGAAGGCGACGAGCGCGCTTCCTATTTGGGAGGCAGGTTGGCGCCGATGGTGACGCTAGCCCCCGAGCCGCTTGCCTCCAGCGGCACTTGCTTTGTCGCGGCCTTCTCCTGAGAGAACAGCTGCTTCTTCTTCGCGGGGGGCCTCGGAGGGGTTCCTCGTCCTCGTCACGGGTGACGCCACCGCGGCAGCCTTGTAGGCCGCTTGCGCGGCGTACACGGCGTCTGAGACTACGCAGCGGATGACGTGGTGCCACACGAGCCAGGAGCTTGACGAGGTTGTAGGCGTGGTGGGTCACCGCCATAAACTTGGCGAGGGCGGGTAACAGAGGATGGCGTTGTAGGGCAAGCCGATGTGCGGCCGTCGAAGTTGATTAGTCTCGGTGCGGTAGTTGGCCTGGGTGCGAAAGTGACGGCGAGCCTCACCTGCCCCAAAGGGGTGGTAAGACCCTCTGTCACCCCGAGAAGGGCCCTGGTGGGCATGAGCCGCTCGTAGGGCACCTGCAGCTTCTCGAAAGTCTCGACGGAGATGACGTTGAGGCCCGGCACCCCCATCAATGAGCGTCTTAGAGACGGCGATGTTGTTGATGGTGGGGGTGCAGACCAGAGGGATGGTGCCCACAGTCGAGGTGGACTTGGGGTGGTCGGTGGAGTCAAAGTTGATGGGGGCAGTGAGACCACTTGAGGGCCTGGAGGCCTCGACTCCAGGAGAGCTGCCGCGACCCTCGCGAGCGAGTTGTACTTGAAGTGGCGATTGGAGCGAGGGGCCTGAGCCCCGCCGAGGATGCAAGCGCTCCCGAGGCACCTGTAGCCCTCGTACCGCCTCGGCAAGCAGGTTGTCATTCGCGGGTTGGGCGGCGTTGGCCTGGGGTTTTTGCTGGTCGTTTGTCGTTGTAGTTGTTCCAGCGTCGCCCCCCCAGCGGCCGCCGCGCGGCCTCCACGGCCCTGCTGCCGATCATTTCCCTCGCGAGCCTCGCGAAGCCTCTTGAGGTCGTAGCAGTCCTCGGTGGCGTGGGAGTTGCTGTTGTGGTGATGCAGAAAGGGCGATCGTCCTTCTTCTCGGTCCTGCGGCTGGGGTGGAAGCTTGGCGAGACTGCTTGGCGTCAGGCTCAGCGCGAGGACCGCAGTAGTCTTGCGCTTCTCGGAGGATTTCTTCTTCTTCTTGGGCTCCTCGGTGGGGTCCCCTGGCTCATTCTTGACGAACAAGCGGCCCCTCTTCAGCCTTGGCGCACTTGTCCGCCAAGTCGAAGAGCTTGACGACGGTGGTGATGTTTGTCGTGGATGCCAAGCTTCTCGAGCATCCGCAAGTCGGTCACTCNCCCTTATGTTCCCTCAAAAAAGAATGCATGGATGTTCTTCCACTTTCAGTGCTGTTTGTATTTCTGTTTACTCTGTTTGCAGCATAGTGAGGGTGTTATTCTGTAACTTGTGCTGGTGGTAATGACCAGATATTAAGTGCCAAATATGGATGGCAAATCAGGTTATATATGTGTCATATGGTGGCAAATCAGGTTATGCCAAATCTGGTGGCTGCTGTGAAATATGTCTCTGCAGGTACATTGAGTGCCAATGTATCACCGGAATGTTGATTAACTTCCGTTCCGGCGATTTTCTGGCACTCCGGCATGACCATATTTAGCAAAGGTCATGCCGAATTTCGCCGTGAATCTAAAGTCTTTTCTTCTTGCTTGTGAAGTGCTAGGTACAGCTAGCCATGTCGAATTCTCAGCGAGGCTTGGATACAGTCATCTCTTCTCAGCGAGACTTGGATGAGCACTATCGGCTCATGGCCTCGGAGCAGCAGCTGGAGGAGATTTCAGGAGGCAGCGACAGCGACGAGACCACCGATGATGACATGGGAGATGATGAGGCCACCGATGATGTCGGTGATGAGAGGGTCGGCGATGCCGAGACCACCGACAGTGGTGCTGCCGGCGATGCCGAGACCACCGACAGTGGTGCTGCCGGCGATGCGGAGCCCAAGAAGCAACGGAAGCAGCGGCGCCCAAACAAGGTCGGTGCCACAAAGGAAACATTCTTTGCAGTGAACCCGCAGACCGGTCTTCCTACCCACCCCCCGGATCTGGCGAGGGGGTACGGCCTCCAACTGGGAGCAATCCTTCGGGACGTCGTCAGTGTCAACGAGACGAAACTCCGAACCAAGAAAATGGAACATCGGCGTCGCCAACTCCTTGCGCGGCTGCACTCGCGGTACCAGTTCCCTGAGCCCTACGATAATGAGGATCTCAAGGGTAACATCGTGAACAAAACAGCACTCGCCAAGTTCAGCAAGAACCTCAGCGGTTATAAAACCATGCTGAGGGGGTTTATTGGTGACAACGAGACTTGGGAAACTATCCATTACCACTTCCCGCGGATGACGCCGGAGGATTATAAAAAATTCCTTGAAAACGAGGAGCTAGAGTTCACGAAACGGCAATCGGCCTGGGGGAAGAACCTGGCGGATAAGAACATCGGTCACCACGGTCTCGGTTGCCGTGGCTACGAAGGCAAGGAGCCGATATGGGAGAAGGAGGACAAGGCCTATAGGGACGCTGGCCTCGAGAACCCTTACGACAAGTACAAAAACAAGCTGTTCAGACAATTTGTACGGTCCCGGTACCGTAAAGAAATGGGTGGCAAACGTGTCACGAAACCTGAAGTGGTGGTGGGAGTTGACTTGGTCACTGACAAGAAGGTGCAGGCTCTTGAGACGGCAGTGGTAAGCAATTTACCAGCTAATCAATTTGCTACTGCTCACCAAGTCCATTACATTCTAAAATTGTTCATGTTAATTCTGGCAGCTCACCGAAGAAGCAGCCGAATCTGGCTCCTCGTCCCAGACGTCGACGAGCAAAGTCCCATGGGATACGCCTTTTATCAGGGGCCTGAACACCGTGAAGGAGCGGCCGCTGTTGGAGAAGCCAAAACGTGTCCCCGGCGCCGGAGGAGCTCACTCGCTTGTCGACCATGGCTTGGACATGCCCAGAACTAAGGCGTCGCGGCAGGCGCTTCTAGACCAGGAGAATGAGGCTCTTCGGAAAAGGTTGGCCGACTTGGAAGCAAGCATGGACCAACGCGTGGCATCCGCGGTGGAAAGCAAGCTCGACGCCGAGGTGGAAAACAAGGTACAGAGCAGGGTCGATGATGCATTGGCCAACAGGTTCAATGAATTACTTCCTACTGTGGTGTCGTCGCTACAAGATTTTTTCCGAAACAACCAAGAGGGACCGATCCCGGTGATCAGCCTGGGCGGCAGCAACTCGAACAACAAGCCTCCTACTACACGGGCTCAAGGCGCACCCATATTGTTGGTGACTCCACCCACCGGCAATGCAGGTGCTAGAGAGCATTCGCCGGCCATGGGGGCCACCAGCAGCCCCTCAGTCACTTGCACGCCCTGCCTCGGTCCGACGGCACGATCCGTGCTCGACAACCTCAAGGTAGTTAATTGAGCCTCTCAAAGCCTTTGCAAGTTAATTACTCCTCGTCGTCGCTCCTCTCTTACCTACACATGTTTTAACAGGAACCCGAGAATCCTTGCACCTTGCTGCTCCTGAACGTGGACAACCAGTTGAAGGATGTTGCGAAGGGAGCCGTCATCTTCCCACAAACCAAGACTTTCCACACCGTGCCAATGGACGAGAACATGCTCCGGGTTCGCGTGGATCGGGCATTACCGGGATGCGAAGACATGCATCCTCTTACTCAACCCCCGGAACAAGTTGAAATGCTGAAGGTCGGGCAACTCAAGAACAAGATGCTTCTATGGCCAAAAGCCTTAATTCGGTTGAACAACACCGTCTCAAGGTCAGAGGCAAGCCATGGGAGCGTCAATCCTGAGGCTGCGCCGGGGCCGTCTAGCCAAGCCATAGTCACTCCACCTGCAGATGATCCTCTCGAGCCCGAGACACAGCAGAACGACAAGGCGTTGGACATCGATCGGGCTCCCATCGATACGTTCATCGATGAATTGGCGGGCGACTTTGGTCCCTCCACGGCACCCGCCCGTGATACCCTCAAGAAGAAGCTGTTCCCCTCTCAAGAAACTCCCGAGCAGGAGGACACTACCGCCTTCACAGCTCCGCCGCAAGTTGGGCTTACCCCGAGGACACTTCTTTCTGTGACCGTGGAGGCATCGAAACAAGCCGGCACTCCCGCGTGCCGTAAGAAGAAGGACAGGAAGCGCAAGAAGTCAGTGAATGATGCCGACGCAAACAAGAAAGTGGTTCTTGACAAGTTGTCGACCCCGTGGAGGAAGTTGCATCACCTAGGCCAGCCAATGCTGCCGGCAAACAATGTCAGTCAGCTGCCGCCGGATATGAGGAGCCTGCATGATGCAGTTCTAATCCAGGAGCTGCGTCTTCTTCAAGAAACAAATCCGTCGTACCCGGTGATCACGGTCAGCGTGCCCACTAACTTTGGCTTTGTCACCACATACCCCGCGGACTTGATATTCATTCGGTATGAAGACATATTTCGGCTCTTTCACATGCAACGGCTTGATCGGAACTTGGTCCGCCTGGTAACGCTCAACATGGCGCACGATCTCATCATGGAGAAAACCCCGGGCGTCGCTATCATGGACCCCTTCTACATGACTCCAGGTACCACCGCGAACGAACAGGCGTTTCTCGCGACGTATGTCAAGGATTTCTTGGTGGCAAATAAGGATAAGCAATGCTTTGTCATACCATACTTCCCCGAGTAAGTATTCGGTTGCTAAAGTACCCGTTATTACATTCTTTCGTGAATTTCCTTAATAGCTGAGGATGATGGTTTATTTCCAACTCTTTTGCGCAGACTCATGTACTGCACCCTCATCATCTTTCACCCGTATCATTCCAATGCCATCTATCTCGACTCCGGGCGTGACGAGCGGAAAGACTACACCGAGGTCAAGTCTACTCTTGATAAAGCCCTCAGCGGCTTCATAGCCGAGGTTGGCAGCAGCAAACTCAGGCAAGAGAAAAAGGTTAAAGGCTGCTATGTGTCCAACCACGTGACCAATTTCCCCTGCCTCAAGCAATCGTCATCTGACAATGGGATGGAAGCCTGGTTTGCCATCCTACAGATGAGGGCAGTTGTAAAGGCTCAGCAAGATCTCTTGTTGCCATCCAGTCTTCAGAATAAGGTCAATAAGCTTAGGGACACCACCGATGCAGAAGTGAGAGCCGAGTTCCGTGCCATCCAGCGGTTGATTAGCACAATAATCTTTAGGGATGCCCTCAAGAGTGGTGGCTTGTTCCACCACAAAGTCATACCAAGTAAAATAGAGATTGAAAACCGCTTACATGCGAGCTGTGACGAGAGGACATTCAACACGCTGGACGGCGTCCGTCCCTTCCCGCCGAGGGAAACATGAGTCAAAAACTTGTCTCCTGCAAATGTTAGTCATAAAATTACTTAAGCATAGCCATTTGATGCTTTTTAATTGTTTGTATAACTATATGTTTTCTATCTATGAATGTGCTAACAACTTACATTTCTTTCTTGTTTGTGAGTGCAGATGGCGTATGTAGTGTTCCACGGCAGGGTTCCCGGAGTCTACCACGACCGTGCCATCCAGCTAGGTCATGCAACTCCGGATTGATAACTACTTGCAGTGTTTGCTAGTACTTGGAGTCTATTTGTGTAATCCGTATACTTGGAGTCTATTTGTGTAATATTTGCTACTGATGGTCGACTTTATTATTGTTGAACACTTTGGCTACTTTTCTGTATCTTGCTGTGTATATTGCTACTGTGATGGTCGACTTTGTTATTGCTGTGTATATACTGCTGTGAAATATTGTATATTGCTGTAATTTTTTTGTCCCCTGTAATTGTTACCCGCCGGCGGTTAGAGATAAACAGCCAGTGGTACCACGATATACCCCTGGCGGTACAGGAAACCGCCGGCGCTACGTCGACATACCCCTGGCGGTTACGGAACCGCCGGCGCTAATTGTACCCCCGGCGTCTGGAAAAAAACCGCCGGCGCTAACGAGGTTTACCCCCGGCGGTTTGCAAACCGCCGGCGGTAAGGCATTACCACCGGCAAGGTGGTCGCCGGCGGTTTGCAAACCGCCGGGGATAGGCCAAAAACGGCCGCCGGCGGTAACCTTTTTTGTAGTAGTGTCCCGCTGATGATCATTGATCGGAGAGGAGTCTCGATCATGTATGGAGTGTTCCCGAACCGTAGGGTAACATACTTAAGGGTTTGACAATGCTAGAGATCGCTTTGGTTGTACCAGAATTACCGAAGATAGGAGGAGAGAGAACCAGAAAGGTTCTGGTAAGGTCCGAAGGATGTTTGGGGTGATCCGAAAGGAGTTTCGGTGTCACGGGAAAATAAATATATAATAGGGTTTTTTATTTCTGTGCCCCTGGTTCCTTAGCACTACTCAGCCATGCCCACGTTCTTAACTTTTTCTCACTTTTCCCCTCTTCGTTAGCTAAAACTCTCACAAATGGACAAACTGGACGTTTGTCGTTGGTCAAGCATTGACCGTTAACTCTGATGAGTGGGGCCGATCGGCATGTGGCGCTGTTTGGACCGTAAGGCTGTGGTTCTGTGGATTCTCTTCGGCCCGTGGTTGTGTCCATTGGGCCGTGGCGTGTTCACTGATTCCCTTAATTTATTTGCCGATCCAGCCTGTTATGCATGCCACGATCGTAGCTTCCGTTTCTTTTTAGGTTTACGTAGCCTGCAGTGCATGCGCGCAGCGCTGACTTTACCATGCATGCATTCACGCGCGCGCCGCCACGATACAAACGCTGAAACGCGCCACCACAATGTCTCGTGCACGCACAACAGCCACGCAGAGCCAGGCACGCGCACGCACGCTTGCCACCGTCTCGTCAATGAATGCATGCATGCAATGTCCACGCGCAGCAGCCAGCCAGCCATGCGTAGCGTCGCTCGATTCAAGTGTCCTCGGTACAGACTTCGGCGGCAAGAGATGTGGCTAGATGTTGCGGCGAGAGACGTCGAGAGATGTGGCTAGATGTTGCGGTGAGAGACGTCGAGAGCTGCGGCGGCGAGAGACGTGGCGAGATCTGGCGGCGGCTTAGGAGGACGTGTTATGATGGCCAGTTATTTGGTGGAGTAAATAGCGGTAGGTCAAACGGAGAGGCAGAGGGGCGGTGCTGGGTTTTGACGTGACAACACGATGGGACGCGGGGGTCAAACTGGACTGCACGTCACGCGTAAGACCAGCGACGGTCCAGCGGTTAACACAGAGTAACGGGGAGGAATATTATACCCAAGCACAAGGCTTCTAGCATTGCTTCTGAAGTAGGGGAGAAGAGTATGTTGGCTATTGCTGAAAATTCAAATGAATTTGTTGAGGACATGAAGGAGTCAAAGAAAACATTGGCAACCACATTACATATATATAGAGGGGCCCGACCGACATTACACATTACATATATTAAAGTAAAAAAAGAAAAATTACATGTCATATATGGCCCTAAATATAAAGGGCGCTAAACCATAACCCTACCCGTTGGCGCCCCTTCGTCTGCGGGGCCTAAACCCTAACCCTACGCGCCGCCGGCCGCCTTCCTCCACTCCGCCGCCCTGTCCGCCATCTCGGCGTTGGACAAGGCCCGGAGATTTTCCTCCCGGAGCCGCTTCATGCCCCTGTCCCAGTGTGTTGGGACGGGGCGCCCACTACAAGAAATATGTCAACTAGTGACCCTCCATATTGGTCACTGAAAGGTCACGTTTTTTCATTTGTGACCTTTTTGTGACCAAAAACAGTTGGTCAAAAGATGAGCGTCACTAATGAAACTACGTGACCTTTTTGGGGAATTGGTCATAGACGTCTATGACCAAAAAAAAGGTCATAGATTTTATGACCAATTTATTTGGTCACTGGCAATCCGGACAGACCACGTCAGATCCAACGTGGCAGAGCTAACGTGGCAAAATAGTGACCAAACGAAATGGTCACAGATCAGAATCAGCCCGGTCCAGTTTGGTGATTTACATGGGCCAAGCCCAACAATTCGACATATTTCCATATTTTTTCCTGTTAATTTCGACCAGCTATATGGGCCAGCCCAACATTTCAGCCTTTTTATTTTCGACCTGTGGCCTTTTTGGCCCAAGAGATTCAGTTTTCTTTTTTCTTTTCTTTTTCAAAAAAGGGTATGGGTCCCACATGTCAGGTTTTATAAATTGGGTCCCAGCTGTCAGGGCAGGTTCTAGTTAGAGGGTCCCACTCATCAAGGTCATATTATTCAGATTTCAATTTTCGAATAAATAAATAACCAATATTTAAATCGGTAGACACAAAACAAAGTAATACTTCAAACTGAGCAAGCCGCCAAACTAGGTACATTACATTCAAACAGGATTAACATCAGGTTTACAATGAAATATACTGTAGTTCACATCAGGTATCTAGCTACCATAAACAGAACTAAATAAATATAACTAGCTATCGAACTATAACCAGCTCCAGTGAGCTAGAACTCTATCTATACTTCTTCACTTCTTTCCTCCTGGAGCTCATGACTGAAGGATGAACGATGGCCAAGCATCTGCATCTGCATCTGCATGTTATAGAACAAAATGGTTAGGAATTAAATAAAAGCAAAAGATGAAACGAAACAGGACTGCAACAATAATATCACAGGAAACTCTGCCAACTGCACTACGCACTGTTCACACATGGATATATGCCTACTACTATCAACACAATGATCTTATACAGAGCAGAGGAATCATGCATACCCTAACCATAAAAATACAGATGCTGGATTGAACAAATACACGAAAATTGCAAATTAAGCAAAGACAACATTGGCACATGTCGTTATTCAAGATGAAAATAGACTACATCTTTTAGCACCACTAACACATGAGCATATACTTAGGCTTTTACTGTAGATGATTTCATCCTTATACACAGTATATATGACAAGGTTATAAAATAGTGTAACTAATCTATTCTTATGTAATCCAATAAAGACGATCATAGCAGAGCACAACAATATTTTGATTACCCTATTTCAACAGCCATTAACAAGTAAAAACACAGACACGGTGATCCTCTCAAATAAGAAATAAACCATTACCCCTAGAGCCAGTGCAGTAAAAAGGTATGTTTATACAAGCAAAAGGGAGCATATCTTCCATCTTAAGCTGCAATGAACTTCTGTTCGACTTATCTGAATGATGGCTTCCATATCAGCCTAGGAAATGATCACTTATCTGATCCATTCAATTGACAGCATCTAATACTATTTATCTCAATGAGGGAGAGAAGTGAGACGATAGGCTAGTACCAGTTAATGATCTAGATGGGGTTGGCGTCGGTGAGGTGGATGATCTCCATAGTGTGCTTGATGATGCGGCCACATGATCTTCTTCCCGTTGTGCTTTGCCTAGTAGCGCCCTGCCAGAGACGTGTAGGGCTTCGTCAACAGCAAGATGCCGTTTACCTATGCCCAAAACACATAACATATACACAGACAGGTCAGGGTTTAAATAACCAAGTCGTTTTTAAACACAGTAAACTGAAGGTGAATTATTAGCATGTAACATGTAAAGCATACCAACAGACATGAGCAGGCAGAAGACAAAAACTAGTAAAGACAGATAGAGGTAGCAGAGTTAAAAACACAAGTGATACATGTAGAATGAGCCTGCCATAACAGTATATCTAAGGAGTTCACTTAGATATATCAAAGAATTCCGGTTGTATCATAAGCAAGTGTTCTCAGGCTATTGTTAAAAACTTAACATCACGTCCAAACTTAGGTAATTAAACAGCAAACAATACATATCATCAAATGTGCTAGTGGCAGTTACTGGTCCTAGCTAAAGCAGTGAACTCCCTTTCACAAAATAATATTTAACAGAATAGATGTCCACCAAAACAAATACAGAAGTACAATGCATGAGATAAAATCAGAAACTACAAAGCTTGGAGCATATGCTATAGTAATTGACATGCTATTTTTTTTTGCAGAGAAGCTTCAAGCTGGTAAGATAGTAACAATAGAGTATTGGGTTAACTTGCTCAAACAATTATCTTTAAATAGTAATAGCACAGTGAATTAAGCTTATAAGCTACAACAATTTTGGATTAACTTTCTAAACAATTATCTTTAAATACTATTTGGAACATCTTTATGTCAAAAGCATGGATGGACTATTATTTCACAAGCAAATTTTCAGTCAGTCCGAGAGCAACAGCAGCACCTCTCAACTCAAATACTAGAGTAACAATGAAGAACTGCAATCGCCATCTTGTACAGTGATCAGATCTATCTAGCAATGAACGAACAACACCATGCCAATACTAGGAAATGATAGGGCTGCAAGTAAACAGCAGCTAGCTAAATAACTGATGCATCAAAACCCTAAGACGCCATGAGAAATCAGAGGCAAAGAGGGGGAGGGGGCAGCGACTTACATCGTTTGGGCGTTGGTGTCTGGCCGAGAGAGGACGATGTAGAGCTTGTCGTTGATCTTGAACACCCTCTAAATTTCGTAGGTGAGCTTGTAGTCCTTGTAGATGAAGTAGCCGCCGCCGACGGCCACGGCTGCCGCCCTAGTCGACGTTCCCGAGCGTGTTTTTGCAGCCCCTGCAGAACCCGCACCCTGAATCACCAGTAAGACAATAAAAACGTCAGATATGAGCCGTCTCTGCTCTAGTCAAACGCGAGAAGAAGATGAAGGAGAAGCGAGTATCCAGCAAAGGCCTTGTCCAGGAGGAGGGAGAGTCGGGGAGGCATCCAGGGAACGAGGAGGGGTCGGGTGCAGCAGCAGCCGTCGGGGATGCAGCTACCTCCAGCATGGATGAGAGGCCGTGACGAAGGAGGAGGACGACGCGGTGCAGAGCCCGGAGGAGCGGCGGCTGGTGAAGGAGCCGAGGTAGATCTTGGCGTCAAGTGCTCGGAACGGTGGCACCGTCGCGCTCCAGGCGGAGTCGTCAGAGTGCTACGCGGCGAGCGCTTGATCTGCTACGTGACCACGAAACAGATCGACTTTGAGAGGTGGGGGTGGCGGAAGGGAGGATGGCCGGGGCTGGGGGAGGAGTGGACGGCGGTGGAGGAACCTGTCGGCGAGGTGAGAGAGGCGGCGGCGTCGATCTGGATCGGGGAGAGGGCGAGAAAGGGGATCCAGATCGAGAGAGGGAGGCGGCGGGGAGGAATGGGAGAGGGAGGAGGCTGCGCACGATGCTAGGGTTTGGGGTCAAGGGCGTGCGTTTAGGTGCGTTTAGGAGACGAGTGAGCGAGAGACGTTGGATTCGTAGGATGTGGACGGCTCAGATGGTTACTTGGGTCGATCCGTGGGAGGCTGAATCTGAGTTCTGATTGGTTCGAGACATGTGTCTTTTAAAATGGATTCTGAGTGCTGAAAAATATAGAGTTTTGTGAAACATCTACCAAAATAATGTTGTGAAATTGGAAAAAACCAAATTTGAAAAATACTAGACCACATTATATGTACAAATAAATAAATAACCAAGCGTGCATATTGGAATGGAGAACAATGTTGCCGAAGAAAGTTTTCACTTTCTTTGAACAAAAAATTTATTTCTCATTTTCCGAGTGCCGAAAATGGGTTGTTTTGTGAAGCAACTACCAAAAAATGTTATAAAATTGGATCACACCAATTTTATAAAATAATATACCATATTTGATTTATAAATAACCAAATATTTATGTGTCAAAGGTTTCCATACGCGTCTCATCAAAAAGACAAATTTCTGCCGATTCGGTTGGAACCGGGTCAAATTTGAATTACAACTGCCTCGAAGTTTGCTCCTGAATTTTTAAAAAAATAATTTTAGGTACAGAACTATCTATTTCATCAGAGATACACGAATAGTTTCGTAAGATTTGAACGGTCGTGTGGTCAATTTTGACCGCATTTTGAAATCGGCATAAAGAATTCAAAAAAATCAAAATAATGGAAATCCTTCGCAATGTGTCATTATATGTGACCTAGTTTCGAGGGAAAATAAGAAACTTGGAATACGACAAATATCTTGAAAAAGTGTTCTCAGAAATGAGCTACCATGAACGAAGATTCATGACTTTCAGGCCAAATGACGAATGTTATGATGACATTCATGGCATAGTTTGTTTAAATATGTCCATATTATACACAAGCGTGCATATTGGAATGGATAACAATGTTGCCGAAGAAAGTTTTCACTTTCCTTGAACAAAAAAATCATTTTTCATTTTCCGAGTGCCGAAAATGGGTTGTTTTGTGAAGCAACTACCAAAAATATGTTATAAAATTGGATCAAACCAATTTTATAAAATAATATACCATATTTGATGTACAAATAACCAAATATTTGTGTGTCAAAGGTTTCCATACGCGTCTCATCAAAAAGACAAATTTCTACCGATTCGGTTGGAACCGGGTCAAATTTGAACTACAGCTGCCTCGTAGTTTGCTCGTGATTTTTTGAAAAAATCATTTTTAGGTACACAACTATCGATTTCATCAGAGATACTCCAATAGTTTAGCAAGATTCAACCCCTAGCTAAGAACGGTCGTGTGGTCAATTTTGACCGCATTTTGAAATCGGCATAAAGAATTCAAAAAAAATCAAAATAATGGAAATCCTTCGCAATGTGTCATTATATGTGACCTAGTTTCGAGGGAAAATAAGAAACTTGGAATACGACAAATATCTTGAAAAAGTGTTCTCAGAAATGAGCTACCATGAACGAAGATTCATGACTTTCAGGCCAAATGACGAATGTTATGATGACATTCATGGCATAGTTTGTTTAAATATGTCCATATTATACACAAGCGTGCATATTGGAATGGATAACAATGTTGCCGAAGAAAGTTTTCACTTTCCTTGAACAAAAAAATCATTTTTCATTTTCCGAGTGCCGAAAATGGGTTGTTTTGTGAAGCAACTACCAAAAATATGTTATAAAATTGGATCAAACCAATTTTATAAAATAATATACCATATTTGATGTACAAATAACCAAATATTTGTGTGTCAAAGGTTTCCATACGCGTCTCATCAAAAAGACAAATTTCTACCGATTCGGCTGGAACCGGGTCAAATTTGAACTACAGCTGCCTCGTAGTTTGCTCGTGATTTTTTGAAAAAATCATTTTTAGGTACACAACTATCGATTTCATCAGAGATACTCCAATAGTTTAGCAAGATTCAACCCCTAGCTAAGAACGGTCGTGTGGTCAATTTTGACCGCATTTTGAAATCGGCATAAAGAATTCAAAAAAATCAAAATAATGGAAATCCTTCGCAATGTGTCATTATATGTGACCTAGTTTCGAGGGAAAATAAGAAACTTGGAATACGACAAATATCTTGAAAAAGTGTTCTCAGAAATGAGCTACCGTGAACGAAGATTCATGACTTTCAGCCAAATGACGAATGTTATGATGACATTCATGGCATAGTTTGTTTAAATATGTCCATATTATACACAAGCGTGCATATTGGAATGGATAACAATGTTGCTGAAGAAAGTTTTCACTTTCCATGAACAAAAAAATCATTTTTCATTTTCCGAGTGCCGAAAATGGGTTGTTTTGTGAAGCAACTACCAAAAATATGTTATAAAATTGGATCAAACCAATTTTATAAAATAATATACCATATTTGATGTACAAATAACCAAATATTTGTGTCAAAGGTTTCCATACGCGTCTCATCAAAAAGATAAATTTCTACCGATTCGGTTGGAAAGCGGGTCAAATTTGAACTACAACTACCTCGTAGTTTGCTCGTGATTTTTTGAAAAAAATCATTTTTAGGTACACAACTATCGATTTCATCAGATATACTCCAATAGTTTAGCAAGATTCAACCCCTAGCTAAGAACGGTCGTGTGGTCAATTTGACCGCATTTTGAAATCGTCATAAAGAATTAAAAAAAATCAAAATAATGGAAATCCTTCGCAATGTGTCATTATATGTGACCTAGTTTCGAGGGAAAATAAGAAACTTGGAATACGACAAATATCTTGAAAAAGTGTTCTCAGAAATGAGCTACCATGAACGAAGATTCATGACTTTCAGCCAAATGACGAATGTTATGATGACATTCATGGCATAGTTTGTTTAAATATGTCCATATTATACACAAGCGTGCATATTGGAATGGATAACAATGTTGCCGAAGAAAGTTTTCACTTTCCATGAACAAAAAAATCATTTTTCATTTTCCGAGTGCCGAAAATGGGTTGTTTTGTGAAGCAACTACCAAAAATATGTTATAAAATTGGATCAAACCAATTTTATAAAATAATATACCATATTTGATGTACAAATAACCAAATATTTGTGTGTCAAAGGTTTCCATACGCGTCTCATCAAAAAGACAAATTTCTACCGATTCGGCTGGAACCGGATCAAATTTGAACTATAAGCTGCCTTGTAGTTTGCTCGTGATTTTTTGAAAAAAATCATTTTTAGGTACACAACTATCGATTTCATCATAGATACTTCAATAGTTTAGCAAGATTCAACCCCTAGCTAAGAACGGTCGTGTGGTCAATTTGACCGCATTTTGAAATCGGCATAAAGAATTAAAAAAAATCAAAATAATGGAAGTCCTTCGCAATGTGTCATTATATGTGACCTAGTTTTGAGGAATAATAAGAAACTTGGAATACGACAAATATCTTGAAAAAGTGTTCTCAGAAATGAGCTACCGTGAACGAAGATTCATGACTTTCAGGCCAAATGACGAATGTTATGATGAAATTCATGGCATAGTTTGTTTAAATATGTTCATATTATACACAAGCGTGCGTCTTGGAATGGAGAACTATGGTGCCGAAGAAAGTTTCATTTTTGTTACACAAAAAAACTATTTCTCATTTTCCGAGTGCCGAAAATGGGTTGTTTTGTGAAGCAACTACCAAAAATATGTTACACATTTGAACCACAACAATTTATAAAAATATTAGACCAAATGTAATGCACAAATAACCAAATATTTGTGTGTCAAAGGTTTCCATACACGTCTCGTAAAAAAGACAAATTTCTGCTGATTCAGTAGAAAGCGGGTCAAATTTGAACTACATGTGCTTCGTAGTTTACTCGTGATTTTTTTGAAAAAACAGTTTTAAGTGCACACGTATCTATTTATCAGAGATACGCCAAGATTTTCGCAAAATTGAACACCTACCTAAGAACGGTCGTCTCGACCGTTTTGACCGTTTTATTTAAAATTTATCAAAACCTTACATAGAAAACATAACCTTAGAGGTATCTTGACTAAAAACAGTACCTAATAGTATATGATGACATAGGACATCTTGACATAGGTTTGGAAATTTATTTGGTTTAAATTGAAGTTCAAAATCAAAAATTATAAGAGAAAACAGAAAAAGAAAAAAAGAACAAAAAAAATACAGAACCCGATCTGCCGAGCCAGCCAGCCCAGCAAGACAGTCAAACCAGCCCATTATCCTCACCACGCCGGCCCACCCGAAGCCGGCCAGCCCAGCAGGACAGTCAAACCAGTCCAAGAGCCACTCTGCGCACAAAAAAAAAGAGGTGGCCTCATCCCTCCAAGGCCCAAGCCCAGTAGGCGCTATACATTAACTAGGTATGAGGCGCCTTTGTGACACAAACATGGGCTGGTGTGGTGGTTAGCTTGGCTCATCGCAAGGAAGAGATCGCGGGTTCGAGTCCCCGGTCTGTTATTTTTGCTGATTATATGTCTCCAAAGCTGATTATATGTGGGACCCACATGTCAGTGCGGGGTGGGTTTCTGCGGGTCCCACATGTCAGTGGGTGGTGGGTCCCGCGTGTCAGATGGGGCGGGTCCCGCATGTCAGTGGGGGTGGGGTGGGGCGGGTCCCTCGTGTCAGTGGGGGTGGGGTGGGGCGGGTCCCACATGTCAGTGGTGGTGGGGTGGGGTGGGACCCACATGTCAGTGGGGGTGGGTCCCGTGTGTCAGTGGGGGTGGGGTGGGGGGGTCCCGTGTGTCAATGGGGGTGGGGTGGGACCCACATGTCAGGTGGGGTTGCTGTGTGGTAGGACCCACATGTCGGGGTGGGACCGGACCCACATGTCAGTGGGGTTGGGTCCCGCGTGTCAGGTGGGGTTGTCGATGGGTCCTACCTGTCAGAGTGACACATAAGCGAAACTGACACCTAAACACTGACATGTAGGCGACATGTAAGAAAAAATGACACCTAACACTAACACGTAGGCGATGCTGATGAGTTGGTTGTCCACTAATGTGAATGACCATTTAAATTGGTCGTAGTTGTCTAGAAAAAAGGTCATAGGCTAGTGTTGTCTCGCTTATGACCAAATCCTATAAGAAGACTATGACCTTTCTGATAAAATTGGTCGTTATGTTTTCGGGTTTGGTCCCTCCAACATAGCTTACGACCAACTGGTTTGAAATGGTCACAGATCTATGACCAATTTTTTCAGGGTCACTGACAAAAGGTCACTAGTTGACATATTTCTTGTAGTGGCCACTCCTTCGCCGCCTTCCTCTCCTCGGCGGCGAGTTCCTTCCTCTCCTGCTTCTCCAGGAAGGCTAGGCAGAATTCAAGGGCCTTCTCGGAGCGGGCCATCTTGTTGACGTCGTCGGGGGTGGGGTTGTGGACGAAGGGGCCCTCCAACTCGACGGGGGCTTTGCCTCGCCGGCGTCGCTGGCCACACCGACGCCTCGGAGCTTCCTTCTCCGGCGCCTCCCACCAGCCGCGCGGCTCTGGGTGGTTGTCCTCGTCGCTGAAGGTCTCGGGGCTGGAAGGGAGAGACAATGGGCTGGTCGCCATGTTGCTAGAGGGAGGAGGCTGGAGAGGGATGAGAAGAATGGGGCGGGAGGGAGGAGGAGGCAATGAGGCACTATTTAAAGACGCGAATTAATTGGATGGGTGGATGAATTAAGTGATGGGGTGAAAGACATGCATTTGAAAGCGTACGTAGGATTAATTAGGCTTCGTAGTACGTGCGACGTGACCCTGCATGCGTGCATTAACGCAGAGGTGAAAGGAAGTGCAAAGTCTCACACAATAGCCTGCAGTGGCAGTGGCCCAGTGGTTGGGTGTGGTTTTGGTGTTCCAACGACCCGAGTTCGATCCCTGTTGACTAGTTGAGTTTTGCGGTTTTGGTCTTTTTTCCCCTTTTTTATCACCAAAAAAATAGAAATAAATAGCAAAAATATTCATAATAGGCCAATCACATTGCAGGAACCAGCATCTCGTGGATCGCCTCGCCAAACCTTGTAGAAGACCATTTCTGACGGTTGTAGTGTGGCTCTGGTTTGGAGATGGTCAACAGGGTTTCAAAGAGGTTTGACCATGACTGAAATGAGCTAGGGTATGACCCTTGACATAGCAAAAATTGTCGGAATGAGGCCAAACTTGGCACACTGCTGTATCTTGGTTGTAGAATAGTGTTGGGTACGGGGTTTAGGGTTTTTGTTGAATAAAAAACATATTTTCCATTTATTAAGTGTCAAAACAGGCTGTTTTTGTGAAGCAGGTACCAAAACGGCTCACCGAAAGAGGAACGTCCAATGAGATGGAAAATAGTAGACCATAATATAGGTACATATAACCCTGGGTTTGGACATGAAAACATACTTAGCTACTGCATATTCAAAATACAAGATCCTGCTGATTTCGTTGGAAGTGGGCATGATTTGAACTACGAGCACCGCATAGTTTGGTCATGATTTTTTGAAAAAATCATTTTTATATTCACAATATGTACTTTCTGTAGAGATATTAAAGGTTTTTCTCTGGATCAAAGTTTTGGTTAGGTTTAGGTTTGGGTTTAGGGGTCACGGTTACTGTTTCGAGCTAGGGTTAGGCATAACTAATTCAAAAAAAAAATCAAAAAAAAGGAAAATCTTCACATGACATCCTTATATGTCACCTACAACCTAGAAAAATTATAAACATGTGTTTTGGAAGTTTTTGTGAAAAACCCTTCTCAGAAATGAGCTTCGAGGTCCGAAGATGTATGGCTTTCGACTGAAATGAGCTAGGCTATGACCCTTGACATAGCAAAAATTGTCGGAATGAGGCCAAACTTGGCACACTGCTGTATCTTGGTTGTAGAATAGTGTTGGGTACGGGGTTTATGGTTTTTGTTGAATAAAAAACATATTTTCCATTATTAAGTGTCAAAACAGGCTGTTTTTGTGAAGCAGGTACCAAAACGGCTCACCGAAAGAGGAACGTCCAATGAGATGGAAAATAGTAGACCATAATATAGGTACATATAACCCTGGATTTGGACATGAAAACATACTTAGTTACTGCAAATTCAGAATACAAGATCCTGCCGATTTCGCTGGAAGTGGGCATGATTTGAACTACGAGCACCGCATAGTTTGGTCATGATTTTTTGAAAAAATCATTTTTATATTCACAATATGTACTTTCTGTAGAGATATTAAAGGTTTTTCTCTGGATCAAAGTTTTGGTTAGGTTTAGGTTTGGGTTTAGGGGTCACGGTTACGGTTTCGGGCTAGGGTTAGGCATAACTAATTCAAAAAAAATCAAAAAAATGGAAAATCTTCACATGACATCCTTATATGTCACGTACAACCTAGAAAAAATTATAAACATGTGTTTTGGAAGTTTTTGTGAAAAACCCTTCTCAGAAATGAGCTTCGAGGTCCGAAGATGTATGGCTTTCGACTGAAATGAGCTAGGGTATGACCCTTGACATAGCAAAAATTGTCGGAATGAGGCCAAACTTGGCACACTGCTGTATCTTGGTTGTAGAATAGTGTTGGGTACGGGGTTCAGGGTTTTTGTTGAATAAAAAACACATTTTCCATTTTTAAGTGTCAAAACAGGCTGTTTTTGTGAAGCAGGTACCAAAACGGCTCACCGAAAGAGGAACGTCCAATGAGATGGAAAATAGTAGACCATAATATAGGTACATATAACCCTGGGTTTGGACATGAAAACATACTTAGCTACTGCAAATTCACAATACAAGATCCTGCCGATTTCGCTAGAAGTGGGCATGATTTGAATAACGAGCACCGCATAGTTTGGTCATGATTTTTTGAAAAAATCATTTTATATTCACAATATGTACTTTCTGTAGAGATATTAAAGGTTTTTCTCTGGATCAAAGTTTTGGTTAGGTTTAGGTTTGGGTTTAGGGGTCACGGTTACGGTTTCGGGCTAGGGTTAGGCATAACTAATTCAAAAAAATCAAAAAAATAGAAAATCTTCACATGACATCCTTATATGTCACGTACAACCTAGAAAAAATTATAAACAAGTGTTTTGGAAGTTTTTGTGAAAAACCCTTCTCAGAAATGAGCTTCGAGGTCCGAAGATGTATGGCTTTCGACTGAAATGAGCTAGGGTATGACCCTTGACATAGCAAAAATTGTCAGAATGAGGCCAAACTTGGCACACTGCTGTATCTTGGTTGTAGAATAGTGTTGGGTATGGGGTTCAGGGTTTTTGTTGAATAAAAAACACATTTTCCATTTTTTAAGTGTCAAAACAGGCTGTTTTTGTGAAGCAGGTACCAAAACGCCTCACCGAAAGTGGAACGTCCAATGAGATGGAAAATAGTAGACCATAATATAGGTACATATAACCCTGGGTTTGGACATGAAAACATACTTAGCTACTGCAAATTCACAATACAAGATCCTGCCGATTTCGCTGGAAGTGGGCATGATTTGAACTACGAGCACCGCATAGTTTGGTCATGATGATTTTTTGAAAAAATCATTTTTATATTCACAATATGTACTTTCTGTAGAGATAATAAAGGTTTTTCTCTGGATCAAAGTTTTGGTTAGGTTTAGGTTTGGGTTTAGGGGTCACGGTTACGGTTTCGGGCTAGGGTTAGGCATAACTAATTCAAAAAAAATAAAAAAAATAGAAAATATCCACATGACATCCTTATATGTCACGTACAACCTAGAAAAAAATATAAACATGTTTTTTGGAAGTTTTTGTGAAAAACCCTTCTCAGAAATGAGCTTCGAGGTCCGAAGATGTATGGCTTTCAACTGAAATGAGCTAGGGTATGACCCTTGACATAGCAAAAATTGTCGGAATGAGGCCAAACTTGGCACACTGCTGTATCTTGGTTGTAGAATAGTGTTGGGTACGGGGTTCAGGGTTTTTGTTGAATAAAAAACATATTTTCCATTTTTTAAGTGTCAAAACAGGCTGTTTTTGTGAAGCAGGTACCAAAACGGCTCACCGAAAGAGGAACGTCCAATGAGATGGAAAATAGTAGACCATAATATAGGTACATATAACCCTGGGTTTGGACATGAAAACATACTTAGCTACTGCAAATTCACAATACAAGATCCTGCCGATTTCGCTTGAAGTGGGCATGATTTGAAATACGAGCACCGCATAGTTTGGTCATGATTTTTTGAAAAAAAATCATTTTTAGGTTCACAATATGTAATTTCTGTAGAGATATTAAAGGTTTTTCTCTGGATCAAAGTTTTGGTTAGGTTTAGGTTTGGGTTTAGGGGTCATGGTTACGGTTTCGGGCTAGGATTAGGCATAACTAATTCAAAAAAAATCAAAAAAATAGAAAATCTTCACATGACATCCTTATATGTCACGTACAACCTAGAAAAAATTATAAACATGTGTTTTGGAAGTTTTTGTGAAAAACCCTTCTCAGAAATGAGCTTCGAGGTCCGAAGATGTATGGCTTTCGACTGAAATGAGCTAGGGTATGACCCTTGACATAGCAAAAATTGTCGGAATGAGGCCAAACTTGGCACACTGCTGTATCTTGGTTGTAGAATAGTGTTGGGTACGGGGTTCAGGGTTTTTGTTGAATAAAAAACACATTTTCCATTTTTTAAGTGTCAAAACAGGCTGTTTTTGTGAAGCAGGTACCAAAACGGCTCACCGAAAGAGGAACGTCCAATGAGATGGAAAATAGTAGACCATAATATAGGTACATATAACCCTGGGTTTGGACATGAAAACATACTTAGCTACTGCAAATTCACAATACAAGATCCTGCCGATTTCGCTGGAAGTGGGCATGATTTGAACTACGAGCACCGCATAGTTTGGTCATGATTTTTTGAAAAAATCATTTTTAGATTCACAATCTTGAACTTCTCAAGTAGCTTTCCATGGAGTGCTGTTGGACCAAGTGTTGTTTTTTCTCTCAACCAATCCATTACTGCATCTGCAGGTGGACAAGTGTGCTGCTATGGGTTCTGGCAGCAGAAGCGGCAGCAGACACGTTCTGGCTTTCAGACAGATGAGGTCTGAACACCCTTCCCCTTGTCCCGTTCTCTGCGTGGCTGAAGCACATTGATATGGATTAAAAAACAATCCAAGATGCTCATCGCAAGTTAGTGGGAGAAATTTTTGCTCGGTGCTGCTGAAATAGTACAGATGAACAGCATCCGCATCGCTCCATGGATATTGACTACGGAGTGCATCGCGCAAATCTTCGAACGAAATGCTTGTTTCCACCACCTTCGGATAGTAAAATCCAACAAGGTTTTGTGGTTGATTAGCACGTACCACACTAGTTTCCATCCTAACCGCCAGCCGGAAAGCAAGCGCAGGATCAATCCTATCGATTGAAATAAAGGGTGCGGTTAGTCCAGGAACAAATCAGTAAAATTGGAACGATTAACGCTACTAACGGTCAAATACGCGCTAATTTACGAGTTTCTCATCAATTCGAGGGGAAACGATGCTTCCCAGGTGTAATCCATGAATTATCCGCTGCTGATTCGACCCAATCCTCTCCACGGTCGATGGGCCGGAGGGCATCCTCCCCCGCCATCGCTTAGTATTCCCAGATGGGGAGGTGTGGTAGATGTGGCGGAGGCTTGGTTTTGCCGATGAAAGGAATAGGGTTAGAGGGTGGAGGACACAACGGCGGCGGAGGCAGCACGACGGCGGCGCGGCGGTGGCGGAGGGGATCGATCTGTTTCAGGTTACCGTGAGGTTCAGACAAACTGCTCCGACGTGTTACCTTGCGGTGGCCCCACTCATCAGGTACGCAACGGTCTAGAGCACCACCGTCGTACACAGTCCGACCGGCCCCACTCGTCAGAGTTCCACCGTCGTACACAGTCTGACTGGCCCCACTCGTCAGAGTTAACGGTCAATGCCTTGACCAACGGCAAACGTCCAGTTTGTCCATTTGTGAGAGTTTCATCTAAGGAAGAGGGGAAAAGTGAGCAAAAGTTAAGAACGTGGGCATGGCTGAGTAGTACTAAGGAAGTAGGGGCACAAAAATAGAAAACCCTATATAATATGTGAATATATTAATTGGTGAGTTATATATATTCATATATTGGTTTAAATAGATTCGATGATGTATATATTAATTAGTGAATTAAATATTTATATATTATAATAAATAAAATTAAATAATAAGTAAATATATTAATTAATGAATTATATATTCATTTATTGATTTAATATTTATTTATTGAAATAAAATGTTTATTTTCGAATTTATGGGGGCAGCCCACCATAATGGGCCACCTCCGGAAGGAGACAGCCCATTAAGGGGGCCGGCCACCCTAGAGGGCCAAAGGGGGCGGGTGGGCCACAAGCCCTTGGCCAAATCGGCCAAGGAGTGGCCGGCCGGCCACTCCACCCCCTCTCCTTTTCGTTAGTCCCACATGGGGTAGCTAAGGAGAGGGGTGCCCCCTTTCCCCTTTATATAGAGGTGCCACGTGGAGGGATTTGATTAACCAAAAATTCCAATAAATCCCGACCGTCGAGGTTTGCCCCTCCACGCCCTCTCCACCACTCCACCTCTCTCGTAGTCCGTGGACCCAAGTATGGGCTGCATACGGGAGGGACATCTTCCCCGCTGCGCGTCGTTGTGCTGCGGAAATTCCGCCAGAAGATCTACTTCCGCAACCTTGGCTGGATCAGAGGGACGAGGGGTCGTTGTCAAGCACCGTACGTGTGCGAGTACTCGGGGGTGCTGCTCCTTGCGACACCAGTCGTTGTGTCGGATTATCACGACATTGAGGTCATCTTCGAGTTCGACTACATCATCCATGTTCCTACTGAACGTTAAACGCTTGCGGTCTACAAGAGGTATGTCGCCGAAACTGTCCCGTTGCCGCATTACTAATAGATAGATCCTGGCAGTTGGTGTTGCGTTAGATAGATTTTTTTGTTTTCTGCTACCAAACCCGTTCATATTTTTCACTTGCAACCCTACAACTGAAAAAATCTGAGTTGCAATCCAACTTACAACTCATAGGTGCACTAAGCATTATGCAAATCCGATGATGTATGACCTTACTGAGTACTAACTTAATTTAGCAAAACCACGCTTGGTAGAAAAGGTTTCCTTTATAATTACCTCCTTGCATGATAATTTTCCTTTTTGCTATATATATTGTTGACAACAAAAGGAAACATAAACGTGTTATGTTTTTATTATTTTGTTTATTTAGTGAGATAAGGTAGATTTTGTCCGATACCTTGGTAGTCGCTGGCACAGATGAATTGAAATTGAATGGCGAGGATTGTTGAATACGATTATACAAGTTTGATAGAGTTGAGAACATTGCAAATATGTCCCATTCACATAATACATAAGTTATTATGACATTTCATGCAATGATACAAAAAAAACTATTGAGAGTTGTCTCTAATGTATACATTTTTTTTTCTTTTTTGTCGTCGTCGCTTTTTGAAATATTACAGGAATATTTGAACTTTATGTCTGAGTTCACTATATTTAGGGCCAATAGTTTTTAAATTCGCAAATTAAAAATGACAACATATCAATACAATACCAGTCCACTACGCAAGATTTTTTCGTGCAATTTTTTTTCTTATAACATCTCGACCGACACCCCAATATGCCTCTCAACGACTCAATAGGGGTCCGGACTTAGAAATCACCCCAAGCGGTGTCCACATCAGTTCAGCCTGGCCAAAAAAAATTCTAGCATCCACTTGTCCCCCTCCAACTTCCGGGGCCGGCTCGAGGGTGTTGGACACACCCACCAGTAAATTCCGACAGGCTCAAACCACTAGCCAATGATCCAAATATTTTCGCCACCCCTTCCTCTATGTCGTTCTCATCTTTCTCTCTCCCCACAAGATCGTGTCATCGTCGCCACCCTTTTTTTGACCGTCAACTATTAGCTGGAAGTTCTCATAGACCATATAGGCTGACTCGACATCGCTGCCCGTCCTAATTTTGCACCATTGTTTTCGAGAGCTCCCCATAGCTCGTTCAACCGACAACATTTTGTGTGCACCACACTCATTCCGCTATTGTCTGATATCCTGCTCAAACATGGCACTAGATCAGATGTGTGAGGTCATACGGATGGGTTCGTTGCATAGAAAACAAAAAATTCCTACGAAACAAGCGGAATAAACCCAACGGATCTAGATCTATTAGATGCAAGCAGCGAGGACAAGATCGAATCTTTTACCCTTGAAGAACGAGCAAACATTTTGTCGATGCAGGGGTTGGCTAGTCGATCCCCGCAACTAGACTCTTCTAGTAGCGAGGAGATGTTTTATCCTCGCGATTTAATCCGATGAAGTGCCGCACAAACAGCGCCTCCGCGGCATCCACACGTACGGCTCGATGTAGACTCCTTCTTCTTGATCCTGCAAGCAAGGAGGGAGTGGTTTGAGAGATCTCAGTAGCACGACGGTGTGGTGGTGGAGATGGTGGAGGTTTCCCGTAGACAGGGCTTCGCCAAGCCATGCACGAGGGAGAGAGAGGAGGAGCAGGGCATGCTGCGGCTAGGGTTTTGGTGTCCTCTCCTAGTGCCGCACCCCCTATATATAGGTGCATGGCAAGGGCCAAGGGAGGGGGGGCGCACCCCACTCCTAGGGCCGGCCGGCTTGGGGTGCCTTGCCCCCCAAGGCACCTGCCTTCTAGAAGAGGCGGCGGCCAAGGGGGAGGCTTGGCTCCCAAGCCGACCCCAACTAGGGTTCGCCCCCCCTTTCCAATTCAGCCACGTGGGCCTATGGGGCTGGTGCGGCTAGCCCATGTGGGCTGCTGCACCACCCCTCGGTCCACGTGGACCCCACACGTCAGGTGGGCCCCACTTTGAAACCTTTCGAAACCTTCTAGCACTAGCACAAAAAAGCTTACCCGTGGCGCACCGAAAATGCTTAGCCGTGGCGCAGCCCCCTGCGCCACGGATTGCCATGCCACAGGTAAAATTTAGTCGTGGCGCAGGCAGCAAGGTGCGCCACGGATATATTAGGTTAGCCATGGCGCACAGGACCTGGTGCGCCACGAGTAGTTAGCCGTGGCATAGGCGTGGGTGTGCGCCATGGCTAATGAAGCATACCCGTGGCGCACAACCCCATCGTACACCACGGCTACACTGACAGGTGCGCCACGGCTAAGGTTTTCTATATTTATTATATACTGTGTATTTATACAGATGCTAATACAGGTATTTATACACATATATTCTATAATACATTTTGCAAAACAAAATACATAGATCACATGCATTATAACTAAAAATAGATATAAGTAGACAAAATTATATACATCACACATGTGTCTCCATCGGAATCGAGTAGCAAGTTAGATCATCACATTACAAACACGAATTTCATCGATTGTTTGAACATAAGCTATACACAACTAGACAACATAATGAAAGATAAGCTAGGCGTCGACGGTCTTCGGGGCCGGGAAGGGGCGGACGCCGTCTTTCATCGTGAAGGGCCGGATGTCGCCTTGTGCCATTAAATGCCGTTCCACCTCCGCATTATCGAGTGGAGTGCCATTGTAGTAGAACATGCCTCCAACGGTGCAGATATCGTGTAGCATGATTCGCATGAACGTCTCCTGGATGCGATAGAATTCTTGTCAGAGATCACGATCTTGGATCATCGCCAAGTGTTCGGCCCAGCGTTGGAGTTGATCTGGCAACTTGAGTTGCTCTTCATCCCGTACGAAGCCACGGATCTGATGGACGGCGTAGTAGGCATCCCTCTTGTTGTTCTTTGGTTGCGTGACGCACGCAAAGTTGATAATGTGGTGGAATGATAGCACACCTCCTCTTACAGGTCTCTTCCTTTTTAAGACGCATGCCCTCATATTGAAGCCAATTAGAGCATTATCCAGAGCCTTCTTGAGGTTGGTGTAGTCTTTCGGCTTGTCCTCCCTACCCGAGTCCAAATATGTGACTACGGAATATTTCGGGCAAAGAAAGAGCAGGACGCAGTACTTGTCTCTGGGCAAAACAATTTAGACAGAGTGTTAGAAAAATAATGATAGAAATCTAATGAAGCATCTTCATTATGGCGTAGAGAATGACTACTTACTCGGGATAGTAAGGCAAGAGAATGTAATCTTTCCACTTATTCTCCACCATGATTTCTTCGAGGTGTTTCGACATAAATTGCCAGCCATCATGGTTTCTGAAGTTGGTCTCGATCATGTAGTAGGGGTCCGCTATCGCGACGCCCCCGATCTTCTCTTTTAAGACCTGGTGGGCCGTACTGAGACAGAATAGGCGGACTAAATGAGGATGGAGCCGCTTGAGTTTAAACATCTTGAAGATGTCATCAAATCGCACGAACATCAAATCCGCCGGGTCTTGTTTGCAAAAGCCATCAACTGCCTCTAGCACCTTGGCAGTGAAAAGCGGGTGTGGGTGTGTTGGATCTTTCATTTTAAGAAGATCCAGCTCTCGTGTCAGAACACGCTCATGCAGCATCTGCATATCCGCACTCATGAGTTGGAGCACATCACGCAGTACCATCGGTCGACCCGCAATATGCATTTCCGACGTAACATCTTTGCTGGGTCCTGGCCCGTCCTTAAACTGGATCAGCCGCGGAGCCGTCGGCTGGCTGCTGGAGGCATGGGCACCCTGCTGTGGCTTTGGAGGCAACGACGGCTGGCTGGTGGATGCATAGTCGCTCTTCCTAGTTCTTTTCCGCGCCTTCTTAGGCTTCGGAGGGATGCCTCCTCCGGCCGCTAGCGCTTCACGACAGGTCCCAAGTAGTGTGTTGGGGCTCAGGATAGTTTGAGTTGCTTCTTTCTTTGTGAAGTCGTCGGCTGGAGGCGTCTCTTGAGAATCGAACAGACGCTTCGTGCACGCGACTTTATCTGCTTGACCAGCGGGCTCGTGAGTGTGCGGAGCAGTCGACGGTTGTCGTGGTGGTACACAAACAGATGCCATAGGTAGGCTTATCTTGGGGCTGATGGATGCTGGAGGTACCGGGGAGGGTAGGTGCGTGTAGAGACGCACACAAAGACACACAAACACACACACACGGTTTTACCCAGGTTCGGGGCTCTCGTGAGGAGATAAAACCCCTACTCCTGCTTGTATGATCTATATATGAGGGATTACAGAAGAGCTACAAGCTGCTCCTCGAGCTGTATGAGAAGAACAATGAGCTTAGGGCTCAGTACCGAGTCTCGGAGTGGCTCTCTGGCTCTCTGTTGGCTCTTGAGGGAAAAGTCTAAGGTGAGGCAGAGGTTCGTTCCAACGTCCCCGTAAGAGGAGCCCATGGTGCTCCTTATATAGGGAAACCCAGGGAACAGAGTTAGGGCTGACGTTGGTGCTGGCGTAGGCAGCACTGTGGCCACGCCTGGGCCTCTGACTGCTTCCGTCATGCCTGCGTGGCATGTCCAATCCATCAACTCCTGTGCACTGCTCCCAGGTACTGCTTCGGTCAGCAGCATGGAGGACTGACTGCCCATCCCATGACCACCGAGTCAAGGGTTAGGCAGCGCGTCCCATCGTGCCAGTGGCAGGACGCCTGCCCCGTGATTGTAGGGACACGACGTGAGCCTTGACCAGGTGCCGAGGTAGAGCTTCATTCCTCCCGATCCGGCATAGGCATGCCAGATACCTCATGACCCGGTTTCTCCTTCCCTGCACACAAGAAGAACAAAGAAGATTCCGACATATAATCTGCATGATCCGACATAAGGGTATGTCGGTTGGCCTTGACCCGGTCAACTCCGGGTTCAGCAATACGGTATGTCGGTTTGGGTTGACCCGGTCAACTCTGGGTCCACACATATTTCACCATCTTGATCCTACTCGGGGGCTGCCCCCCGACATTAGTCCCCGAAGCTGGCGCGGTCCTGCAGCCTCGGATGGAGGGCCACGGCAGGTTTACCCGAAAACCAGCATCTTTACTTGATTACCGACATCACATACGTCGGCAAACTTTTTATATGTCGAAAAGCAATTTTGCTTCCCCTCATGATATCCGACTTTATGTCGGATCGCTCCGACTCACAGGAGAACCTCACGGCTCCTCCGAGTCATTGGTTCCCTTACGTGGCAGAGCATCTCTGCTTGACGCCTCGGTTTTTGTGCACGGATAGACGTGCCACTGGCACGCACGCCACTTGCGTCACGCCGGTCGCCTCGGATACTGTGCTCACGCAAGCACTCAAGTGCACTTGGACCGTGTCCCCATGCGTCGCCTCGGGTCCTGCCCGATCGGGTGCGCCGCAGCGAGCCGTCGGCTCCCTGTGGTCCATCGTGGGGTAAATCGTGCGGCGGTTACGCGATCGCGGAGATCGTGGCGAAGATCGTGGGGTAGTTATTCCCCGTCCGTTGCGGGGATCGTGCGCAAAAGATCCCGTGCCCACGATCTCCTCCGGCCGCCCATAAATAGGACGGAGAGGGCAGCACTTTCCCCCTCCGTATTCACCTTTCTTCTCTCTCTTTCTTCTTCCTGCGTCCCAGCCGCACGGAGCCCAGCACCACCGCTCGTCTCCGCGCACAACGCCGCCGCCGTACGCACAGCCCGCACCGACGCCGCCGACGAGCAGCGAGCCGGTCCTCGCCGCCGCACGCCGCAGCACCGCGGTGAGTTCTCTTTCTTTCCCTCTTCTCAGTTAGCATTTCGCATCTATAAGTAATCTCTGTTCTTCCTCTGCTCTTCCTCTGTTCTTCATTGCGGCGACGCATCGCGCGCCGCCGGTGACCTTGCGGCCGTGGTTGCGGTGCACCGCCGGTGGACTAGCCGCCAGTGGACTAGCCTCCATAGCACCCTTTTTTATTCCCTTTCTCTTTCTTCCGAATCTAGCGCTTGCTGTTATTTCCCTTTTGTTTTTCTCTTTACCGCAGCGATTGCAAGCTCACAGTCGGTGAATCATTTTGCAGATCTCACCACCTCCTAGCCGATATGTCGGACAACTCCGCCCTCGAGGTGGTTGACTCGGTCGAGGAGGTGTTTGCGGAAGAATCCACCCGGGCTTCCTGGGAGGGCTCCGACGTAGGCCAGGCCGAGTTAGATTGGCTGATCCAGACACGGCGGATCCCGACCAGAGTGGAGTGCCGACTTCCGGGCTCCGAGACCGAGCCGGATCTCAAGGAAGGCGAGTACGTCGTCTTCATCGCGCACTTTGAACGAGGATTCGGATTACCCGCCAGCGCCTTCTTCCGCAATTTCCTCAACAAATTTGGTCTTCAACCGCACCAACTCCCGGCGAATGCCATCACCACCCTCTCAGCATTTGTCGGTTACCTCGGCCTCTGGCCCACCATAAACCTCTGGTCCAAATATTTCGGTTTCCGGAAGCAGGTTATCCCGAATCCTGATCAACCGGATAAGGAGATGACCCAGTGTGGGGCCGCCACCGTCACACCTCGACGTGGCTCCATCTTTCCCCGGATCTACGGTCTGGAGTCATGCCGGAAATGGCAACGCTCCTTCTTCTACGTGAAGAACATAACCCGTGCCGACTTGATCAACCTGCCGACATTTTCCATCGGCCCCCCCACAGCACAACTCAACTGGGGATATAATCCGAGGAATAAGGTAGAGGAGGTCAACGATATTCACCAGGTTGTGGAGGAGCTCAGAGGAGCAGGGATGACTGCTGATGACCTGCTGGCCACATTCATCAGCCGCCGAGTCTTGCCCCTCCAGCGCCGAGTCCACAAGATCTGCCACATGAGTGGCCCAATGGATTCAACCCGGGTAAGCACCGTCGAGCTGGACAAGGCCGAGGTCCGGAGGCGTGTTAAGGCCATAGCACGAACACGGATGACGGATGAGTGGGAGTGGGGCAAGGAACCTCACAGCCGGAACAACCTTCCGCCCACAGTAAGTAACCTCAACCGACATATATTTTCCGCCGACGTAAACTCTTATGTCGGTGCCCCTTTTACTCTTTGCATTGATTATTCTTTATTTCCACTATGCAGAGATTCGGGCGACAAGCGAAGGAGGACGGACCGAATCCCGCCGCCCAATGGGGTAAAGACCGGGTCAAAGCTGACTCGGAAGACCCGGATAATGATGACAACGTGCCGATTCCCGATGTCAGCTCGATTCCCGCCACAGGTAAGGCTCACGTCTCCTCCACCCGAGACTGGTCTGACGATGATGATGATGATTGTCAAATTCTAGAGGTATTTGATCCTTCTCCGGTTGCGTTCTCATATCCGGTGCCCTCGCCCCCAGCTGATTCGGACGACCAGGTGCTGGAGGTGACACCGCTCGTCATGGGACCCAAGGGCACGGTTCAGAAGCGCCCAGCGGCTGCATCCACAGTTACTGGGGCCTCCGGGTCCTCAGGTCCCGCGCAGAAAAAGCCGCGACTCAAGACGGTAGTGAAGCGTCGTGAGCGCCCTGTCACCAAGGGGTAAGGCTTCCCTTTTGCCGACATAAACTACACGCTCTAGTTTGTACTCGTTTTCCTATCTTTTTCCTCCTGATGGTAATTCTATTGTCTTAATTCATAGCGCGGCGCCTCGGGAGATTCCACTGGCCGCCACCACTGACCGGGTTCTGCAGAGGACTCCATCGCCACCTCGGCCCGACGACACCCGGTTGCCGAGTCCACCGAGGACGAGTCCAGCAGCAGACATCTCGTCTCCGAAATCCGGAGCCGGAAACATGGACTCGGTCTTGGCCGACGACTCAGCGACCACCCGAGATGCAGATCTTGGAACCAGCTCCTCGGTCCCCGAGGTAGAGCAGACCGAGGTCCCGAAGGACTCGGAACCACCGAGACAACAGCAGCAACAAGAGCAGCAGACTCGGCCACAACAACAACAGCAGCAACAAAGACCGCCACCATCATCGCAGCAGCAGAAGCAGAAGCAACAACCTCCGGCACCACAGCAGCAGAAACACAAGCACCAGCCATCACCGTCAAAATCGACGTCGACGGCTAAACCACAACTGCCACCGGCACAACCACAGCCACAGCAGCAGACCTCCAAAGCCCCGGTTCCAGCAACCGGGATAACAACTGGAAAGGCACCGGTGAAAACGGTGTCTGCTAACCCGGAAAGGCAATTGGTTGTGCCACCGAGCCAAGGCGCAGCGACATCATCCAGCATCCAAACCGCCAGCTGGGGGTTTGCCCCACTGCAAACCCTTAGCGGGAAAAGCTTGGGCTCCCTAGAGCATTACAACATGGACTGGAATGCTGCCGACCTGAGCGAAGTGAGCTCGCAGTCGCCTGCGGGCCTGATCTCGGAGCATCCGGTGGGGCCGAGCCTAGTGGCTCAAAAGATGTCCGCAGCCAAAGCTGCCCTTCTCGCGGCCGACCAAGCAACCGCGGTAAGCTCTACCGAATAACGATAACTCGGTTTATTTCTTTAGTGCAGATATCACTTATCCCCAGTCCCCGAGATTCGGGTCGAGTGACCGAGACTCGGCTGAGTAGAACTGACTTGGTCGAGTAAGGATAACTCGGCCTGAATCTTCACCAACAAGACTAACATTTCTTCTTTCCAGGTTTGCATGACAAAGCGTACACAGTTGCACCGCAAGCTGCTGCTGGAGCACAAAAAACTCTCTGATAAATACAAGCTGCTGCGAGCCAAGCTGAGCCAGATGGCTGACTCGGAGTCCAAAGCTGAAGGGCTGGAGAAGCGAATCTCGGAACTCGAGAGTAAGTCATACTCGGTGTTTCAACTTGTACTTGCATAAATTTTGCGCGTTGACTCTGTTATCTCGGCACAGCCGAACAGAAGGAGCACGAGCACGCGCACCAAGCCGAGCCCAAGAAGGAGCAGGACGAGGTGTCTCGGCTGCAGGCCGAGCTTGAGAAATCTCGGCGTCGCACCGCCGAGTTGGAGAAAACCGCCGCCGAGGAAAAAAAGCTCCGAGAAGAAGAGACTCGGAAACTCAAGGAGTCCCTTGAGTAGTCCGAGTCTCAGGCAACCTCGGCCGAGGGTGAGCTCTGGGCCCTGAAGACCAAGATTGCGCGGTGGCTGGTGGACATCTCCAGCATCAACTCCGAGATGGATAGTAAGCCCCTTCCCCTTCTGTCTTTATTCGATATTCCACTTTTATCTTCATGCGACTTATTTTGGTGTTAGCCATTCCCTACTCAGAACACTTCCCCCACACCAAAACCGCTGCGGACAACAGCGCTCAGCAGCACCGGAGGAAGAAAATCCAAGATGGCCCGATCTCGGCCGATTGGGACATTGATGATCATCTGGTGGCCCTGAAGGCGCGCTTGTCGCCGATGAGGACTATCGGGATGGGTCTCCTTAACTCTGCGATCCGGGTCTACAACGCTCTCTGGCCCGGGTGCGAGCCCCCTGCGACAGTTGATGAACTGGCCAAGTGCCTGATGGCCTCCGAGGAAAGGCTCGACGATTGGCGATCATCCGCCGCCCGAGTCGGTGCGGATGAAGCGCTGACGTATGTGCTGTCCTGGTATGAGGGAATCGACCTCGACACGCTGAAGACCTTGCGCGATGGATCCAAGTGGACCACTGACCCGGATCTCATCCGGCGTCGCCAAGACGTGGCGCACTCCCTCATTCAGTACGCTCCTGTGCACAGCTTTGTCCTGGGTGAGCGAGTTCCTCAAGCAGAGGAAATCGAGCAAGCCGATGAGGGTGAAGAAGAGGACGAAGACCGAGTCGACGAGGAAATCGAGGTCGATACACCTCCTGGCACATCCGCAGGTACTGCTCCGACCCCCACAACCGAGGTCGCAACCGAGGAACCGGCCGAGACAGACACTGCTCCTTCTGCCCCGAGTAGCTAGGATCCTACTGCCTAACTCAGAAAAAACTCAAATCATCAAATCCCCGGAATGCCGGGTGCATATGTAATATAAACCTTAAGCTCTTTATGCTTGGCACTTGGTTCTTTACTTTGCACATTTTTAGCATGGTTATTTAATATGCCGGATCATTCTGAATCGAGTCCCCAAGTTTATTTTCTTGTTTACCATATTCTGCAACCTTTGCTCTTGTCTACCATTTTTCGGCTTTTTGACAGTCGAGTCACAAGATTACCGAGATACGGCATACAATACTAATAAACTTTGAGTCAAAGCTCGGAATCATCCGACATATAGGTTAAGAATAAAACAACTTATGCCGAATCGCACTTGGGCCGAGTCCCCGAGTTTGTTTTCTTGTGTACCATGTGCCACAATCCCAGCTCTTGTCTACCTTCTTTGGTTTTTGACATTCGAGTCACGAGACAGCAAAACTTAGCATACAATACTCGAAACTTTGAGATACGGTCTAGAGCCATCCGACATAAAACAGAAGAACACAAAAAAGAAACCGAATCGCTCCTGGACCGAGTCCCCGAGTCTGTTTTCTTGTCTACTACCCCTTGCAATCTCTGCCCTTGCCTACCATTTATGGTTTCTTTGGCAGTCGGGTCACAAAATCACAAAAACATAGCATACAATACTTGCAAACATGGAGGCATGATTTTTGGAGCCATCCGACATACAGGAAACAGACATAAGCATGCATACAACATAAAATTCACAGCAAGGCAGTCCCCGAGTTTCATTTCGGGGTGCCGACATTTCATTTCTGGGTTGCGAGATACATACAGTGAGTCCTTAAGAGTAAAAAGGGCGAAGAAGAGCTACATTCCAAGGTCGTTTGGTCTCCTCTCCGGATCTGTCCATCCTGTTCTTCACCTGCGCCTGAGCATCAATAAGATAGTATGCATCGTTGTTCAAAGCCTTGCTCACAATAAATGGCCCCTCCCAGGGAGGTGACAACTTGTGCATTCCAGCCGTGCGCTGCACAAGCCTAAGGACCAGGTCCCCCTCTTGGAACTTGAGAGGATTTACTTTCCGGCTATGATAGCATCGGAGATTCTGCTGATATATCGCTGATTTAGACAATGCCAACTCTCGTGCTTCCTCGAGCAGATCGACATCGTTTTCCTGGGCTTCCTTTGCCTCTGACTCGGTATATAATGTGACTCTTGGCGAGTCATGCTCTATGTCGGTTGGCAGAACTGCCTCAGCTCCATAAACCAGGAAGAATGGCGTATAGCCGGTGGAGCGATTCGGTGTAGTCCTTAGACTCCACGACACCGCTGGGATCTCATCCAACCAACAACCCGGAGCATGCAGCAGTGGCTCAATTAGCCGAGGTTTTATGCCGGATAAGACCAAAGCGTTTGATCTTTCCACTTGTTCGTTGGACTGTGGATGTGCGACCGATGCAAGGTCCATCCGGATCCTTTTTTCCTCATAGAACCGAGCAAAAGCTCCCTCGGCGAAGTTGGTTCCATTATCCGTGATAATGCTATGCGGATGACCATACCTTAAGATAATATCCTTCAGGAATGATACGGCTGTGCGGCCATCACATTTCTTATTGGTTTCACCTCAATCCACTTGGTGAACTTGTCCACCATCACCAGAATGTGAGTCATATTACCTCGGGCTGGCTTGAAAGGTCCCACCATATCCAGACACCACACTGCAAATGGCCATGTGATGGGGATAGTTTTGAGAGCTGACGCCGGCATATGAATTTTGTGTGCAAACCTCTGACACCCTTCACATTTTCGGACAATGTCCTCTGCCTGCTGCAAAGCACTGGGCCAGTAAAATCCATGCCGGAACGCCTTAGCTACTATGGCTCTGGAGGATGCGTGATGACCGCACTCCCCCTGATGAATATCTCGGAGAATCTCTTCCCCCTCTTCTGGCTCGACACAGCGCTGGAGCACGGTGGTCACACTTCTCTTGTACAGCTCCTGATTGATGATGGTGAAGGATTTGGATCACCTCTGGATCTGTCTGGCCAAGACCTCATCACTCGGTAGACTACCATTTAACATGAATGTCATGATGGGTTGCGCCCACGCTGGTACCGGTCGAGTGCCGAGTACAGGCTCGTCGATCTCCATTGCATCAACCGACATCACCACGCCCGATATAGGCTGGCAAGTCCCCGAGTCCTCCCAAGGAGTCCCCGAGTTCCGCCAGGCGGTTTTCCAATTTTCGAGTGTAGTAACCGAGTCTTGGTGAATGTAACCGACATCCACGGAAGTCCCTGGGTCCTGCGGCGCAGTCCCCGAGTTCTGCAGTATGCTCCCGACATCTACGTCCATCGGGACGACGCCGGGTTCCGGGTTACCCGGGATGAATATCAATTCAGACTCGGGTGAAGGTTTGATTGATGGCTTGTGAAGATGCTCCAACGACACCCCGGGCGGAATGGCCTGCCGATATGACCCGATCTTGGATAGCATGTCAGCACTTTCATTTTCTGTCCGCCGAATATGGTTGAACTCGCAACCATCGAAATACCCCGAGATCTTCTGCACATGGAACCGGTACGCCGCCATGTTGGCATCCAGGGCGTCCCAGTTGCCTGGTGTTTCCTGAATCACCAGATCCGAGTCACCATAGCATATGATCCGGCGAATTCCGATTTCCTTGGCCACTTTGAGTCCATGGATCAGAGCTTCATACTCTGCAACATTGTTAGATGCCGCAAAATGGACTTGCAGAACATATTTCAGCTGGTCTCGCTTCGGCGAGGTGAGAACCACGCCGGCTCCCAGGCCCTCTTTTACTTTAGACCCATCAAAATGCATTTTCCAGTAATTGGAGTCCGGCAGGGACGGTTCATACTGCATCTCAGCCCAATCCACGAAGAAATCTGCCACTTCTTGAGATTTGATGGTATCTCTTCTCGCATATTGCGGCGCGTAAGCCGCGAGCTCAATAGCCCACTTGGCGACTCGGCCACTGGCATCCTTGTTGCCGAGGATTTCCGACACAGGGGCCGCACTTACTACAGTTATGGGATGCTCCTGGAAGTAATGCTTCAATTTCTTGGCTGCCATGTAGACACCATAGGTCATTTTCTGGTAGTGAGGGTAGTTTTGTTTTGATGCGGAGAGCACCTCACTCAAATAATATACCGGCCTCTGCACGGTAGCTCCTTCTTCTTCTCGCTCCACCACTAATACAACACTAACGACTCGGTTAGTAGCCGCAATGTAGAGCAACATGGGCTCTCTCGGTAATGGCGAAGCCAATATTGGCGCAATAGCCAACATCTTTTTCAGCTCATGGAACGCCGTATCCGTTTGCGGAGTCCAGCTGAACTTATCCGATTTTTTCATCAGTTGGTATAAGGGCAAGGCCTTTTCTCCCAACCGACCTAGGAAACGACTCAGAGAGGCCAAACATCCGGTGAATTTCTGGACATCCCGGGTGCATCTTGGTAACTTCATGTTTTCTATCGCCCGGATCTTAGTCGGGTTTGCCTCGATACCTCGGCTTGAAACGAGGAAACCGAGTAACTTTCCTGCCGGCACACCGAATGTACATTTATCCGGATTAAGTTTTAGCCGGAATTTCCGCAGGTTTGCGAATGTCTCTTTGAGATCATCCAACAAGGTATGTTTCTCTTTAGTTTTAATGACTATGTCGTCGACATAAACTTGCACATTTTTTCCTATCTGATCGTGCAAACATTTTTGCATACAGCGCTGATAAGTAGCGCCGGCATTTCTCAATCCAAAACACATAACACGATAGCAATAAGCCCCGTACGGGGTGATAAAGGCAGTCTTTATTTGATCTGAAGGATTCAGCGGTATCTGGTGAAAACCAGAGTACGCATCTACAAAGGACAGTAGCTCACACCCGGCCGTGGAGTCGATCACCTGATCGATCCGGGGCAACGGGAATGGATCTTTAGGACATGCCTTATTCAGATGTGTGTAATCAACACACATGCGCCAGACAGTAGCAGCACTCGGGTCTTCCTTCTTCTTTTCTACCAGGACCGGGTTAGCCAACCAGTCCGGGTACTTCACTTCTACGACAGCGTTTGATGCGAGTAACTTGGCTAATTCGTCACCCACAACCTTTCTTCTTTCTTTGGCAAGACGCCGTGTCGGTTGCTTCACTGGCCTAGCATCTGGCCTGACATGCAATGAGTGCTCAGCCAACTCCCTCGGAACACCCAGCAGATCCTGACTGGACCATGCAAAGATATCCCGATTCTCACGGAGGAAGTGGATGAGCTCGCTTTCCTATTTGCTGTCCAACCCGGCACCGATGATGACGGTGTTGTTGTTGTTGTTGTTGTTGTTGTTGTTGTTGTTGTTGTTGTTGTTGTTGGCCACCTGGTTGACATTCTCCGGCCTCTGCCGAGTGCTCAGAGGCTCAGTGTTTGCTCCGGTGAGAGGTGCAGGTCTGGATGTCGGACCGGCAGTTACCGGCTTGCGCTGGTACCAACTGCAGTTCTGGGTAGTGTGCTGTGCCGGTCTGCTGGGGTGCTTGGTGTGAAAGCTGCAAGGGCCATCCAGCATTTTCTCGTACGTGTATCTTTCCGAGTCATCCCATTGTTTCTTGTCTCCATTCCATGGCTTTCTCTCGCCGTTCCACGGCTTCTTCTCACCATTCCACGGCCTCTTTCCTTCCGAGTTTTGACCGTATGAGGGACCATCATTTTTCTGGCGCTGGCTGCCGCCGGCACCCACTTGATCTTGGTCTACAGCTGCGACCTGGTCTGACCCGTACCGGTAATCCGGCCGGTCATCTCTTCTCTTGTTTCGGTTATCCGGGCGATCGCTACGCCGGCCCGATCTGTCTCGGTCTTGCGCAGGGTACCTCCTGCCCGAGTCGACCTGAGCCAGTAAAGGCTGTGTCGGATCACCCAGGGCATAGCTGTCCGCTATTGCCATTGTTTCGGCCAAGTTGCCGGCATCTCCCTCTGAAGTCTCTGCCAAAGCATGGAGCCATGTCGGCACCCTTGCGCAAACCATGCAATGGCTTGCGACTCAATTACCCCTTCACAGGAGTTGCGGATTGTGCTCCACCGGGTAAGATACTCCCGGTCCGTTTCGTCTTCCCTCTGCCGACACATGGACAACTGTTGAGGACGATTCGGCCTCTTGTACGTGCTAGAGAAGTTGCTGACGAAAGCATCGGAGAAATCGAGCCAGCAATCAATGCTGTTCTCCTCCAAGTTGTTCAGCCAGATCCGGGCTGGCCCCTCTAGCATTTGCGGTACATACCGCACAGCCCATCGGCGGCTGCCACCAGCAATATGCACCGCGGTGACATAATCTATCAGCCAGTCCTCTGGCTTAGTACTACCATCATATGTCTTGGCACCCCGGGGCAGCTGGAAGTTCGGCACCGGTGCCTGCTTCATGATCCGGGGTCCAAAACATGCTGGACCCGGTGGGCCTTGCTCCTCCAGGAGCTCAGACAGATAGATTCTGTCAAGCTTGTTGCGGACGTCATGTGCCGGCAGCTGTCGAGCTCCCAGCCTAGCACCGAGTGCGCCCTCGGTCGCCAGATCCCTGAATCTTGTGTACCCGGCCCGCTCCATGGCCGAGTAACCATCATCGTATCGGTCAGCGGCCTGCTCGGCTTACCCGGCACCTTGTCGTTGCCGAGGTGGATTGGGTACCGGATACCGAGGTGGCTGACCCGGATTCGCCGGGTTAACCCGGCTGACACCTTGCCTGCCCTGAACGGGTCCTGGTACTTCCTGACTGGGTTGACCTTGGCCGGCTATCTGCTTTCCGGCATATACCGGATCATACGCCTGCAACTGTTTGTTCTTTCCAGAGTTTACACTCTGGTCGCGGCTTCCGCCGACATGTGGCGAAGAGGCCTGTCCCTTGGACGCTCCTCCAGCACCGCCAGTTGAGTAGAGGTACCGGGATCCACCTACATCCGGGTTTGCATTTCGGAATGCCTCATTCTGATGATTAGCCACAGCTACCAACTCGTTTACCCGGTCCTGCTGCCTACGACGAGCATCACCGGACAAACTAGGTAACTCTGCGATGGCAGCCTCAGCAGCTCTAAGGTTCTTGCCAGGGGTACTGTACTTTGGCCTATCCGCCGACACATGACTAGCAGTTCTACTAGATTTGGCTCTACCATCTCTAGCTATCTCGGCATTGAGGTCTCTACCTCTGGCACGTACCTCATCAATGCGACTAACCGGGTTCGCTACCGGCGTAAAACCATGAGCCTTGTTATACTCACGGAGAGAAATATCAAACTCTTGCCTGACTCGGGCCACCTCTAGAGCCTCCTCGAGTATTTCCTTGCGCTGCTGATCCAGCTCCGCCTGAGCCAGAGCAGCATCTGCACTCGGAGCCACTGGGGTTGCCAGCTTCTCGATTACGTCCTGAAGAGGACTCGGCGCCACCGGCACACGCAATGTACCGGCCTACACCGTGCGGTTCTCCGGCCTCTCCAGCGGCGGGCGTGCCGTCCGGGTGGACCTAGTGCTGACCTCGGCCTCACCGGCTGTGGCTACTCCGGCACCGGTGACCGGAGCAGTCATCATGACCTCTGCACAGCTAGCGGGGCGAGCGGTACGCCGGCCGCGAGCTGCGCAAACTGCGGGAGGATCCGCAGCAACCTGCACCCTTTCGGGAAACCGGCAGGGAACCTCGGTGGCAACGTAGACGGTGAACGAGCCGAACTCGATGAGGCAGCCGCTCCGGGGCAGCGGCCTGCTGCCGAAACAGCCTGCATTGTCGACGACGATGTTGAGCGTGCCGAATCTGTGGACAAGGCCACTGAGTACGCGCTCGCCCGACGCGATGAAGGAGCCCGTCCGGATGAACACACCAGCCAGCGCCGCTGCTGGCTCCACGGTGGGCGCCAACTGTCGTGGTGGTACACAAACAGATGCCATAGGTAGGCTTATCTTGGGGCCGATGGACGCTGGAGGTACCGGGGAGGGTAGGTGCGTGTAGAGACGCACACAAAGACACACAAACACACACACACGGTTTTACCCAGGTTCGGGGCTCTCGTGAGGAGATAAAACCCCTACTCCTGCTTGTCTGATCTATATATGAGGGATTACAGAAGAGCTACAAGCTGCTCCTCGAGCTGTATGAGAAGAACAATGAGCTTAGGGCTCAGTACCGAGTCTCGGAGTGGCTCTCTGGCTCTCTGTTGGCTCTTGAGGGAAAAGTCTAAGGTGAGGCAGAGGTTCGTTCCAACGTCCCCGTAAGAGGAGCCCATGGTGCTCCTTATATAGGGAAACCCAGGGAACAGAGTTAGGGCTGACGTTGGTGCTGGCGTAGGCAGCACTGTGGCCACGCCTGGGCCTCTGACTGCTTCCGTCATGCCTACGTGGCATGTCCAATCCATCAACTCCTGTGCACTGCTCCCAGGTACTGCTTCGGTCAGCAGCATGGAGGACTGACTGCCCATCCCATGACCACCGAGTCAAGGGTTAGGCAGCGCGTCCCATCGTGCCAGTGGCAGGACGCCTGCCACGTGATTGTAGGGACACGACGTGAGCCTTGACCAGGTGCCGAGGTAGAGCTTCATTCCTCCCGATCCGGCATAGGCATGCCAGATACCTCATGACCCGGTTTCTCCTTTCCTGCACACAAGAAGAACAAAGAAGATTCCGACATATAATCTACATGATCCAACATAAGGGTATGTCGGTTGGCCTTGACCCGGTCAACTCCGGGTTCAGCAATACGGTATGTCGGTTTGGGTCAATTGAAGAGTTTGATGGAAGAGAGATATTCCCGGAGAAGAAAGGAGGCATTCTTGAATTAAATGAAGAAGGAATGAAAGGAGCTTCCAGGGATATGAAAGAGAAGGGAATTAAAACCTCTCATCTCAAGCAATTATCTGAATTGGGTGTTAAACTTCCTACTGATCAACCTGCTTCCCTATTCAAGTTAATGCTGTAAGCTCTATGGAAGGTAATGAAAAGGTAACACCTCCTGTTGAAGTATCTTATGTTAATGATTTTGCTTATCATAATAATCCTGAAGAGCATAATATTAGAATGAAAATTATGGAAAACTCTCAGAAGATTAAATTTCTTCGGGAAAATTTAAATGCCAGTGTGGGAGAGGTTAAAAGAATTATTAAACATTGTGAGATGATGAATAATCAAGTTGAACAAATTATTTCTCTTCAAAATCAATTGTATGCAAATCTTATTGAGAAGAAACAGGTTTGTGGAGTTTATACTAGAGGTGGTGCAAGTACTCAGGATCTTGACTATCCAGAAGACCATCCCAAGAGGAAAGAGCAAGAGGCTCGCAAGAAGAAATCTTCTGCAGGAAAATCTCCCAATGAAAACAAAGATAATGACAATTCTCAAGNTTATGTCGGATCACTCCGACTCACAGGAGAACACCTGAGCCTTTCCGAGTCATCGGTTCCTCTACGTGGCAGAGCATCTCTGCTTGACGCCTCGGTTTTTGTGCACGGATGGACGTGCCACTGGCACGCACGCCACTTGCGTCACGCCGGTTGCCTCGTATACTGTGCCCACGCAAGCATTCAAGTGCGCCCTTGACCGCACCGCTGCGCGTCGCCTCGGGTTCTGCCCGATCGGGTGCGCCGCACAGAGCCGTTGGCTCCCTGTGGCCCATCATGGGGCAGATCGTGCGGCCTTTAAGCCGTTACGGGGATCGTGGCGGAGATCGTGGGGTGGTTAATCCCCATCTGTTACAGGGATCGTGCGCAGGAAATCGCGCGCCCACGATCTCCTCCGGCCTCTCATAAATAGTGGGGAGGGGGTAGCTCTTTCTTCCCCTCCGCACTCGCTTTCCATCTCCTTGCCTCCTTCTTCCCTCTGAACCTCCTCGCGCACAGAGCACCGAGCACCACGCCGCCGGACACCGACGCCGCGCACGCACACATCGACGCACCGCCGCCCGCTGACGCCACTCGCCGGTAAGATTTCCTCTTCTTCCTTCTTGCGCATTAGCACTTTGCATCTATAGGTACTCTCCGTTCTTGTTTTTTCCTTTTGTTCTTCCTTTCTTCTTTACCGCGGCGACGCATCGCGCGCCGCCGGTGACCTTGTGGTCGTGGTTGCGGTTCGCCGCCGGTGGACTAGCCTCCATAGCACCTTTTTCTCCCCTTCCTCGTTGCGCCTTAGCGCTTTTTGCGTCTGGATTAGACGCTTGCACGCTCTTCTTTTTCTGTTTCTCGCTCTACTTTTTCTTTCTTTCCCATAATGATTTTAATCTTAGTGCCCGTGCACCTCTTCTTGCAGATCTCGGTAACCCTTTGCCGATATGTCGGACCACTCCAACCTCGAGGTGGTAGAGGTGGTTGAAGAGGGAGTCGTGGAAGGATCTACTCGGGCAGCCTGGGAAGGCTCCGATGTCTCGCGATCCGAGATAGACTGGCTGATCCGGACCCGGCGGATCCCGGCCGGAGTAGAGTGTCGGTTACCGGGTCCAGAGACAACGCCGGATTTGCGAGAAGGAGAGTATGTCATCTTCATCGCGCACTTTGAGCGAGGATTCGGGTTACCCGCCAGCGCCTTCTTCCGCACCTTTCTTAACAAGTTCGGTCTCCAACCTCATCAACTCCCGGCTAATGCCATCACCACCTTGTCTGCCTTCGTTTCTTTCACCGAGGGTTACCTCGGCCTCTGGCCCACCATCAACGCATGGTCCAAGTATTTCCACTTCCGGAAGCAGGTCGTCCCGAATCCTGCTGATCCGGGCGCCCCCAAGGAGATGACCCAGTGTGGGGCCGCCACCGTCACACCTCGACGCGGCTCCATCTTTCCTCGGATCCTCGGTCTGGAGGCATGCCGGAAATGGCAGCGCTCCTTCTTCTACGTGAAGAACACGACCGAGGTTGACATGATCAACCTGCCAACATTCGCCATCGCCCCCAACCGCACAGCTCAACTGGACGTACAACCCGACGGACAAGGTACATGAGGTCAACCACATCCACCAGGTCGTCGAGCAGCTCAAGGGCGAAGGGATGACGGCCGATGACCTGCTCGCCACATTCATCAGCCGCCGAGTCTTGCCCCTCCAGCACCGAGTCCATAAGATATGCCATATGAGTGGCCCGCTGGACCCGACCCGGGTCAGCACCGTCGAGCTGGATAATGCGCAGATCCGGAGGCGTATCAAGGCCATAGCCCGGACAAAGATGCCAGAGGACTGGGAATGGGGCAAAGAACCCCACAGTCGGAGCAATCTTCCACCGAAAGTAAGTGCCTCAGCCGACATAATCTTTTTTGCCGACATAAACCCTTATGTCAGTGCGTTTCTGTTCTTTGTATCAACTCTTTCCCGTATCAATCATGCAGAGATTCGGCCGGCAGCTAAAGGAGGATGGAGAAAACCCTTCTGCCCACTGGGGTAAAGACCGGGCCGAAGCCGACTTGGAAGATCCCGACAACGATGATAACGTGCCGATTCCCGAGGACGAAGACGATGACTGTCAACTTTTAGAGGTGTATGATCCCCGCCCAGTAGCGTTCTCATATCCGGTGTCCTCGCCCTCAGCAGACTCGGACGAGGTGATCGAGGTGGCACCCCTCGCCGTAGACCTAAGGGCGCGGTTCGGAAGCGCCCAGCGGCTGTGTCCGCCGATGCCGGAACTTCCGGCACCTCAGGTCCCGCGCAAAAGAAGCCGCAAGTTAATACTGTAATGAAGTGCCGCGAGCGCCCTGTCTCTAAGGGGTAAGATCCCCTTTTGCCGACATAAATCTCATACTTTTGCTTATTCTTGCTTTTCTCCTTCTGAGCATATACTCTGTCGTTTTGCATCACAGCATGGCTCCTCTGGAGGTCCCCACGGCCGGATCAACTGACCGGGTCCCACCGAGGACGCCAACGCCACCTCGGCCCGACGACACTCGGGTGCCAAGTCCACCAAGGACGAGTCCTGCTGCAGAGACATCGGCTCCGGGATCCGGAGCCGGGAACGAAGACTCGGTCGTGACCGAAACTTCTGCGCCCGACCAAACTCCGGCGCCCGACCAGACTCTGGCACCCGACCAGGTGACGAATCTCGGCGCCAACTCCTCAGCCCTCGAGGTAGAAAAGACCGGTGTCCCGGAGGATTCGGGACACCCGAGTCAGCAGCAACAGCAACAGCAGCAGACTCGGCCGCAACAACAACAGCAATAGCAGAAGCAACAGCCACCACCACAGATGCAGCAGCAACAACAGCAGCAGCAGAAGCAACAACCACCGCCATAGCAGCAGCAGAAACAACCGCAGCCTCCCTCAGCGCAACAGCAACAGAAACAGAAGAAACAGCCATCGCCGTCCAAATCGACGCCGACGGCCAAGCCACCACCACCATCGGCACAGCTGCAGCCACAGCAGCAGACACCCAAGGCCCCGGTTCCTGCAACCGGGAAAACAACTGGAAAGGCACCAGTGAAAACGGTGTCGGCTAACCCGGAAAGGCAGCTGATTGTGCCACCGAGCCAAGGCGTAGCAACATCATCCAGCATCCAGACCACCAGCTGGGGTTTTGCCCCACTGTGAACCCTTAGCGGGAAAAGCTTGGGCTCCCTAGAGCATTACAACATGGACTGGAATGCTGCCGACCTGAGCGAAGTGAGCTCGCAGTCGCCTGCGGGCCTGATCTCGGAGCATCCGGCGGGGCCGAGCCTAGTGGCTCAAAAGATGTCCGCAGCCAAAGTTGCCCTTCTCGCGGCCGACCAAGTAGCTGCGGTAAGTTCTGCTAAATAATGATAACTCGGTTTATTTCTTTAATGCAGATATCATCTATCCCCAGTCCCCGAGATTCGGGTCGAGTGACCGAGACTCGGCTGAGTAAGACTGACTTGGTCGAGTAAGGATAACTCGGCCTGAATCTTCACCAACAAGACTAATATTTCTTCTTTCCAGGCTTGCATGACCAAGCGTACACAGTTGCACCGCAAGCTGCTGCTGGAGCATAAGACGCTCTCCGATAAGTATAAGCTGCTGCGAGCCAAGCTGGACCAGGTAGCTGACTCGGAGTCCAAGGCTAAGGGGCTGGAGAAGCGGATCTCAGAGATCGAGAGTAAGTCACGCTTTGTCTTCCAACTTGCACTTGCATCAGTTTCTGTATTCTGACTTTGCTACCTCGGTACAGCCGCACAGAAGGAGCGCGAACTTGCGCATCAGGCCGAGCTGAAGAAAGAGCAGGAGGAGGTGTCCTGGCTGAAGGCCGAGCTGGAGAAATCCCGAGGTCAAGCCGCCGAGCTGGAAAAAACCGCTGCCGAGGAGAAACAACTCCGAGCCGAAGAGACTCGGAAATTCAAGGAATCCCTTGGGGAGTCCGAGTCTTGCCTGACCTCGGCAGAGGGTGAGCTTGAAACCCTGAAGGCCACGGTTACCCGGTGGGTGAGGGAGTTCGCCTCCATCAATGGCCAGCTAGACAATAAGTTTCTTCTTTCTCTGTCATCCTCTGATATTCTATTTTTACCTCCCTGCGACTTACGCTGGTGTTAGTTCTTTTAGAAAATTTCCCCCACTCCAAGGACGCCGCGGTTAACAGCACCAACAAGTTCCGGCAGCAGAAAATCCTGAAGGGCCCCATCTCGTCCGAATGGGACATGGATGACCACTTGGTAGCCTTGAAGGCGCGGATGACACCGCTGAAGGCTGTTGGAGTGGAACTCCTTTCCGCCGCGATCCGGGCTTGCAGCGTACTCTGGCCCGGGTGTGAACATCCCAAGACCGTTGCTGAACTAGCCAAGTGCCTGATGGGTAGTGAGGAGCGACTTGATGATTGGCGATCGTCCGCCGCCCGAGTCGGCGCAGACGAGGCGTTAACTTATGTACTGTCTTGGTACGAAGGACTCGACCTCGAGATGCTCAACACCGTGCGCGACGGATCAAAGTGGCTCTCTGACCCGGAGCTCATCCAGCGTCGCCAAGAGCTGGCTTATTCCCTCATCCAGTACGCTCGGGTGCATAGCTTTGTTCCGGGTGAGCGGGTTCCTCAAGCAGAGGAAATCGAGCAAGCCGATGAGGGTGAAGAAGAGGACGAAGACCGAGTCGACGAGGAAATCCAAGTCGACACTCCTCCCGGCACGGCCACAGGCACCGCTCCTGCGCCCGCGACCGAGGACACCACCGAGGTCATGACCGAGGAACCGGCCAAGACCGATACCGCTCCCTCTGCTCCAAGTAACTAGTACCCTGCTGTATAGACTTAGAGAAAACTGAAATCATCAAATCCCCGGAATGCCGGGTGCAAATGTAATATAACCTTAAGATCTTTATGTTTGGCACTTGGTTCTTTTACTTTGCACATTTTTAGCATGGTCATTAGTATGCCGAATCATTCTGAACCGAGTCCCCGAGTTTATTTTCTTGTTTACCATACTTTGCAACCTTTGCTCTTGTCTACCATTTTTCGGTGTTTTGACAGTCGAGTCACAAGATTACCGAGATACGGCATACAATACTAAAAAACTTTGAGTCATAGCTCACAATCATCCGACATGTAAATTGAGAAAGAAACAACCTATGCCGAATCGCACTTGGGCCGAGTCCCCGAGTTTATTTTCTTGTTTACTACCTCTTGCAATCTCTGCCCTTGCCTACCATTTATGGTTTCTTTGGCAGTCGGGTCACAAAATCACAAAAACGTAGCATACAATACTCAAAACTTTGAGATATGGTCTAAAGCCATCCGACATAAAACAAAAGTACAATAAAAAGAACCCGAATCGCTCCTGAACCGAGTCCCCGAGTCTGTTTTCTTGTTTACTACCTCTTGCAATCTCTGCCCTTGCCTACCATTTATGGTTTCTTTGGCAGTCGGGTCACAAAATCACAAAAACATAGCATACAATACTTGCCAACATGGAAGCACGATTTTTGGAGCCATCCGACATACAGGAAACAGACATAAGCATGCATACAACACAAAACTCACAGCAAGGCAGTCCCCGAGTTTTATTTCGGGGTGCCGACATTTCATTTCAGGGTTTCGAGATACATACAGTGAGTCCTTAAGAGTAAAAAGGGCGGAGAAGAGCTACATTCCAAGGTCGTTTGGTCTCCTCTCCGGATCTGTCCATCTTGTTCTTCACCTGTTCCTGAGCATTAATAAGATAGTACGCATCATTGTTCAAGGCCTTGCTCACAATAAATGGCCCTTCCCAAGGAGGTGACAGCTTGTGCATTCCAGCTGTGCGCTGCACAAGCCTAAGCACCAAGTCTCCTTCTCGAAACTTGCGAGGATTCACTTTCCGGCTGTGATAGCGTCGGAGATTCTGCTGATATATCGCTGATTTGGACAATGCCAATTCTCGTGCTTCCTCGAGCAGATCGACATCATTTTCCCGGGCTTCCTTTGCCTCAGACTCGGTATATAATGCGACTCTTGGCGAGTCATGCTCTATGTCGGTTGGCAGAACTGCCTCTGCTCCATAGACCAGGAAGAATGGCGTGTAGCCGGTAGAGCGATTCGGTGTAGTCCTTAGACTCCACAGCACCGCCGGGATCTCATCCAGCCAACAACCCGGAGCACGCAACAGTGGCTCAATTAGCCGAGGTTTGATGCCGGATAAGACTAGGGCGTTTGATCTTTCCACCTGTCCATTGGACTGCGGATGTGCCACTGATGCCAAGTCTAGCCGGATTCTCTTTTCCTGGCAAAACCGAGCAAAGGCTCCCTCGGCGAAATTGGTGCCATTATCCATGATAATGCTATGCGGGTGACCATACCTTAGGATAATATCCTTTAAGAATGACACGGCTGTGCGGCCATCACACTTTCTTATTGGCTTCACCTCAATCCACTTGGTGAACTTGTCCACCATCACCAGGATGTGAGTCATGTTACCTCGGGCCGGCTTGAACGGTCCCACCATATCTAGACACCACACTACAAATGGCCACGTGATGGGGATCGTCTTGAGTGCGGAGGCCGGCATATGAATTTTGTGTGCAAACCTCTGACACCCCTCACATTTTCGGACAATGTCCTCTGCTTGTTGCAAAGCACTGGGCCAGTAGAACCCATATCGGAATGCCTTAGCTACTATGGCTCGAGAAGAGGCGTGATGACCGCACTCCCCCTGATGGATATCTCGGAGAATCTTTTCCCCCTCCTCTGGTTCGACACAGCGCTGAAGGACGGTGGTCACGCTTCTTCTGTACAACTCATGATTGATGATAGTGAAAGACTTGGATCGTCTCTGTATCTGTCTGGCCGAGACTTCATCACTCGGTAGATTACCATCTAACATGAATGTCATGATGGGTTGTGCCCACACCGGTACCGGGCGAGTGCCGAGTATAGGCTTGTCGATCTCCATTGCATCAACCGACATCACCACGCCCGATATAGACTAGCGAGTCCCCGAGTCTTCCCAAGGAGTCCCCGAGTTCCGCCAAGCGGCTTTCCAATTTTCCAGCGTAGTCGCCGAGTCTTGCTGAATGTACTCGACATCCATGGAAGTCCCCGGGTCCTGCGGGGCAGTCCCCGAGTCCTATAACTTGCTCCCGACATCCACGTCCATTGGGACGACGTCGGGTTCCGGATTACCCGGGATGAAAATTGATTCAGACTCGGGTGAAGGCTTGATTGATGGCTTGTGAAGATGCTCCAACGACACCCTGGGCGGAATGGCCTGCCGATATGACCCGATTTTGGACAACATGTCAGCACTTTCATTATCTGTCCGCCGGATGTGAGTGAACTCGCAACCATCAAAATATCCCGAAATTTTCTGGACATGGAACTGGTATGCCGCCATGTTGGCATCTAGGGCATCCCAGTTACCTGATGTTTGCTGAATCACCAGATCCGAGTCACCATAACAGATGATCCGGCGAATTCCGATTTCCTTGGCCACTTTGAGTCCATGGATCAGAGCTTCATACTCTGTGACATTGTTAGATGCCGCAAAGTGGACTTGCAAAACATATTTCAGCTGATCTCGCTTCGGCGAGGTGAGAACCACTCCGGCTCCCAGGCCCTCTTTTACCTTGGATCCATCAAAATGCATTCTCCAGTAATTGGAGTCCGGCAGGGACGGTTCATACTGCATCTCAGCCCAATCCACAAAGAAATCTGCCACTGCTTGAGATTTGATGGTATCTCTTCTCGCATACTGCGGCGCGTAAGCTGCGAGCTCAATAGCCCACTTGGCAACTCGGCCACTGGCATCCTTGTTGCCGAGTATTTCCGACACAGGGGCCGCACTTACAACAGTTATGGGATGCTCCTGGAAATAATGCTTCAATTTTTTGGCTGCCATGTAGACACCATAAGTCATTTTCTGGTAGTGAGGGTAATTTTGTTTTGAAGTGGAGAGCACCTCGCTCAAATAATACACCGGCCTCTGCACGGTAGCTCCTTCTTCTTCTCGCTCCACCACTACTACGACACTAACGACTCGGTTAGTGGCAACAATGTAGAGCAACATGGGCTCTCTTGGTAGTGGCGAAGCCAATATCGGCGCAGTAGCCAACATCTTTTTCAGTTCATGGAACGCCGTATCCGCTTGCGGAGTCCAGCTGAACTTATCTGATTTTTTCATTAGTTGGTATAAGGGCAAGGCCTTTTCTCCCAACCGACCTAGGAAGCGACTCAGAGAGGCCAGACATCCGGTGAATTTCTGGACATCTCGGAGGCATCTCGGTAACTTCATGTTTTCTATCGTCCGGATCTTAGTCGGGTTTGCCTCGATACCTCGGCTTGATATGAGGAAACCAAGTAACTTGCCTGCCGGCACACCGAATGTACATTTATCCGGATTCAGCTTAAGTCGGAATTTCCGCAGGTTTGCGAATGTCTCTTTGAGATCATCCAACAAGTTATGTTTTTCTTTAGTTTTAATGACTATGTCGTCGACATACAACTGCACATTTTTGCCTATTTGATCATGCAAACATTTTTGCATACAGCGCTGGTAGGTAGCACCAGCATTTCTCAACCCGAAACACATGACACGATAGCAATAAGCCCCGTACGGGGTGATAAAGGCAGTCTTTATTTGATCAGCAGGGTTTAATGGTATCTAGGTGAAAACCAGAGTACGCATCTACAAATGATAACAGTTCACACCCGGCCGTGGAGTCGATCACTTGATCGATCCGGGGCAACGGGAATGGATCTTTAGGACATGCCTTGTTCAGATGAGTGTAATCAACACACATGCGCCAAACAGTGGCAGCATTCGGGTCTTCCTTTTTCTTTTCTACCAGGACCGGGTTAGCCAACCAGTCCGGGTATTTCACTTCCACGACAGCATTTGATGCGAGTAACTTGGCTAACTCGTCACCCACAGCCTTTCTTCTTCCCTCGGCAAGACGTCGCGTAGGTTGCTTCACCGGCCTAGCATCTGGCCTGACATGCAGAGAGTGCTCAGCCAACTCCCTCGGAACACCCGGCAAGTCCTGACTGGACCATGCAAAGATATCCCGATTCTCACGGAGGAAGTGGATGAGCTCGCTTTCCTATTTGCTGTCCAACCCGGCACCGATGATGACGGTGTGGTCCGGGTTAGACTCGTCAACGCCGACTTTCTTGGACTCCTTTGCCGCCTGAAAGGTTGCAGTCTGCTGTGGATTAGCCGGACTCGGTATACCGAGTTGAGCGGATTGGGCCAGAGCCACCACTTCATGGATTCTCCTCTTCTCGGCGGCAATCACAAGTGACTCGGCCAGAAGTGACCCAGCAGAGGCACACTCCATGGAGCGCCTGTAATCACCCGAGATGGTGATGACACCATTTGGACCCGGCATTTTCATCTTCAGGTAGGCCACATGAGTGGACGCCATGAACTTGGCGAGTGCTGGCCTATCGAGTAAGGCATGATACGGGCTTTCGAGGTCCACGACCTCGAACAGCAGACTCTCAGTTCTGCAGTTGCCTTTGTCGCCGAATGCGACATCAACCCAGACCGTGCCCATGGGTGCATGCGACACACCCGGCACGATACCATGGAAGGTGGTCCTGCTTGGCTGCATCATGTTCTCAGTAATTCCGAGTTTGACCATGGTGTCCCTGTACATGATGTTGATGCTGCTCCCGTTGTCCACTAGGACCCGGCTGAAACTGACATTGATGCTGGGTCCGACGAATGTCGGATTCACCACTAGAGCATAACCCCTGGGTTGGGCATGACCTTGGGATGGTCCCTGATGCTCCAGCTGATCTCATCCTCGGACCAGTACATGAATTTGGGCACGGCCGGCATGACCGCGTTCACCTCCATCGCACGCCGGTTCAGGCTCTGTTTGTCTGTTGGCTCGGTCACAAAGACCATGTAGCTCTGGTGGGGCTCTCGGTACTCATTCCGCCGACTCGGGCCGGCGTTGTTGTAATTGTTGTTGTTGTTGTTGGCCACCTGGTTGACATTCTCCGGCCTCGGCTGAGTGTTCAGAGGCTGAGTATTCGCTCCGGTGAGAGGTGCAGGTCTGGATGTCGGACCGGCAGTTACCGGCTTGCGCTGGTACCAACTGCAGTTCCGGGTTGTGTGCTGTGCCGGTCTGCTGGGGTGCTTGGTGTGAAAGCTGCAGGGGCCATCCAGCATTTTCTCGTAGGTGTATCTTTCCGAGTCATCCCATTGTTTCTTGTCTCCATTCCATGGCTTCCTCTCGCCGTTCCATGGCTTCTTCTCGCCGTTCCATGGCCTCTTTCCTTCCGAGTTTTGGCCCCATGTGGGACCATCATTTTTCTGGCGCTGGCTGCTGCCAGCACCCACTTGATCTTGGTCGACAGCTGTGACCTGGTCTGACCCGTATCGGTAATCCGGCCGGTCGTCTCTTCTCTTGTTTCGGTTATCCGGGCGATCGCTACGCCGGCCCGATCTGTCTCGGTCTTGCGCAGGGTACCTCCTGCCCGAATCAACCTGAGCCAGCAAAGGCTGTGTCGGATCACCCAGGGCATAGCTGTCCGCTATCGCCATTGTTTCGGCCAAGGTGGCCGGCATCTCCCTCTGGAGTCTCTGCCAAAGCATGGAGCCATGTCTGCACCCTTGTGCAAACCAAGCAATGGCTTGCGATTCAATCACCCCTTCATAGGAGTTACGGATAGTGCTCCACCGGGTAAGATACTCCCGGTCGGTTTCGTCTTCTCTTTGCCGGCACATCGACAGTTGCTGAGGACGATTCGGCCTCTTGTACGTGCTGGAGAAGTTGCTGACGAAAGCATCGGAGAAGTCGAGCCAGCAATCAATGCTGTTCTCCTCCAAGTTGTTCAGCCAGATCCGGGCTGGCCCCTCCAACATTTGCGGTACATACCGCACAGCCCATCGGCGGCTGCCACCAACGATGTGTACCGCCGTGACATAATCTGTCAGCCAGTCCTCTGGCTTGGTACTGCCATCATATGTCTTGGCACCTCGGGGGAGCTGGAAGTTCGGCACCGGTGCCTGCTTCATTATCCGGGGTCCAAAACATGCAGGACCCGATGGGCCTTGCTCCTCCAGGAGCTCAGACAGATAGATTCTGTCAAGCTTGTTGCGGACATCGTGTGCCGGCAGCTGGCGTGCTCCCAGCCTAGCACCGAGTGCGCCCTCGGTCGCCAGATCCCTGAATCTTGTGTACCCGGCCCGCTCCATGGCCGAGTAACCATCATCGTATCGGTCGGCAGCCTGTTCGGCATACTCGGCACCCTGTCGTTGCCGAGGTGGATTGGGTACCGGATACCGAGGTGGCTGACCCGGATTTGCCGGGTTAACCCGGCTGGTTCCTTGCTTGCCCTGAACGGGTCCTGGGGCTCCCTGACCGGCATTGCCCTGTCCAGCTATCTGTTTTTTTTGGCATATACCGGATCATAAGCTTGCAGTTGCTTGTTCTTACCAGAGTTCACACTCCGGTCACGGCTTCCGCTGACATACAGCGAAGAGGCCTGTCCCTTGGACGCTCCCCCGGCACCGCCAGTTGAGTATAGGAACCGGGATCCACCTACATCCGGGTTTGCATTCCGGAATGCCTCATTCTGATGGTTGGCTACTGCTACCAACTCGTTCACCCGGTCCTGCTGTCTACGACGAGCATCACCGGACAAACTAGGTAACTCTGCGATGGCAGCCTCAGCAGCTCTAAGGTTCTTGCTAGGGGTACTGTACTTTGGTCTATCCGCCGACACATGGCTAGCAGTTCTACTAGATCTGGCTCTACCATCTCTAGCTATCTCGGCATTGAGGTCTCTACCTCTGGCACGTACCTCATTTATGCGACTAACCGGGTTTGCTACCGGCGTAAAACCATGAGCACTGTTATACTCACGGAGAGCGATGTCAAACTCCTGTCTGACTCGGGCCACCTCCTTGGCCTCCTGGAGTATCTCCTTGCGCTGCTGTTCCAACTCCGCCTGAGTTAGAGCAGCATCTGCGCTCGGAGCCACTGGGGTAGCCAGCTTCTCGATCACATCCTGAAGAGGACTCGGCGCTACCGGCACACGCGATGTACCGGCCTGCACCGTGCGGTTCTCCGGCCTCTCCAGCGGCGGGCGTGCCGTCCTGGTTGACCTGGTGCTGTCCTCGGCCTCACCGGCTGTGGCTACTCCGGCGCCGGTGACCGGAGCAGTCATCATGACCTCTGCACAGCTAGCGGGGCGAGCGGTACGCCGGCCGCGAGCTGCGCAGACTGCGGGAGGATCCGCAGCAACCTGCACCCTTTCGGGAAACCGGCAAGGGACCTCGGTGGCGACGTAGACGGTGAACGAGCCGAACTCGATGAGGCAGCCGTTCCGGGGCAGCGGCCTGCTGCCGAAACAGCCTGCATTGTCGACGACGACGTTGAGCGTGCCGAATCTGTGGACAAGGCCACTAAGCACGTGCTCGCCTGACGCGATGAAGGAGCCCGTCTGGATGAACACACCAGCCAGCGCCGCTGCTGACCCCACGGTGGGCGCCAACTGTCGTGGTGGTGCACGGACAGATGCCATAGGTAGGCTTAACTTGGGGCCGATGGACGCTGGAGGTACCGGGGAGGGTAGGTACGTGAAGACGCACACAGAAACACACACACACACACGGTTTTACCCAGGTTCGGGGCTCTCGTGAGGAGATAACACCCCTACTCCTGCTTGTCTGATCTATATATGTGGATTGCAACCGGGTTACAAGCTCCTCCTTGAGCTGTATGAGATGAACTGTGAGCTCTAAGCTCTCTACCGAGTCTCGGAGTAGCACTCTGGCTCTGAAGGAAATGTCTAAGTGTCTATGCGTGAGGCAAATGAATCGTCCAAGCGTCTGGGATCGTCCCCGTAAGAGGAGCCCCTGGTGCTCCTTATATAGGGAAACCCAGGGCACAGAGTTAGGGCTGACGTTGGTGCTGGCGTAGGCAGCACTGTGGCCACGTCCGGTCCTCTGACTGCTTCCGTCACCCCTCCGTGGCATGTCCAATCCATCAACTCCTGTGCACTGCTCCACGGTACTGCATCGGTCAGCAGCATGGAGGTCTGACTCCCCATACCGTGACCACCGAGTCAAGGAGTAGGCAGCGCGTCCCATCGTGCCAGTGGCAGGACGCCTGCCCCGTGATTGTAGGGACAAGACGCGAGCCTTGACCAGGTGCCGAGGTAGAGCCTCATTCCTCCCGATCCGGCATAAGCATGTCAGATACCTCCTGACTCGGTTTCTCCCTTCCTGCACACAAGAAGAACAAAGAAGATTTCGACATACAATACGTATGATCCGACATAAGGGTATGTCTGTTGGCCTTGACCCGGTCGACTCCGGGTAAGCCGGTTTGGTATGTCGGTATACCGTTGACTCGGTCAACTCCGAGCCCACTCTTATTTCGTCATCATGACCCTACTCGGGGGCTACCCCCGACACCCCTGCCTTGAAAGCCTCTACACCCCATTCTCTACTCCGAGCATCGCTGCTTCATCTCCGCCGCCTCGTCGTGTCAAACGTGCACCATCCCGTCTTCCCCCTTCAGTCCATATAAGGTTTTTATCTGGCGTCGGCCATTAGCCTGTTATCCTTTCTCGAGCTCCTCCTCTCTAGTGCATCGATCCATGGCGTCGTGGACCACGCTAGCCCCGCCATCTCCTGTGCCAAGCAGCTCGCCTAGGAGGAGCATCAACCAAGGCCGGCATCGAGTGGCCATGGACCAAAAGTAACATGTACATCTTCTACAGATCCACTTCTCCAGGCCTTCCATATCTACTTTTCCCCACCGTGATACAGCCCCGCAATTCCCATATTCTATCGGGCTGCAGGCCGCGCACCCGACGGCGCCGCAGGACACCGGACATTAAATGGAGCTGGCGACCACGAGGCTGAGCTTGGTGTTGGGAAAGGTTGGCATCACCTGCAGACCTGCCCTGCCCTTCCATCCCCTCCAGGCGGTTGAGAATCATAGTGGATAGACTTGATTTTGTCACGAATTGTTCCTGAAGCAAGTTTTTATTCATGATTCCAGTTTGGCCATGAGATTTCCATGCTAACTCATTTTATGTTGTTCGAAAAATGCAGCAATATATGTTGCTGAACAAGCACTTGATTGTCTGTACCTGCTCATATCTCTGCACTTTACTAGGGTGGTCCGAAACTATTTGTATTTTCGTAATCAGACTATGATTCTGTAGTCTGTTTTTGTTTTGCTTCTAATGTTTTTACTGCAAGGTGATTCTAAGTATGGATGTGAATGGGTGGGACTGAGTCTGTCTGGTGTATTTGGTTCATGACAATGTATCCTAAAGATTAGGTACAGTAGTATACTGTAAACATTGTGGAACTATAATCAGATGAGTGATAATCAATTTGTGGGATTTTCTGTCAATTTGTTTTGCCTCATTAACATTAATGCAACGCTTATCTCCGATGAATTACCTTTTGAGGTCCTTTAATATGATGAAATCACAACGGCTTGCGGTTAAATAAACACAATTGCCATGATTGGATGCGGGTCAGGGACTATATTATAGGCTTATGACAGGGTCATTTGCTTTCTGGGCCTTCGGAAAATTAGATCTAAAGATGTGCTGCGGAAAGTTATTTTAGCACATGGGAGCATATACTCTATATACTCCTACCACCAGGCAAAAACATTTTTTGAAATGTCAAAAATTCCCAACAAAATTTGGACGTGTACAAAATTCTCAACGAATATTTTTGGCATATGAAAAAAGACAAAACAAATGTCCCATTAATTTTTGGCATATGAAAAAAGACAAAACAAATGTCCCATTAAAAGCATTTCGTAGCACCAATTTTTTATTTTTTACATACGGCACAAAAAATATAGGTTTTATGTGAAACACTTTATGGCGTCATAAAATGATGTAGGGGGGAAATTTTTTGTCCAATTTTTTTTACATTTGGAAATATGTTTAAAACACATTTTAAAACCGGGAATATATGCTATGTATTATTGTTTGAGAGTGGAGAGGTTTGAGAGAATAGCCATTTATTTTACTCATGATTTTGCAGCTTCTTCACCACAACCAAGTGAGTCTGTTATCTATCCACCAGCACAATTAACACATGTTCATGCAGAACTAAACCGTTTTTCATAGACGCATAGAAGATTAGGAGTAGTTCTCAAGTCAATCATTTTTGCTTTTCCGCTGCAACACGCGGGCATGCTGCTATATTTTATAACATTCAGTATCATCGCACGGGCGCGGCGTGTCGCCGCGCCAAATTGTCTAGTATGTCTGAAGTCTGCTGCTCCGGGTACCACAATCCGTCGTGTAATCCGGCCAGCGCGCCGCGTTCCTCGTCACACGTCTCGCCGGAGGTTTACCTGGGCCTCATCGCTGCGCCCGTGGCCCTCCTAATTTTGTTCCGGAGGAACCTGCATCCGCGCCCGCCCCCGGCTCCTTCGGAGGGGGAGAAGCTGCCCGTTGAGGGGCCGGACCAGGGACGGAACCAGGGGGTGCTGGCTGGGGCCATGGCTCCCCCCATGATGGAATTTTTTTGTTAAAATTACCTACCTAATGTGTGAATTTGGGCCCTAAATTACCCAGATTTAGCTATATGGCCCCCTCCAACCTACTAAATATTCATTTGGCCCCCCTTGTATACTAATCCTGGTTCCGTCCCTGGGCCGGACCAGGTCCCAAAGCAGGCCCGGCTCTGACCCATGGCGACCATGGGCAGCGCCCAAGGGCCCATATTTTTGGGGGGCCTATGACTACATCTTATATCTCTTAAATAGCTATGTTGTTTTGGGCTCAATCGAAAAAGAAAAAAGCCCACAAAGAAGCCAGGAGAGGAAACGCACGGAAATACAGTACCTACCTAGCGATCCATCTCCATACAGCCATACTCTAGCGTGCGGCGTGCCTCTTCGTCTATTGTGCGTACCCTGGAGACTGGAGTCATCGCCGCCAGATCGATCTGCTGCAGTCCTGCCGCCGCCCTGCCAGCTCCCAGCGCCCGACCGCCGCACTGCCGCCGCTGCTCGTGAGTCGTGACCCTGTGATCCTTCCGTTCTGGTATGTACCGACATTAGTTTGATACAGACTGCAGTTATTTTGATGCATAAGGTTATTTTGATGCATAAGTACCTAGCTCTTTTACAAACAGAGAAAAGGAGCGGACCAGATTTTGATGCATACATGAAGTGTAATCTAGACTGCAGTTCTAAACTTCTAATTCCGAGAATTTCGCGGCTTCGTATATATTGTATTTAATTGTTTTATAATTTAGGTGTTACTATGCCAATACATAAATCCGGTGCTTGGAAAAGGAATAAAAGGAATAAATCCAGTGACAGTAGCCTTAGCTGAAAGAAGTTTCTCTAAATTGAAATTACTGAAAAATTGTTTGAGATCAACTATGTTGCAAGACAGATTGAATGGTTTGGCTACGTGTTGTATCGAGAAGGATATCTTGGACAACATTGATCTTGATATTATCCTTAATGATTTTGCATCCAGAAATGCGCGAAGAAGGTTTTTTGCGAAGCATTGAAGCATTATTGTCGATGGACTCATTGGAATTTGGTTCTCATTTGAGGTAATCAAACTAGCAGGGGATACGACTTGTTATATTTTGCTACAATTTTAGTGTTTGTGTCATACTATGACATTGTTTAAGTGCTTAACAATTATTTCTAGACATCTTAGACTAAGAATGAGTGGTTCGATGTTAAATTTTAGTATTTTGGAATTGAAAGTAGAAAGATATATGTCTATATATTTAAATATGTGTACATATATATTAGCATTAGGGGCCTATGTCGTCAACTTTGACAAGGGCCCTCGAAAATATAGAGCCGGCCCTGTCCCGAAGGATGCGGTTGCAGAGGATGCCGACGAGGCTGGGTTGGCCGCCGCCGCCGCCGCCGCCTCCTGCTCCGTCCCTCTCCCAGCCGAGGAGCCGTACCACTCCGGCGCCAGCGACGACGAAGCTTGCCGGTGGGAAGAAGGGGCTGCGGCGGCTCCACGCTTCCGGTACCTGGAAGCGGCAGGGGAGGACGACCACCTGTTCGACCCAAACTCCAACCCACCCGAACTCTTCAATTGGGTCCGAGCTCCGCCTCATGCCGCTTCTGCTCATGGTACCGTCGACAGGTATGTTTGTTCGCATCAGTCGCCGATCCTTTCTTCATGCTGTTTACATTGAGTGCTTAATTACGCATCTGAACCCTCCCTCGGACGAACCAGCACCTGTTTTTCAAATTTGATTTGCTGGATTGTTCGTAGACGAACCTGCACCTGCACCTGTTCAAACTTCAGTTGATCGGTTGAAGATTTATCGAAAATGAAATCCTAAATCTTATTACCCAAGTGTTAAAACTTCCTAGCGATCGCTAGAGGGGCGCATCAGCATCTGGAGGAAGAACTGATCTCTGTGCAAAACGGGAGGATAAAAGGAACAAGGGGCAGTTTGTTCTTTTCATGTTGACATAAGCGGTGAAGATGAGAATTATTTGATATCACAATGTGGGCAAATCTTCAATTGGCACATTAGCTATTTTGTCATACTTCGTACTACTTATAGTGCAAATGATCATGGATACCTCAACTACTATGCGCAAATGATCAATATTCATAGCATGGGGTGTTTGTAGTCAGGCTAACTTCTACCTCAACATATACAATATTGCAGTAAGGGACTAAGGGTAAAATATGATCTTTTTCTTTTTGCAAAATGAATACTACTAGTGTGTGATTTAAATTATTTCAAATGGTTCATAATGGTATGAGGGATCTATTTTTGAACAGATCTGATGATATACCTGGTATTCGTAACAAGATGGTCAGTGCTTTGAGAGGAATACATCTGGACATCCATAGCAGCGACGAATCAAAAATTCATCCAGCAAATGATATTCTCATAGATGCCTTGGCATATGTCCATACGAATGCAGAAACGGTGCAGTCAATACTTGCCACTGGAGATAATACCATTGAACCTTACTCTCAGATGTTTGATTTTTGGGTATCCCAGCTGGAGGATGACGCAGAGAGGATTTTCCAAGGTGAAACAGGTCGAAGGAACATATTCCTGTTGAATAACATATATCATGTTTGGCAAATTACGCGCCGTCCAGGAGCATCCTTCTCCAATGTAGAACTGGTGAGTAGGCTCATTACAATGATCCAGCAATACAGGAGGAACTACTTCGATGTGTGTTGGGTTCCTCTGAGCAACCAACGCCGTCTGAGCAAATTTACCTCCGAAATTTTCATTATCAGTAGTCAGCAGATGACATGGAAGGTTACAGCTGAGCTGAAATACAATTTGCGACAAGGGATTGTGGATTTCATCGTTCCCCCTTAGGCTGGTGCCAGTGCACCACGTGATAGCGCCCGTGATAGTGATGCCACGTCAGCTTTTTTCTCCACTCTCACCCCACTCTTACCACACTCTTACCCCACGGTGCCAGTGCACGGGCTATAGTGGCAGCTCTCACTTCTCTCTCCTCCACATCAGCATTTCTTTTTCAGATTAAGTTATTTCACTCGCTTTCTTTAGACATTTAAAATAATGTAAGAAAATTATTTTATTCAATTAAAAATGTTACCGATTACATAATAATTAATAAAATTGCATAATAAATTGAAAAAATTACATAATAAATTGAAAAATTTACATAATAAATTGAAAAATTACATAATAAATTGAAAAAATTACATAATCTAGGCATTACTTTTTGCTCACACATGCTCAATCAAATCTTGCTGGAGCTGTGTATACATCGGTGAGTCCCTCATTTCGGTGTCCATCTGAATCCTGGCTGACAGGACGGTTGAGAGCATCAACTCTTTGGGTGAAATACGGAGAGTATTCACCCAATCTATCCACAATGCGTAGAAAAAGGTGTCGCCTCATCCGATACCTTCGCCGAAAGAAGTTCGGAGGATAAGTACAGTTGTCGGCGAAGTAGTCGTCGTAGAGCCGATCGTGGGCACCCAGACGATCACGCCTGATGTACCCTCGATGGCGTCGCGTCCGGCTTGACTCCGCCTCGAGGTGGAGCATCGCCTCCTCATACTCCGCCTCGAATGCATCGATCATATCACCCTCCATTCCTTCGCTCGAATTGCTGCTGGACGAAGACATGGCGTCGAGAGGAGTGGAAATGGAGAGTGGAGGAGATGAAGTGGGGTGTGGACTGAGTGAGGGGGTGGGGGTATTTATAGGGGGTTGGGGATGAAATTTGGAATTTTTTGAAAAAAAATTTCGAATTTTTGGAGGCTGCAACGGACACCTCAACGGCTAGCTGACGTGGACGAATCACAGCTCGCCACGTCAGCTAGCCGTTGCGGCTACCGCCTCCTTCTCGCCCGCCTCCCGCCCCCCTCCCGCCCGCCTGTCGCCCCGCCAGCGCGCCGCCCGCCTCCCGCCTCCCTACCGCCGCACTCTCGCCGCCAACGCGGGCGGCAGCGGGGCGGTAGCAGCCGCTACCGCCGGGCGGTGGATCCACGCCCCCCGCTACCATCCCGCCCCCCTACCGCCCCCCTCCCGCCCCGAGCCGGGCGATATCGCCCCCCGTCTCGCCCGCGTTGGCACCAGCCTTATGAGGCATCCTTGTTGGCAATGCAGGCAAAACGAAACCGACCTTTGGGAGAACTGTTTTCGCTAAAAAGAGCCATGTCAGGAAAAAAGAAACAAATGAAGTATACCGGTGAGGAGTTAGAAAATGTGATAAGGGAGCTGTTTGAAGGGGAGGAGAGGGTCTGAGTTACCAAAGCCATTTTTTCCCTTTGTAAATAGAAGGTAGAGGAGCTACCTATCATGAGGTGTAGTAGGTTAGAAGTAAAACTCACAGTTTCTTCTGTTCTCAGCTATGTCTTGTCAAACAAGTCGAGATATGAAATAAAATGAGCACACAAACACTTGGGTCTATGAGTTTTGCCAACTAGGTGAAGAAGAGGGTGAGAAGATCCGGCTCCGGGTCTCATCTCCCGCAGATCGCTGTGGCTGCTTGACGCTTTGGTGAGCTGTGTGTTTTGTACTATGTCTGTGTGTCTATGATGTAAGGTTGTGGCGTCTCTGTTTTATTTTCCTTTTGCGAGGAGTGTTGTTGTTTTATTTTCCTTTTCGCAAAAGTCGCATGTTTTTTGATAGCTTTGAGATTGAAAATACCAGGTGGCATCATCTGGAGAGGGTCTATCTTGATTAGCAGATAGACCCGGTCTCATAGGATTATTTTCCACCAACCCTTCCTTTTTTTTTCCTGCCCTAGCGTTCGTCCATCCCCAACTCTCGAACTGCGCTGCTTTTGAGATCGCTGGATCAGCAGGGTCATCTGGCCTTGATCCGGCTGGAGAACACCTGCAGGCCAGCATCAAAATACAAGTGCGCGGTAGCACAACCAGAGGGGCTGTTGGAGTTCCACGCCTTGCTGGCCAGGGTACAGGCTGATGAGGGTGAACGTGCTCCTGGGGGCCTGCGGGTAATGGCTTGCTTGCTGTTACGCTCCTACACGTCATGGTGGCACACATGTCTGACGCGGCCGTCAATCCACCTGGGCTTTCGGTGCGGCTTTGTCTGCCATGGTGCTGACTTGCTGTGGCATGGTCTGAGAAGGCTCGTGCTATAAGGATGCCGCCTCCTGCATAACACGCGCGCCTCTGATGCGGACGCATCGCCGATGTCGTAGAATGTTGAGTGCTTGGGTACGTCGACATTGGCACCTTCGGTACGTCGACATCGGCACCTCTACGGCCCTGATCACTAAGGTGTTGACATGGGGATTTAAGGTGGTCGTGTTTGAAGATCTATTATGGTATGAAGGTATCATCTCGCATGCTCGTATCGAGTCGAGATAGTTTGAGTACTTGCAGAGCTTGAGAGAAGATATTGATTCACTGCTCGTTGTGTGCATTCGGTTCGTGTGGCGTGTCCATTTCAAACAGTATACATGAAGGATGTGAACCGGACGATCAGAGAATTGCAATAGTATTCTTAGTAAGTTGGGGCGGCGACACAAGATGATTTCGTTATTGGTGGTGCTCTTGAACTCCACGTTTCGTGAAAACCATAGATCTGGCCTTCATTGGTTGTACCTGGCAGTGCCGGCTCTATAGCCGTTTTTTTATGAAGGCAATGTCTAGAGATTGGAAATTTTCGGGGGGCAAGCACATGATCTCGCTATAGTAGTCAGATAGGATGACGACAGAATTTGTACACTGCTACATTACTAGAGGCGTCGCTTTGGAGAAACTTTCTCCAAGTCTAGGTGTCGTCAATGGTGGTGGTTTGTTTATGTTGTTACGAGCCTCTGATTGCTGTGGCGGGGTCTTTCTTTTTCTCTTTTCTTTGCTATCTTTTTGGCCATGTGCATTCTTAATGTTTCGACTAACCTTAAACATTATGTTGTTACAAAGGTTGGGTGTATATTGTATCATATTGGTATTAATATATCCCCATTATCGAAAAAAATCATTCAGAAGTATTACTGTACCTCTTAGGGATGACTTTCTTTTTTAACTCCCTTAACGAATGAAAATGCAAAATGACATCATTAACGCTGATTATAACTAGGGAGCAACTTATACTACTTGATCCGTTTAGGTGTATAGGCCTCACCCGAAACGCAACACCACCAAGGCAGATAATGACTGGCTATATTAGCGATTTTGCCGTTCCACTCTTTCCTCCAATCAGCGATAAAATAGGAATGGTACATGTGTGATAAACACATGTTACTAGTTTATGTTATTACCTCTCCCTGGTGGATAGTGTCACATGTGTGATATTTTCTTATGGCGTACGTGTTAAGGGCATTAGGAAAAGATACTAATCTTGTGTACAACTAATCTTATGGCAAAGATCGAGAGAGTCACATATGATCAATGTCCATAGGAAGCAAAGGTGCGTTGACGAGAAAGTTAGGCCTTGTTTTCTATTGCTTAGAATTCACGTAATTGGGGTCGATGAAACCTCGGAGATGCTCTACCCGAGCTTGTGTATACGTTCTATCGCCATAATAATCGTCAATATGATATTTGCACCTAAGGCTTATGCCAAAGCAAGCCTCTTAACACGGTTTCATACACATTTTGCTTATGTGTCATACTAGTTAATGAATAGAGAGGGTGAGATTGTAGCTTAACTAATATCCAACCTTTTCACATGGCTATAGGTAAAAAAAGGCTCTAACCCTATCATATGTATGGATGAGACCTCAATCATTAAATTTAGATACAAGGAAACGATGCATTGTACAAGTGGGTCTAGGTAGTCACTATCCCGTGCTCTATGCCAAAAAAATTGGGGGACCACTACGAATTATGGCTGCGTGCCTCCATATATAGAGGTGGTCGGGGAAATGTGGAGCGCCCTACATGCCAAAATGGTTTGGCGTCAAAGACATTTCCCTTCCTGCTCCTCTAATCCTCCGCCGACGCCATGGACTCTGCCCACGTCCCATGCCCCCGGTTTGGACTTGGAACCCACGACTTCCTGCTCGCTGCTCCTCCGACCGCCCCACAGAAACTGACTGACACAAGCGTGGTCGACTCGGGGTATAACTCTGATGCTGCAACTGACATCGTTAACTCTGGGCACTAGCCTACCCCCAGAAAACCAAATGAAGAACTTAACTCCGACCACAAACTTCATTATGGCTGAAGATTTTGCTCTTCTAAAGGAATGGAGGGATACGAGTTTGTGGTGACTGAAAAAGAGCAGACAAGTGTAAATTTTTGGAGGAGCGTCGAGGATTGCTTCCATCTACACCACGGTTCATTCAAAAACCTCATGAACCAGTGTGTCTCAACTCTCAACTCAACGGATGTCCAAACGTTGGTCTGATTTTCAAGTGAGGTACTCGCCTACTTATATTTCTTTTGTCCCTCATTTTTAGAATTTTGACCTTGGCATATTTATATGTTCTAGGATTACCAGATGTTAAGATTAGTTTGGCGGTTTACGTGTGCTGCAATGAGAAGTTTAAATTAATCTAGACATCTCACCGTCCTAGAACATATAAATGTGCCAAGGTTAAAATTAAGACTCGTCAGATCCTCCTTCGGTGTGTGTGCATCCTCCTCTCCCTGCGGTGGATGCACACACCGGAGAAGGATCTAATGATTTTTAAGTTCTCAATGTTGAATATATTGATGTGTTATGTTCAATCATTCGATTTGTTTCATCTAGTAGTATAGCTTGAGTGGGTGTGTAATTGGGAAAATATTTGTCACCCAATGACAAACGGGTGCCATATGATAAATAAATTTACTGAGGCTCGTATTTGGTGATTCTCAGTTTGTCCACTTGGTTATGAGCCTCCAAAACATCATGAAGGACACTTCGTATCAATTTTGGAGGCCTAATAGCATCTCCAATCGGAATGGTTAAATTTGATCCCCTATATGTCCGCGGAGAGGGGTCGTACACCGCTATATATATATTGACACTTGCAATCACAACCCCTATTTTTAATCCTTAAAACCATGCAACTACATGCATATTATGCATATTGGTTTTGTGCATATATCATACCTAGCATACACTAGTTTATCTAGTGCATCTAGATAATCCATACATTATGAATTGATGATTATAACTGCGACTAAGATAACTATCGTTGCCAATGAAAAATAGAGATTCGTCTGCTTGATCTTTTAATGTTTTTTTATCTTCAAACGAGATGCATCCGTCCTAATCTTATAACGATATCGGCAATATGCAACTCATTTTCCATCATATTTTATTCAATTTTATTCTTCTTGTTTTCTATCATTTCTTCTCTTCTTCTATCAACTACAGTAGTGCGGACGGGGCGGCGAGTAGGAGTGGAATCGAGTCGAGCCGAGCCGGCTCGAGGCTCGACTCGGTTAGGCTCGTGAAAACTCGGCGAAACAGCAGGGGACCTAGACAAGGACGACCGAGCTAGGCAAAAAAAGAGGGTATTGAGAAACATGGAAGGCCAGCGAGTGTTCGGTCTAATTTAGTCTGATCTAGGGTGGGTCGGTCCTATCCGATTCGACGTGGAGACGTACGGGTGCGTTCGGGCAGCACCATTTCCGCCCCACAAGGGTTATGTATAAGTGGTACCAGACAGGTCGGACATATGGATATATAAAATTTGGAAGGTCCGGTTAGGTTCCGTTTTGCTATTTGGACAACGTCCGAACTGTCAGCTCGAAGGGTCCAGTTAGAGATGCTATAACATGTGTCGACTCAGCCGGACTTGCTCTTTGTTTTCTTGACCAATCTCCGTACTCCCTCCGTCCCAGTTCCTAGGTCGTAAACTTAAGCAAGATAATATGAGAAATAAATTATGAAAAAAATATCATTAGAAAATTCAGATGTTATATTTTTTAATAGTATAATTTTTTCATTGTAAAATGTATATTATATTTGTCAAATTTACAGCTTAGGGATACGTAAAGGACTTATAAACCGGGATGGAGAGAGTACCTATTATGTTAACAAATCTAGCTATTGATGATCTTCACCATCAGATAAATAAACATCATGTTGCGACACATCTATTCTTTGTGCTTGTATGAACCTTGACTCTTGATTAGCAAAAGCATTCAGCACGCAGGTGCTAAAAATAATGGGCTATTTTACTAGCCCATGTAGTATTTTAGATTTTCTCTAAATCTCAAAGCCCATGTGTGTGTGAGGACCATGTGTGATGCAGCACAAAATAATGGCAGCTCACAAGTGAGTGGAGTGGGAGCTAAAGTTTAGTCCCACATTGCTAGTTTGAGAGGAGTTGCACCACCTTATAAGGTGGAGTGTTCTACTAGTTGGTAAGTGAGTGAGAACAAGAGGTTCTCTCACGCACTCCTCCTCCTCCGCCGCCGCTCGCACGCACGCACGCACCGCCCGTCTCGTCACGACGCGATGCGCCGCGCCGCGGGTTGCGGGAATCTCCCCGAGCTGAGCTTTATTTTTTCAGTCCGGGAAAAACGGTTTGCACGGACGCGTCACAGTTAGTCGGTTCGGGTCGCTCCCGGATCGTGGGCTACTGTAGCCGACCTATAACGTGCGCGACGTGGACTTGGCCCACGTTGTACCCGTTAAGGTTTTCCGTGCCGCATTATATATTGTCGTGCACTGCGTGCGCCGCATCACACCGAACCAATCTAGGTTTTGCCAAACTCGTGCCTTGCACCGCCACTGTAGTCTACTCCATCCCGTCCGCCGGCGTGCACCGGCGAACGGGACAGCAGGTCTCCGGAACCACTCGCCTTTGTGATCCTGTACGGGAGAGGGCGAATAAGGTTTTTGGGAAGCGCTCCGCGCGACTGCTCAAGTTCGTCATCACGGCTCGTCTTCCCGGTCGCTCGGCAGGACCTAAAACTCGTCGTCTTCAACGCCGTCTTCTTCGACCGGTCACTGCCAACGTTGCCGTCCGCAACATCGGTACGGCAACGGCTACGACTACTTCCTCCACCACGGATCGGTACGTGTTGCGTGATCCGATCTGCGGGCTTAACATGTTTTCTGTTAGTATGTTGCTGTTCATGTTAGTTAATAGTTCTACTATGTTTGAGATTAACATGTTAGTAGCGATTGTTGTCATGCTTAATATTCTGGAATTAATCATGAAATTATTGCCTAATTACTCAACAATCCAAAAACCTTATTATAGGCAATTTCCTGAGTTATCAATGGCTGGTTTCGCTGATGCTATGAGACCGGAAAAGTTTACCGGTGTGAGCTTTAAGAGGTGGCAAGTGAAGTGCCAGCTCTGGCTTATGGCTTTGAAAATATTCCATGTCAGTAAAGGCATGCCTGAGGGAACTATTTCTGAGCAAGATCAGGAAAAGTTCCGGTATGACAATACTGCCTTCAGGGGATGTATTCTTAGCGTTCTTGATGGCCGTCTGTGCGATGTGTACATGCACATAGAGGACGGCAAGGAGCTCTGGGAAGCACTGAATGCAAAATTCGGTGCATCCGATGCTGGCAGTGAACTCTATGTCATGGAGAGTTTCCATGATTACAGGATGGTGAATAACCGTTCGGTAGTGGAACAGGCTCATGAAATAGAGTGTATTGCAAAGGAGCTCGAACTTCTCAAGTGTGCCATACCCGACAAGTTTGTGGCTGGGTGCATTATTGCAAAGTTGCCTCTGTCTTGGAGGAACTTCGCCACAACTCTCAAACATAAGAGACAGGAGATATCAGTTGAAAATCTGATTGCGTCTCTTGATGTTGAGGAGAAATCTCGGGCTAAGGACACTAATGAGAGAGGCAGTGAGGGTCAGTCTAGCGCCAACATGGTGCAGAAGAACTCACATGTCAAGAACAAAGGGAATTTCAAGCCCTCGTTCAATAAGCCTGCAAAGACTACTGACTTCAAGAAGAAGAAGAAGAAGAAGAAGGTGAACAAAGCTGGACAAGGAGGTTGTTATACCTGCGGAGAGCTTGGCCACTATTCCAAGAACTGCCCTGAACGTGCAGATCGCAAAGGAAAAGATGGCACCAATACTGTCAACGTCGTGACCGCTAGCAATACTGATGGGTATGGTAATTTACCTGTTGTGCTTTCAGTATTTCAATCTTCATATTGGTGGATTGATACAGGTGCTAATGTTCATGTATGTTCTGACATCTCTATGTTCACTTCTTACCAGGTCGCACGGGATTCTTCCGTCCTAATGGGGAATGGATCACATGCTTCTGTTCGTGGTGTTGGCACGGTAGATCTAAAGTTTACTTCGGGAAAGATCGTGCAGCTAAGGAACGTGCAGCATGTCCCTACTATGAACAAGAATCTCGTTAGCGGCTCCCTTCTATGCAGAGATGGGTTTAAAGTAGTCTTAGAGTCCAATAAAGTGGTTGTGTCAAAGTTTGGACAATTTATTGGTAAAGGTTATGAGTGCGGAGGCTTGTTCCGCTTTTCCCTTTCAGATTTTTGTAATAAGTCAGTGAACCATATTTGTGGCAATGTTGATTCGGATGCTAGTGTTTGGCACTCTCGTTTATGTCACGTTAATTTTGGTTTAATGTCTCGGCTATCCAGCATGTGTTTAATTCCGAAATTCACTATTGCCAAAGGTTCTAAGTGCCATAGTTGTGTGCAATCTAAGCAACCTCGAAAGCCTCACATGACAACCGAGGAGAGAAACTTGGCACCTCTAGAACTCATACATTTTGATCTATGCGAGATGAATGGTGTGTTGACAAAAGGTGGAAAGAGATATTTCATGACATTAATTGATGATGCTACTAGGTTCTGGTATGTTTATTTGTTGCAAACTAAAGATGAAGCTTTAGACTACTTTAAAATCTATAAGGCTGAAGTTGAAAATCAATTAGAAAGAAAGATCAAGCGTCTTAGGTCGGATCGTGGTGGAGAATATTTTGCGAAAATATTTGACGAATTCTGTGAGGAACACGGCATTATTCATGAGAGGACGCCTCCCTACTCGCCCCAATCAAACGGGATTGCCGAGAGGAAAAACCGCACGCTGACCGACTTGGTGAATTCCATGTTGGACACTGCGGGTTTATCTAAGGCATGGTGGGGGGAGGCCTTGTTGACTTCATGTCATGTCCTGAATAGAGTTCCTAACAAGAATAAAGAGAAAACCCCTTATGAGGAGTGGGTTGGAAGAAAGCCATCACTTTCTTATTTGCGTACTTGGGGATGCTTGGTAAAAGTCAACATTCCTATTCCGAAGAAACGCAAACTCGGACCAAATACAGTGGATTGTATTTTTCTTGGCTATGCGCCGCGTAGCGTTGGTTATAGATTTTTAGTGGTTAAATCTGAAGTTCCTGATATGCATGTTGATACTATAATGGAATCTTGTGATGCAACATTTTTTGAGAGTATGTTTCTATGAAAGATATGCATAGCACTGCTAGAATTTCTTCTGAAATAATTCCTGAATCTAGTACATCTACTGATCATTCTGAACAACTACTTGAGACTGTCCTAGAGAAGGATGACAATGAAGCTCCTAAGAGGAGCAAGAGACAGAGGTTTGAAAAATCCTTTGGTGATGATTTCATTGTGTACCTTGTGGACAATACTCATATGTCCATTGCAGAGGCATACGCATCTCCTAATGCGGATGACTGGAAAGAAGCTGTCCATAATGAGATGGACTCGATTCTTTCTAATGGGACATCGGAACTGTGTGAACGACCGTATGGGTGCAAACCTGTGGGTTGTAAGTGGGTGTTTAAGAAGAAGCTGCGGCCTGATGGTACTATTGAGAAGTACAAGGCGCGGCTTGTGGCCAAGGGCTACACGTAGAGAGAAGGTGAAGATTACTTCGATACCTATTCACCTGTTGCTAGACTGACCACCATTCGTGTACTACTTTCCCTGACTGCCTCTCATGGTCTTATCGTTCATCAAATGGACGTAAAGACAGCTTTCCTCAATGGAGAGTTGGAAGAGGAGATCTATATGGATCAGCCTGATGGGTTCGTGGTAAAGGGTGAAGAGAGAAAGGTATGCAAATTGTTGAAGTCCTTGTATGGACTAAAATAAGAACCTAAGCAATGGCATGAGAAGTTTGACAGAACTTTGACTTCTGCGGGCTTTGCCATCAATGAGGCTGATAGGTGCGTCTATTATCGCCATGGTGGGGGCGATAGTGTCATATTATGCATGTATGTCGACGACATATTGATATTTGGTACAAGCATGAATGTGATAAATGAGGTCAAGTCTTTTCTGTCAAAATGTTTTGACATGAAAGATCTGGGAGAAGCTGATGTAATTCTGAACATCAAGCTGATTAAGGATGAGAGTGGAATTGTTTTAACACAATCACACTATGTTGAGAAGGTCTTGAGCCGATTCGCTTTTATAGATAGCAAGCCTTCTCCAACACCTTATGATCCTAGCGTGGCACTTCGAAAGAACAAGAAAGAATCGATAGATCAATTGAGATACTCTCAAATAATCGGTTCACTCATGTACCTCGCGAGCGTGACGAGACCTGATATTTCATATGCTGTAAGCAAGTTGAGCAGGTTCATGTCAAACCCGGGTAATGATCATTGGCATGCACTTGAAAGAGTCATGCGCTATCTGAACGGTACAATGAGTTATGGGATTCACTATTCTGGGCACCCTGCTGTGCTAGAGGGATATAGTGACTCGAACTGGATTTCAGACGCTGATGAGCTTTACGCCACAAGTGGGTATGCATTTACCCTTGGAGGTGGCGCAGTGTCATGGAGGTCTTGTAAACAAACCATATTGACGAGGTCAACCATGGAAGCAGAACTTACTGCTTTGGATACAGCCACTGTAGAGGCAGAATGGCTGCGTGAGCTCTTGATGGACTTGCCGGTGGTTGACAAACCATTGCCGGCCATCCTTATGAACTGTGACAATCAAACGGTGATTTTCAAAGTGAACAGTGCTAAGGATAATGCGAAGTCATCAAGACACGTTAAAAGACGTTTGAAATCTGTCAGAAAATTGAAAAACTCCGGAGTAATTACTGTTACGTATATTCAAACAGACAAAAACTTGGCAGATCCCTTTACAAAGGGACTATCACGAAATGTGATAGAGAGTGCATCGAGGGAGATGGGTATGAGACCCATGAGTGTTACACCATAGTGGTAACCCAACCTATGTGATCGGAGATCCCGTGAAGTAGGACCTGGGAAAAACAAACTAGTGGTTTAACGGAGGAGAGCTTTTTGTTACCCTCTCTAAGTGAAGATGCACGAGATCTCAGAAAGCTGTAAGGCAGGTTGGCAACATGCCTTAATGTGGTTCTATTGGCTATTTATAGCAAAGATGCTGTCCTACAGAGCATTCTTGAAAGAACACACCTATATGAGTTCCGACTGTTAAACGTCGCAGTCTATGAGATTTGGGTGATCTCTAGTAAACTCATGAAGAGACCAGGGAGTACGACGCATATGCTCCACCCGCGGGGTAGGCTACTGGCAGCCAGGTACTGGTTATGACTTTGAGTGACGTCTATTGGCACCAAACTTGCAATTCAAGGTTCGTCCATTGTTCAAGTTGCTGATAGATGTAGCTTGAAGATCTAGGCGGAAGTTCAACTTAACAGTCTCTGCTGAAACACTGGTATATAAACAAGAAACGAGGATTGGCAAATCTTCAAATGGGCATTTGAGATCTGGTGGGGGATTGCTAGAAATAATGGGCTATTTCACTAGCCCATGTAGTATTTCAGATTTTCTCTAAATCTCAAAGCCCATGTGTGTGTGAGGCCCATGTGTGATGCAGCCCAAAATGATGGCAGCTCACAAGTGAGTGGAGTGGGAGCTAAAGTTTAGTCCCACATTGCTAGTTTCAGAGGAGTTGCACCACCTTATAAGGTGGAGTGTTCTACTAGTTGGTAAGTGAGTGAGAACAAGAGGCTCTCTCACGCGCTCCTCCTCCTCCGCCGCCGCTCGCACGCACCCCCCGCCCGTCTCGTCACGACGCGCCGCGCCGCGCCGCGGGAATCTCGCCGAGCTGAGCTTTATTTTTGCAGTCCGGGAAAAACGGTCTGGACGGACGCGTCACAGTTAGTCGGTTCGGGTCGCTCCCGGATCGTGGGCTACTGTAACCGACCTATAACGTGCGCGACGTGGACTTGGCCCACGTTGTACCCGTTAGGGTTTTCCCGTGCCGCATTATATATTGTCGTGCACTGCGTGCGCCGCATCACACCGAACCAATCTAGGTTTTGCCAAACTCGTGCCTTGCGCCGCCACCGTAGTCTACTCCATCCCGTCCGCCGGCGTGCACCGGCGAACGGGACAGCAGGTCTCCGGAACCACTCGCCTTTGTGATCCTGTACGGGAGAGGGCGAATAAGGTTTTTGGGAAGCGCTCCGCGCGACTGCTCAAGTTCGTCATCACGGCTCGTCTTCCCGGTCGCTCGGCAGGACCTAAAGCTCGTCGTCTTCAACGCCGTCTTCTTCGACCGGTCATCGCCAACGTTGTCGTCAACAACATCGGTACGGCAACGGCTACGACTACTTCCTCCACCACGGATCGGTACGTGTTGCGTGATCCGATCTGCGGGCTTAACATGTTTTCTGTTAGTATGCTGTTGTTCATGTTAGTTAATAGTTCTACTATGTTTGAGATTAACATGTTAGTAGCGATTGTTGTCATGCTTAATATTCTGGAATTAATCATGGAATTATTGCCTAATTACTCAACAGCAGGAGCACGAGGCACTCCACCAACGCCACCCCGTCATTGTCATATGTCTCTCCGGCTCTCCCCAACCCGGGCAGCCAGTCCCGTCTCTTCGGGAAACATGTTGTCACACATGAGGTCAGGCCTACCAGTCGACAACCCCTTCCTTTCTCAAAAGGAAAAGAAAAATGGACAGCTAGCGACAAATCGGCTAGCTACTTGAGCCTGGATCCAGAATCTTTCTGTTTGATTAGTTCTAACCGGCGTACGCATATACTCCCTCATTTCCAATTTAATTGACTTGCTAGGCACTACACGTGGATGTATATACATCCACGTGTAGTGCCTAGCAAGTCAATTAAATTGGAACGAAGAGAGTACTAAACACTCAGGCAGCAGCATACAACACCATCCTTGTCAGCACTGGCGGAGCTTTAACAAACCACAAGAGGGGGCACAATCCATAAAAAACAGGAAATAAACATAAAAACGGAGGCAAGTTATAGAACAGCTGAACCAACATTATGACATAACAATGTCATGACGATTTATAGATATCTTCATGCAAAATACAACATTACAAATGGTTCGAATATACCTGGGCTGGGCATTGGACAAGTATTTTTTTTATGCTCCATGACCAAAAGACACTAAAATATGACCACTAACTAGCTACAGCCTACAGAAATCCTCTTTGATTCTTTTTAGCTTTAAACTCAGCAATCACATTGTCGTGGTGGTGTCACGGCAGATGTCATAGGATGGCTTGAGTTGGGGCCGATGGACGCTGGTGGAACCGGGGAGGGATAGTGCGCTAAGGAGCGCACACGAAAGACACAAAAACACACACGATCTACCCAGGTTCAGGGCCCTCGTGAGGAGGTAAAACCCCTACTCCTGTCTGTCTCAATATACTGGGATATCAGGAATACAAAGGTGCTCCTCGAGCTGTATGTTCTCTACTATGGTGATACACCCAAGGAAGAAGAAGAAAGCTATGTGGTCAAGTTCTCTCAGTCCCTTCTTCTCTCAGTCCTTCTCCAAACAAATATCTCGTCATTGTCGTCCCCTCACGCAGGAGGGGGAAGGGCTCTTTTTATAGCCTAGACCGAGTTACTGTCTTGTCTAGGCACTGTAGCCATGCGTGCCTTGGTCAGCAACTAGGTCAGCAACTTGGTCATGATGGTGTCCTCTGCCACGGACAGGATGCGCATGTCCGTGCCTTGTAATCTGTTCCCGCATGCCCGTGGTCAACGGTTAGGTGTGACCAGTCACCTCCCACCTGCGCCATACCGCTTGCCATGCTCCCATGTCAGGCGGGATGTGACCGCTGCTTTGACTTCCAACCGGCATATCGCGCCTCTTCTCTTTATCTCGGCAAGGATATGCCGGATTCCCCTTCCTTGGTTATCCTCCCCTGCACATAAATGAAAACACGAAGATACCGACATTCGTATGTCGGTCAGCATATGCCGGTTTGCACCAGCACCATATCCCGGCCCCTTCTGGGCCTTGCTATGCCGGTTTGCACCAGCACCATATCCCGGCCCCTTCTGGGCCTCGTTATGTCGGTTTGCTCCAGCACCATACCCCGGCCCCTTCTGGGCCTTGCTATGTCGGTTGCACTATACCTCGGTCCATTCTTGGACATAGATTATACCATATCTTGACCCTACCCTGGGGTAGCCCCCCGACATTAGTCCCCGAAGCTGGTGCGGTCCTGCAGACTTGGATGAAGGGCCACACCAGGTTTACACAATCCATCCAACTTGTCCAACTATCCTACATAAATATGTCGGTCCACCTCAAACATCAGGAACCAAACCTCCAACTGCTTTTGACATATACCCTTATGTCGGTTTCTCCGACACAAGAAGATTTCCTCGATATTTTCAAAGATCTTGCCATTGCACGTGGCAGCAAAATTATGCATGTTGCCTAGATTCCGGTGCGTGGACAGACATGCCTCTGAGCGCATGCCACCCACGTCACGCAAGCCCCATGACCTGTCACGTCCCCTGCGCACTTGAGTGCTTTGACTGCACGGGCACGCACATTTACCGCGCGGCTCCTTGATTCTCGCGCCAATAACCGCACCATTAACCACGCCATGCGCAGTTTCCACTCTGCGGCCCACCATGTGGCTAAACATGCGGCCGTTTTTACCGCAAACCGCTCAGATTGTGCGCAGTTAATCCAGGCGTGGGTTACGGGGATCATGCGTGGTAAATTTGCTAACCGCACATCTCCCACGCCCATAAATAGGGGAGTGGGGACAACCCTCCTCCTCTTCTTCACCATTCGTTTCCCTCTTTCTTTCTCTTTTCCATTTCTCTGTGCCATTGCCGCCACCGCACGTCGCCGGCCGGAGTTCTTCACGCCGCCGCCAAGCCAAGCTCTCCATTGGCGCATCTTGCGCTTCTCGCCTCGCACCGCCGCCGCAACTCCGGTAAGCTGCTCGCCCATAGCATCTCCCACGGCCAGTTTTCTGTCCTTTCGTAGTTCTTCCGTTTATTTCCTTTAGATCTTCTCCGTAGATCTTCTTCTTAGTTTCTTGCTCATAGATTCTTGTTTCTCCTTGTTGTTTCTTTTCCTTCACCGCATAAACATCGAGAGATGCTCACCGCCGGTGAATCTTTGTCTCTTTTGCAGATTTCTACTATCGCAATGTCTTCTAGCAACATCTCGGATCCCGCCGACATCGTCCGCGAGGAGGGTGAGCGCGCCGGGTGAGAAGGCTCTAACGTCTCCCAAGAAGAAATCGATTGGCTGATCCGAACTCGGCGTATCCCGAGAGAGGTGGTATGTCGGGCTCCTGGCAAAGAGGCCGAACCGAGTTTGGAACCCAGCGAGCGTGTTGTCTTTGTCGCGCACTTCGAGCGCGGCTTTGGCCTCCCGGCGAGCCAGTTCTTCCGAAATTTCTTAAATCGGTTTCGTCTTCAACCCCATCATCTTCCAGCCAACGCTATCACCACTCTCTCGGCGTATGTCGCTTTCTCTGAGGGATACCTCGGTCTTTGGCCCACTGCTGATCTCTGGGCCAAGTATTTCCAACTCCGGAAGCAGAGTGTTCCTGATCCGGAAAACAAGAACTTTCCCAAGGAGATGACCCCGTGTGGAGCCGCTACCATTATACCTCGGAGAAGCTCCATCTTTCCCCGGATCCATGGGCTGGAGTCATGCCGGAAGTGGCAGAGGACATTCTTCTATGTGAAGAACCCGGACAACAACAATCTGCTCAATCTGCCGACATTCACTCTCGGCGCCCCCACGGAACAGCATAATTGGAACTTCAACCCAAAGGAGACAAATCTCGAGATCAACCAGATTCACAAATTTGTCATCCAGTTCTAGGCGGAAGGGATGACGGCTGATGACCTCTTGAGGACCTTCATTAGCCGCCAAGTTTCCCCCCTCCAAAACTGAGTTCATAAGATTTGCCACATGAGTGGCCGATACGACCCTACTCAGGTTAGCACTCATGAGCTAAGCAAGCCCGACGTCCGGAAACGCGTCAAGTCAATTGCCAGGACGCGGATGCCAGAGGAATGGGTATGGGGTAAAGAACCCAATGATAGGATTCGGCTTCCTGAGAAAGTAAGTAACTTGCAATTCAGACCGACCTGTTTTGTCTGCCGAGATAACTCTTATGTCGGCACCATACTTTGCTCCTAGGATAACCCGGTATCTCTGCATCTGTATTGCAGAGATTTGCTCGGCAAACAACTGAAGACGGAGTAAATCCCTCCGCCAAATGGGGCCAAGATCTACCTGCCCCGGCCGTCGCCGAGGTTGAAGACCCGGACGATGAACATCATATGTCGATTCCGGCTGCTGACGCCCCTGCCTCGGGTAAGCCTCAAGCCCGAGCCTCAGTCAAAGATTGGTCAGATGACGATGACGATGATTGTGAAATTTTAGAGGTATTTGATGCCCGTCCCCTCGCATTTGCTCACCCAATACCCTCGGCACCAGTTAAACCGGCAGGCCAAGTTTCGAGTACGCGCCCTGCTACCACGGGCAACCGAGGTGTGTCTCGCAAACGTGCAGGGACCGGTACCTCACATACCGGGGCCTCAGGAGCCTCAGACCCAGACCCTGTAGCGAAGAAACCGAAACTGCAGAAGAAACCGGGACACAAGCCTCGTGGCAAGAAGATGCCGCCAGTTACAGAAGGGTAAGATATCCTTTGCCGATATAGGCTCATTTCCGTTTCTTCCTTTAACTGGGATAATATTTCCCCGAGGTAACATCTTTTCCTGTCTCGACGCAGTGCCGCCCTTGAAGTTAACCAAAGTGCATCCTCTGTGCGCTCACCTATCCCGCCGCTAGCGGTATCTCGGTCAACCGACGTTGGAGCTGCTAGCTCAGCCCCGACACATACAACTCCAACCGTCATACTGCTACCGGCTTCTGATACCGCACCTGGAGGAGGTCAAGATGCCCCAGAAATTTCTGCCCTTGACCGAGATAATGATCCCGGTGCCCACATCACGGACTCCGAGACGGAGCGGACCGAGATTCCGATAGCACCGGATCAGCAGGCACAACCACAACAACAACAGCAGCAGCCACCGCAACAACAACAGCCACATCAGCAACAGCCATCGTAGTAGCAACAACCACCGCAGCCGCCACAACAATCGCCGACATCTTCCGCACCGGCATCCCGAAAACAAGCACCACCGCCAAAGCCGACACAGCCCCGACAATCACCAACTTCGATACAGAGCCAACTGGCCACCGGGAAAGTGCCGGTCAATCTGGATAAACAACTGGCACTGACTCCGACCCAAGCTTTAGTTGCATCCATCTCCAAAGTTTCCACAGCTGGCTGGGAGTTTCCCCGGCTGCGAACTCAAAGCGGTAACAGCCTGGGCTCGGTGGAACATTATAACATGGATTGGAATGATGCCGATACCAGCGAGGTTTCCTCCCAGAAACCGGCTTCCCGGCATCCAGCTGGCCCAAGCGAGTTGGCGTAGTCCATGCACACGTTGCAAGTTGCTGTGCTCAAAGCCAGCACTGTTGCCGAGGTAAGCCTTCCTCGGCTCAGTTCTTTTTTCTTCTATAATAGATAATAGATATATATTATCCCTAGTCCCCGAGATTCAGGTTGAGTGATTGATGCTCGATCGAGTAAAGATCGTTCAACGTGAATCTTTATAAATTCCGACATTCAGTCCCCGAGACTCAAGTCGAAATTCCTCGGCTTGCATCTTCACAGCAACACTAACACTTCTTCTTTTTTCAGCAATGCACCAATACTCGGACCAAGGTGTTCCGTAAGCTACTCTTGGATCACAAGAAGCTCAAGAGCTCCTTCAAGCAGTTGCAGGAGGAGTTGAAGAACAAGGAGGATGCGCACAACGCTGCGCTTCAGAAGGAAAAAAACTGAAGTGTCTCGGCTCCAGAAGGAGCTTGAACGGGTTCAGACTTAGAAGTCCGAGATGGAGAGAGCTCTGAAGCAGCGGGAAGAAGATGCTTTGAAGCATAAGGAGCTCCTCGACTAGACCGAGGCTCGCGCCACCTCGTCTCAACAAGAACTGGATGCCCTCAAGGCTAAATGCGACCGCTGGCTGGCCGAGCTCACCCGGATCAACCGCGAGATGGACAGTAAGCTTCATTTATCCTTTCTTTTTATTTTCCTTGCTTCTACCGACATTAGACATATGCTGGTATATGACTTAACTCGGTAATAACTTTTCTTTCTTCAGAACACTTCTCCCACTCCAAGGCCGCTGCAGCAAACATTACCCTCAAGGCACGCAAAAAAAGAGCAAAATCTGGCCCGATCTCGGAGGAATGGGAAATTGAAGATCATCTGACGGCTCTGGATGCTCGCATATCTCCTCTGAGGTGCATTGGTACCGAGCTTCTTGACGCTGGTATCCGGGTTTATCGAACTTTATGGCCAGAGTCTGCGTCTCCAGCTACCATTCCGAGTTATCCAAGTGCCTGCTGACCGCCGAGACAAGGCTCCGGGAGTGGAGATCTTCCTCAGCTCACGCCGGTGCAGATCAAGCTATGAATTTTGTGATTTCTTGGAACAAGGCGATCGACCTTAAAGCACTACAATCTCTGCACTCCGACTCAAAATGGATGTCGGATCCAACACTGATCCAGAGCCACAAGGAGGCAACTTCCTTCATGGCCAGTTACGCTCAAACCCAAAATCTCATTCCTGGTCCAGTCTATTCCGACGATGAAGAAGACGACGTCGAAGAGGAAGAGGATGATGACGAGGAAGAGGAAGTTGACGAGGAGACCGAGGCTGAAACTCCCAACACTACCACTGGCGCAGCAGCCGACACTGCCGAGCAGCCCGCAGCCGACATATCTTCTAGAGCAGCATCCGACATTACCGGCAACCCGGCAATCACCACGTCGGTCGATCCTGCGACCGAGACTGCTCCTGCGACTCGCACCGCTCCTAGTGACCCGAGCTCCTCTAACGCAGCTGTTTGAACTTATCAAAAGTTGAACCGTTAAATCCCCGGAATGCCGGGTGCAGATGTATATATACTCTTAAGTTTTTACTAGTGCTAATTTAAGTTGCTAGCTTCAACGAGACTGGCCTAATGCCGGATCACTTTGCACCAAGTCCCCGAGTTCACTTTCTTGTTTACTATACTTAGTAATCTTTGCTCTTGTCTACCATTTTGGGGTTCGACAGTCGAGTCACAAGATCAAAATTATAGCATACCGTACTCGTAAATTTTGAGATAAGGTTTAGAGTCATCCGACACAAAGATAAGGAATAAAAATACAGGGTTAGTAAATAACATATACCGAATCATTTTTGAACCGAATCCCCGAGTTCATTTTCATTTTTACTACATTCCACAACCTCTGCTCTTGACTGCCATTTTGCCGTTCGTCAGTCGAGTCACAAGATTACAACAAGATAGCATACACTACTTGAACTTTGAGACAAGGTTCAAAAAATCATTCGTTATAGAAACAACACAGATAAAACACATGCATATAGACAAGGCAGTCCCCGAGTTACCGAGATACATACATTGCGCCCTTAAGAGTAAAAGGGACGGAGTAGAGCTACATTCCAGGGTCGTTTGGTTTCCTCTCCGGATTTGTCCATCCTGTTCTTCATCGGTTTCTGTGCATCTATAAGATAGTAGGCATCATTGTGCAGAGCTTTGCACGCGATGAACGGCCCCTCCCATGGAGGTGATAACTTGTGCATGCCAGCCTTGCGCTGCACTAGCCTAAGCACCAAATCACCTTCTCGGAATACACGAGGATTTATCTTCCGGCTATGATAGCGTCAGAGATTTTGCTGATATATTGCTGACCGAGATAAGGCCAGTTCTCGTGCTTCTTCGAGCAGATCGACATCATTTTCTTGAGCTTCTTTTGCCTCGGTTTCTGTGTACAATGCAATTCTTGGCGAGTCATACTGTATGTCGGTGGGCAGGACCGCTTCTGCTCCATAGACCAGAAAAAATGGCGTATAGCCTGTTGATCGATTCGGTGTGGTCCTGAGACCCCACAGTACTGCCGATATCTCATCTATCCAACAACCCGGAGATCGCAGCAGTGGTTCAATTAACCGGGCTTTGATGCCGGATAACACCAATGCATTTGCTCTTTCCACTTGCCCATTGGCCTTCGGATGCGCGACCGATGCTAGGTCGAGTCGGATTCGCTTTTCAGCACAGAACCGAGCAAAGGCTTCTTCAGCAAAGTTTGTGCCATTATCCGAGATAATGATGTGTGGGTAACCATATCTCAAAATGATGTCTTTCAAGAAAGATACAGCCGTGTGGCCGTCACATTTTCTGATGGGGTCACCTCGATCCACTTGGTGAACTTGTCCACCATCACCAGCATATGAGTCATGTTGCCTCGGGCTGGTTTGAATTCCCCCACCATATCCGGACACCAAACAGCAAAAGGCCAAGTGATGGGAATTGTCTTGAGTGCTGAAGCTGGCATGTGGATCTTATGAGCGAATCTCTGACAGCCCTCGCACTTTCTGACGATATCTTCTGCCTGTTGCAAAGCAGTGGGCCAGTAAAACCCATGTCGGAATACCTTAGCAACCAAGGCTCTTGAGAAAGCATGATGACCACATTCTCCTTGATGAATTTCCAGGAGCATCTCTTGCCCTTCTTTCGGTTCAACACAACATTGTAGCACTGTGGTTGCGCTTCTCTTGTACAACTCTTTGTTGATGATGGTGTATGCTTTGGATCTTCTTTGCACTCGCCTGGCCTCGGCTTCATCATCTGGCCGACTTCCATCTATCATATACGACATTACAGGCTGTGCCCATCTTGGCACAGGTCGTACAGGAAAGATCGGTTCATACACCTCCATTGGTTCAACCGACATTTCCTCCTCTGACATCAACTGACCAGTCCCCGGGTTCTGCCAAGCAGTCCCCGGGTTCTCCCAAATGCACCCGACATCGATGTCCATGGGAACAACATCAGATTCCGGTTTTGCCGGGATAAAGATTGACTCGGATTCGGGCAACGGTTTGATTGATGGCTTCCTGAGATGCTCCAAGGATATGCCGGGTGGGATTGGATCCCGAGATGAACCTAGCTTGGACAGTACATCGGCGGCTTCATTTTCTGCCCGAGGTACATGCTTGAACTCGCAACCTTCAAAGAACCCCGAGATCTTCTGGACAAGAAATCGATATAATGCCATGTTGGCGTCCAAAGCGTCCCAATTTCCCGAGGCTTGTTGCACTACTAGACCTGAGTCTCCGAAGCATTCTATCCGGCGAATACCAATTTCCTTGGACACGTTGAGCCCATGAATAAGTGCCTCATACTCGGCCACATTGTTAGATGCCACAAAATGAATCTGCAACACATATCTCAGTTGATCCTGCTTTGGCGAGGTAAGGACTACCCCGGCACCTAAACCAATTTTTGTCTTGGAGCCGTCAAAGTGCATTCTCTAGTAATTGGAGTCGGGCAATGGTGGCTCATATTGCATCTCGGCCCAATCCACGAAGAAATCAGGTAGTGCCTGAGATTTGATGGCATCTCTTCTTTCATAATGTGGCGTATAAGGAGCTAGCTCAATGGCCCATTTGGCTACTCGGCCACTTGCATCTTTGTTACCAATGATTTCCGAGATAGGAGCCGCACACACCACTGTGATTGGATGCTCTTGGAAGTAGTGTTTTAACTTCTTGGCCGCCATATAGACACCATATGTCATTTTCTGGTAGTGAGGATAATTTTGCTTGGATGTCAATATCACCTCGCTCAGATAATATACCGTCCTCTGCACGGTTTTGCCATCTTCTTCTCGCCCCACCACCACTATTGCACTAACAACTCGGTTTGTGGCTGCAATGTAGAGCAACATCGGCTCTTTGGGTAATGGTGAGGCCAATATTGACGCAGTTGCCAACATCTTTTTTAGTTCAATGAACGCCGCATTCGCTTGCGGGGTCCACACGAATACGTCACTTTTCTTCATTAGGTGATATAAAGGCAATGCCTTTTCTCCCAACCTACTAACAAACCGACTTAAGGATGCCAAGCAACTAGTGAACTTCTGCACATCCTTGAGACATCTCGGCAACTTCATGCTTTCAATAGCATGGATCTTTGTCGGATTTGCCTCGATACCTCGGCTTGACACGAGGAAACCGAGTAACTTTCCTGCCGGTACACCAAATGTACATTTGTCCGGGTTAAGTTTCATCCGGAATCTCCTCAGATTCGCGAAAGTATCTCTGAGATCATCAATCAGAGTGGCTTTCTCCTTAGTTTTGATGACGATATCATCGACATATACCTGCACATTTTTTCCTATTTGGTCATGCAAGCATTTTTGCATACATCTTTGATAAGTAGCACCATCATTTATCAAACCAAATGTCATGACACGATAGCAATAAGCCCCGTACGGGGTAATAAAAGCAGTTTTTATTTGATCAGCAGGGTTTAGCGGTATCTGGTGAAAACCAGAATATGCATCTACAAAGGATAACAGCTCACACCCAGCTGTGGAATCGATCACTTGATCAATCCGAGGCAGCGGGAATGGATCCTTAGGACATGCCTTGTTCAAGTTTGTGAAATCGATACACATGTGCCACACAATGGCCACGTTTGGGTCATCCTTTTTCTTTTCCACCAAGACCGGGTTAGACAACTAGTCCGGGTGCAGTACTTCCATGATGAAACCAGATGCAAGTAATCTGGCCAATTCATCACCTATCACCTTTCTCCTCTCATCCGAGAGACGTCTCATAGGTTGCTTCACCGGTTTCATATCCGGTCTGACGAACAATGAGTGCTTAGCCAACTCCCTCAGAACACCTGGCAGGTCCTGATTTGACCATGCAAAGATATCCCGATTCTCACGGAGGAAGTGACTGAGCTCGCCTTCCTATTTCTCGGTCAACCCGGTACCAATGATGACGTTGTGGTCTGGGAACGTCGGGTCGACGTTGATCTTCTTTGTTTCCTTCGGCACTTGGAATGCCGCACCCTGCTCCGGGTTAGCTATACCCGGCATACCGAGTTGCGCGGACTGAGCCAGAGCAACTACCTCATATATTCTCTTCTTCTCAGCAGCAATGATCAACGACTCGGCCAGAGAAGAGCCAGCCGAGGCGCACTCCATGGAACGCTTGTAATTCCCCGAGATAGTGATGATGCCATTGGGGCCTGGCAACTTCATCTTGAGGTAAGCCACATGAGTAGATATCATGAATTTAGCCAGCGCTGGTCTACCGAGTAATGCATGGTATGGACTTTCGAGGTCCACCACGTCGAACTGGATGCTCTCAGTTCTGCAGTTGTCCTTGGTGCCGAACAACACATCAACCCAAATCTTGCCCATAGCTGCACATGACACACCTGGCACTATACCATGAAAGGTTGTATGACTCGGCTGCAACATGTTTGCCGAGATACCCATCTTCACCATGGTATCTCGGTACATGATGTTGATACTGCTCCCATTGTCAATGAGAACTCGAGTGAACCTGACATTGATGGTGAGCCCGATGAATGTCGGATCCACCACTAGAGCGTAACCTCCCGGGCTCGGCATGATCCGGGGATGGTCATCTATGCTCCAGCTGATCTTCTGATCGGCCCCGTTCATATACTTCGGCACAGCCGGCATAACCGCATTTACCTCCATTGCACGCAGGTTCAGGCTCTTCTTGTCAGTTGGTTCGGTCACAAAGACCACATAGCTCTGATGAGCCTCTCTATACTCACCCTGGCGATATTTTGCCTGGCGACTGGGACCAGCATTGCCATTGCTGCCTCCGATATTCACTTTGTTAACATCTTCTGGCCTTTCCCTGTTATCCACAGGTCTCGGAGCTACAGGCCTCTGCGGAGGCGCATTCACGGGAACAGCGTTTGCCCCAGTGAGCGGTGCAGGCCTGTGTGTGGGAGGTCTCTGAGGTGTACCCATCTGATTTCCTCCGGATCCTCCCCCTTCCTTCAATGTCCGCTGATACCAGCTGCACTGCCGGGTTGAATGGTTAGCCGCCTTGCAGGGGTCGTGCGTGTGATAACTGCAGGGCCCATCCAGCATTGCCTCATAGGTTAACCTCGGCCTATCCTTCCAAGGCTTCCTCTGGTCACTCCACTATTTCTTCCCATCCTGGTTTTGGCCCCATGCAGGACCACTGTTCTTTTGATGCTGGCTATTGCCGGCATCTAGTTGGTCTTGACCAACTACAGCAACTTGATTTGAACCGTACCGGTAATCCGGCCGGTCCTCTCTCCTCTTGTTCCCGAAATCCTGGTGCTCACCTCGCCTGGATGGTCCGGGTCCATTGTTAACCGGGTATCTTCTAAGGCTGCATCGGATCACCCGGTGCATAGCTATCCGCAATCCGGATTGTCTCTGCCAAGGTGGCCGGTGATACGTCTCCGACGTATCTATAATTTTTGAGTGATCCATGCTAGTTTTGTGATATTGTCACATGTTTTTACTGTCATTTATATCATTTTAAGCAGTTTGTCGGACTAACCTATAGACAAGATGCCCAGTGTCAGTTCCCTGTTTTTGCTGTCCTTTTGTTTCAGAAATTTACTTCTGGAAATATTCTCGGAATGTGTTGGAAATTTTTGAGGATTTTTTATACGCCAAGACGAAGTACCAGACCGAAGGAGAGCCGGAGGGGAGGCCCAGGAGACAGGTGTGCCCCCTGCCGTGGGTCAGGGTGGACCCGTGGGTGGGGCCCGCCCCTGCTCCTGGGACCCCACCTCGGCTCCCTCTGACGCCTATAAATTCCCAATAAACCTAAAAACGTCGGGGCGGCCATTATTTTCCAGAAACTCGATCCCGACGCGCCGTCATCTCGAACCCTAGTTTGGGGTCCCATCTAAAGCTGATCTCGACACTCTGCCGGAGGGGAGATCGATCCCGGAGGGCTCTTCGTCGCCATGCCTTCCTCCGGGATGATTTGTGAGTAGTCTCACCTTGGACTACGGGTCCATGGCAGTAGCTAGTTGGTAGTCTATCACCCTTGTGCTTAATGTCTTATGATCTTGTGAGCTGCCTAACATGATCAAGATCGATTATTGTAATGCTATGTGATGTATTTGCTGGGATCCGATGGATTATGAAGTTATGTTCAGAATGTGCATGATTCTTATATGCGTTATTTATGTTCTTGCATGCTCTCCGATGTGCGTAGTTACTTTGGCCAAGTGATTATGTGTATCTCCAAGAGAGGATATTTATGCTAGATAGTGGGTTCATGCCCCCCTTTTGTTCCTGGGCACGAGTGACAGAAACGTCTAAGTGTGAGGGTGTGCTGTTGCTACTAAGGGTAAAACAGCGGCGCTAGTGTCTCATTTGATATTAGTGTTGCTTACATCATGCGCTTTACTTAATGCATATGTCTGTTGCTTGCAACTTAATACCGTTGGGTGACAGGCTGGATAGCGATCCCACGGTGGACTTATTAGACAAAGACGCAGTTGGACTCAACGGTATTTGTTCCTTGTCGTGATGCCTCCATAAATATTATCATGTTCTTTTTGTCATAGCTAAATTGGGTTTGTGTCATGATCTTGTCAATTGCCTAGCTGTAATTCGTTCACCCATCACATGCATATTTTATTTACTTGAGAGACTCCACTAGTGAACCCATGGCCCCCGGTCCATCTTTTTACATTGTTTACAACCTCATTTACTTGCTTTTAATCATCATTATTCCTCTGGTCACTTTTGCATTTATTCCATTTCATCATACAATTAACCGCTTTGTGTTCTGCGAGACCGGAGAGATTGACAACCTCTCCGCCGTTGGGGGCAAAGTATTTTGGTTGAGTGTGTGCAGGTCCATGTTTGTTGAAGGTTAAGCGCCAGAGATCTTCAACATTCACCTCGTTGTTGATTTCAAAGTCCTACTGGTTCGATAAACCTCGGTTCATTAAATTGAGAGAAAACTGCTACTTACTACATCCACGCCTAAGCTGGGGGCACCACCCAACCAACAAACAAGCAGTCGGTATCTCCCTTTGCAACTTCTTCCAGAGCATGGAGCCGTGTCGGCACCCCTGAGCAAACCATGAAATGGCCTGCGCTTCAACAACTCCTTCACATGAATTGCGAATAGTACTCCACCGGGTCAAGTAGTCCCGGTCAGTTTCATCATTCCTCTGCTTGCACATGGCAAGCTGCCGAGGATGATTCGGCCTCTTGTATGTGCTGGAGAAATTGCTAACAAAGGCTTCTTCAAAGTCTAGCCAGCAGTCAATGCTTCCCTCTCGCAAGTTGTTCAGCCAGATCCGGGCTGGCCCCTCCAACATTTGCGGGATATACCTTACCGCCCATCGGCGGTTTCCTCCCACGATATGCACTACCGACACATAATCTGTCAGCCAGTCTTCCGGCTTAGTACTGCCGTCATATGTCTTTGTACCCCGGTTCAATTGAAAATGCGGCACCGGTGGTTCCCTCATGATCCGAGGTCCAAAGCATGTAGGGCCAGGTGGGCCTTGCTCTTCCAGCATCTCGGACATAAAGATCCTGTCCAACTTGTAGCGTGCATCATTTGCCGACAGCTGGCGAGGCCCCAGCCGGGATCCCAGCGCACTTTCATATCTCTGATACCCGGCTCTCTCCATAGCCGAGTAACCATCATCATAACGGTTAGCCTCCTGGTCCTCACCTCGTGGCTGATGAACACGCGCGATATTTTGCTGCTGCCGGGTAAGATTTTGCGTCGGATACCGAGGTGGATAACCTCGGCCGGCCGGGTTAACTTTTTCGGCATCTGGATTGCCTGGACCGGGATTGCTTTTTCCCCGGCCGACACTGCCTTGCCCGGCTAGCTGTTTTCCGGCATATGCCGGATCATATGTCTGTATTTGCTTATTTTTACCAGAGTTTACACTCCGGTCACGATCTCCACTGACGTGCGGTGATGAAGCTTGCCCCTTAGATCTTTCACTGGCTACCTTAGTCGAGTGAACAATCTGGGACCCACCTGCAGCTGTGTTAGCCTTAAGACAGGCCTCATTTTGCCGTACAGCAACACCTAATAGCTCATTAACCCGGTCTTGTTGCCTACGGAGAGCTTCTCCGGATAAACCAGACAACTCGGCTCTTGCTGCCTCGGCAACTCTTAGAGTCTTAGCAGGAGAACTATATTTGGGCTTTTCAGCCGACATGTGACTAGGAGTTTTACTAGAACTTGATCTACCATCCCTAGCAATCTTGGCATTGAGGCCTTTACCCCTTTTACGCACATCCTCTATGCGACTAGGATGAGTGGCTATCGGAGTAAAACCATGAGCTTTGTTATACTCACGGAGGGTTATCTGGAACTCTCTCCTTATCTGGGACATCGCAAGAGCCTCCTGATGCAGGTTCTGACGATATGACTCCAACTCGGCCTCTGCCTGGGCAGCATCTGTACCGGTAGCTACCAGCATAGCCAGCTTCTCGATCATATCCTCGAGAGGAGCCGGCCTGACCGGCACCTGGGATGTGCCAGCCTAGTCGAGGAGGTTCTCTGTCCTCTCCAGCGGCAGCTTTGCCGATCTGGTGGTCTTGGCTGCAGGTTTGCCGACATCTCCTTTGCTGGCACCACCCATGGATCTGGTCATCGTGACCTTTGCGTAGCTCCCGAGGCAAGCGGTATGCCGGCCGCGAGCCGCACAGATAGCAGGACGATCCTCTGCTACAAGCACCTGATCGGGGTACTTGCAGGCAAACTCGGTGGCGACGTAGACCTCTTATGCCCCGAAGGTGATGAGGCAGACGTTCCTCGAGAGCGGCCTGCTACCGAAGCAGCCCGCGTTGTCGCTGATGAAGTTCAGCGAGCCGAATCTGTGGACAAGGCCACTGACCACATGCTCGCCGGAGGCGATGATGGAACCCGTCCGGATAAACACACCAGCCAGCGCCGTTGCTGGCCCCACGATGGGCGCCAACTGTCGTGGTGGTGTCACGGCAGATGCCATAGGATGGCTTGAGTTGGGGCCGATGGACGCTGTGGAACCGGGGAGGGATAGTGCGCTAAGGAGCGCACACGGAAGACACAAAAACACACACGATCTACCCAGGTTCAGGGCCCTTGTGAGGAGGTAAAACCCCTACTCCTGCCTGTCTGTCTCAATATACTGGGATATCAGGAATACAAAGGTGCTCCTCGAGCTGTATGTTCTCTACTATGGTGATACACCCAAGGAAGAAGAAGAAAGCTATGTGGTCAAGTTCTCTCAGTCCCTTCTTCTCTCAGTCCTTCTCCAAAGAAATATCTCGTCCTTGTCGTCCCCTTACGCAGGAGGGGGAAGGGCTCTTTTTATAGCCTAGACCGAGTTACTGTCCTGTCTAGGCACTGTAGCCATGCGTGCCTTCGTCAGCAACTTGGTCATGATGGTGTCCTCGGCCACGGGCAGGACGCGCCTGTCCGTGCCTTGTAATCTGTTCCCACGTGTGCCCGTGGTCAGCGTTTAGGTGTGACCAGTCACCTCCCACCTGCACCATACCGCTTGCCATGCTCCCATGTCAGGCGGGATGTGACCGCTGCTTTGACTTCCAACCGGCATATCGCGCCTCTTCTCTTTATCTCGGCATGGATATGCCGGATTCCCCTTCCTTGGTTATCCTCCCCTGCACATAAATGAAAACACGAAGATACCGACATTCGTATGTCGGTCAGCATATGCCGGTGTGCACCAACACCATATCCCGGCCCCTTCTGGGCCTTGCTATGCCGGTTTGCACCAGCACCATATCCCGGCCCCTTCGGGGCCTAGTTATGTCGGTTTGCTCCAGCACCATACCCCGGCCCCTTCTGGGCCTTGCTATGTCGGTTGCACTGTACCTCGGTCCATTCTTGGACATAGATTATACCATATCTTGACCCTACCCCGGGGTAGCCCCCCGACACACATCATCATAACTAATTTTTAAAGCAATCTCCCGTTCTATTTGTACCAGCATGCTATCTGCAAGATAATCATCTTCCATCCTGTTACGCAGTCTTGACTTGATAATCTTCAAACTGGAAAATGCCCGCTCCGCACTTGCGGTGGAAACAGGGAGAGTAACAAGCAATCGAAGCAACCTGTCAATCCAATTATATATTCTATCTCTTCCTGTCTCAACAAGGCAGCGACATAAAGAAGTAAAGGTTAATGGTTTTCTCAATTCTTCACTGTTTTTAGCATCCATAACAAAACGGTTCAACCGAAGCTCCAACCCATACCTCTCTTGCTGTGTAAAATCAGCTGGATAATATTTCTCCACCATGCATTGAACATATTTCTTTAACCTTGAAAGATCTAAATCCAAATCCATTTCTTGGTATAACACTGATGGATAAGAGAGATCCATCACTTTCTCATTGAACCTGAGATTTAATTCAGTGAGCTGGCTATCAATTGTTGCTCGATATATCTCCAGTCGTAAATACCTTTCAATATTAAAATGAATAGGTTGACGACGGGCATGCCAACCGAGCCGGCCAAGGGGAGAAGATCGGGGTGTTGGGAATATGCCCTAGAGGCAATAATAAAATGGTTTATTAGCATATTCATGTTTATGATAATAGTTTATTCTCCATGCTATAATTGTATTAACCGGAAACATAATACATGTGTGGAATATAAACAAACAGGTATCCCTAGTAAGCCTCTACTGGACTGGTTCGTTAGTCAAGAGATGGTTAGAGTTTCCTAACCATGGACTTGATATAGTCACTTGATAACGGAGTCATATCATTAGGAGTAATGATGTGATGGACAAGACCCGATAATAAAGAGTTGCAATTGATCGTGTCACACAAGTTTCATTGTCAACACTTTTAGTATGCCAAGTATAGTTTCCTTAGACCATGAGATTATGTCACTCCCGTTTACCGGAGGAATGCTTTGTGGACATCAAACGTCACTTCGTAACTGGGTGATTATAAAGGTGGCTTTCAGGTATCTCCGATGGTATTTGTTGGGTGACATGAATCAAGACTGGGATTTGTCCTTCCTTGTGACGGAAAAGATATCTCTGGGCCCTCTCGGTAATATAGCATCAGAAAGGTTGCAACCATGTGATTAAGTGTTAATCACGGAGATCCTATATTATGGACGAGTAAAGAGAATTTGCCAGGTAACGAGATAGAACTAGATATGGAGATATCGACGATCAAATCTCGGGCAAATTAAATATCGGTGAGACAAAGGGAATCGTATATGAGATTAAGAATCTCCGGCATCGTGGTTCAATCGATAAAGAACTTCGTTGAATATGTGGGAGTCAATATGGGCATCCCGGTCCCGCTATTGATTATTGATATGATCATGTCTGCATGTTCTCGAACCCGTAGGGTCACACACTTAACGCTCCGATGTAGCTAGGGTTAGCGATGAGATAATTGATGGAATGATCGAATGGTGATTCGGAGTCTCGGATAGGATCCCGGACGTCACGAGGAGTTCCGGAGGAGTCCGGAGAATAAGATTCATATAAGGAAAGTGGTTTCCGGAGGTATCGGAAAAGTTCCGGGATTTTCTGGAAGGGTTCCGGAAGATTCTAGAAGGTTCTAGAGGGGTCTAGAAGTGGGGCCCATAGGAGTATGGGGCCCACATGATTTAAAGGGGTGGTGGACTGGCCTCATGGGCCAGCCGCACCACAGCCCTAAGGGGCCCATGCGTGTGGGCTTGGAGCCCAAGGGAAGGCGCCCCAACTTGGGGGCCAAGGAAAGGGGGGGGGGGCGGCCAGCCCTCCCCAAACCCTAGCACGCCCCTCCCCTTGCCTCCACCTATAAAAGGAGGGGTGGGGGTGCGGCACACCTAGGCCAAGGCTGCCTAGCCACACCCCTCTCCCTTGCCCTAGCCGCCGCCTCCTTCACCTCCCCATGGCGCCACCTCTCCCCGAAGGGCTGCCGCCATCTCCTCCACCATAGATGCTGCACCACCCCTAGCCGTAGGGCTGCTGCACCATGCCCTCCTCTCCCTCTCCTCTTGCTTGGCTTGGCGAAGCCATGCTCGTGGAGATCATCATCATCAACGCCACCACAACCGTCGTGGTGCCGAGATCCATCTAGCCATCTCCACCTTGCTTGCGGGATCAAGAAGGCGGAGATCTACATCGAGCCGTACGTGTGGATACCACGGAGGTGCTGCCCCTTGTGGCACTTCGTCGGATTGGACTTCGAGGAAATACATCTCCTCGCGACTAGATGAGTCTAGTTGCGGGGATCGACTAGCCAACCCCTGCACCGACAAAACGCGTTTGTTGATCTTCAAGGGTAAGAGATTGGATCTCATCTTCACTACCTCCATCTAGTAGATCTAGATCCTTGGGGTTTATTCCGCCTGTTGCGTAGGAAAATTTTTGTTTTCTATGCTGCGACCCCTTCAGTGGTATCAGAGCCTAGATCTATTCGTAGATGTTGGTGCGATTAGAACACAAGTGTTGTGGGCGTTGATATTTTATGTTGCTACCTTCTCGCGTGCACTTTGCGTCTTTACGGTATTGTGAGATGAAGCGGCCCGGACCAACCTTACTCGTCCACGCACGAGAGACCGGTTTCACGACTGACATGCAACTTGTTTTGCATAAGTGGCTGGCGGGTGTCTGTTTCTCTTGCTTTAGTGAAGATGCAATTTTCAATGGAAGGCCTTTCAAAAGGATGAGTAAATAAGCAACTACTATATCACCGTTGTGGTTTTGCGTAGATTAGAATGGTTCTATCTCGTTGACCCAAGCCACGTAAAAATTGCATAAACAAAGTAGAGGACGTCTAACTTGTTTTTGCAGAGGGGGTCATGTGATGTGGTATGGCCAATATGTGATTTGTGATAATGTATGCAATGATCATGTTTGTAATCTTTCGCGACTTGCATGTCGTCGAGTACGGCAACCGGCAGGAGCCATATGGTTGTCTTTTATTTTATGTGACCTGCGTGTCATTGAATCACCATGTAATTGCTTTACTTTATTGCTAAGAGTAGCATTAGTTGTAGTTGCAATAGTTGGTGGACAACCATGGTGATGGCGCCACAATGATGGAGATCATGCCGGTGATGATGGAGATCATGCCGGTGCTTTGGAGATGGAGATCAAAAAGCACAAGAAGAAAGGCCATATCATATCACAATTATGAATTGCATGTGATGTTAATCCCTTTTGTGCACCTTATTGTTATGCTTAGATGTGATCGCGACGGTAGCATGATAAGGTGATCTCTCGTGTTAATATCAAGATGTGTTCTCCCCTAGTATGCACCGTTGCCAAAGATCTTCGTTTCGAAGCACCACGTGATGATCGGGTGTGATAGATTCAACGTTCACATACAACGGGTGTAAGCCAGATTTACACATGCGAAAATACTACGGTTTCCTTGACGAGCCTAGCATGTACAGACATGGCCTCGGAACACAAGAACCGAAAGGTTAAACACGAGTCATATGGATGATATGATCAACATGGCGATGTTCACCATTGAAGCTACATCATCTCACGTGATGATCGGTTGTGGTGTAGTGGATTTGGATCGTGTGTCACTAAACAACCAGAGAGATGTTGAGTTTAGTGGGAGTTCATTAAGATGAACTGAAATTATCATAAACAAAAGTCCAGATGTCTTTGCAAAAATCCTTGTAGATCATGGTCGACTACGGTAGTCTGTTCGTTGCTGAAAAACTGCGTCTCGATGGGTCAATTTTGTTAAGTGGTACCTGCGTTTGAAAGAAGTCCTAAACACCCATGCTCAGCTCTACGTGCTAGAAGAACCAATAGGAGATAAACCCAAAACTTTTCTGCAAGTGATGAAGAGTACATAGAGTGGTTTTGAACCACCTACTTGAAAGTCAAGTGGATGATGAGCACCTTCATGAATTCTGACCTAAGTAGACAATTCAAGAACTTGATTGCAATGGAGATTGTTGATGAGCTGAAAAATAGTTTTCAGCACAAGTTAGAATTGTAAGGTTCGAATGTCTGAACGGTTTTCTTTTACTCAAGATGAAAGAGAACACTTGCTTGGAACAACACATGAGGATAATGCATGAGATACATCATCGTCTAGTGCTTGTTTGGAACCACGAGATGAATGACAGTTTCGCGATAGATGGGGTGATACGCTAGCTTCTCCCCAGCTTCAAGAATTATGTCGGAGACTATGTCATGGGAAGGGATTTGATCACTTTCTATGAGTTTGTGTCTCGGCTGCGTCATGTCAAAGTGGAACCCATAGCAAGAGAAGTTGACAAAGCAGAAAGTATATATTGATATACAAGTTATAAGTGTTTAAGTCCAAATTGCAATTGTGGCGGTTCCGATAAGTATTTGATACTCATTCTGTTTTATGAAAACAGAACCTGCTGCTTGAGGTTTGCATAAAGGATATGGAAGACGTTGCGGAATGGTGGCAATCAAGGAGTTGATGCTGGCAACGATCTGTCTCTACATTTATCATTTTGGATTAGAGGATTTGAATAAGTGTTGTAATCGAATTAAGTGTGATTTTAATTAGTGTGTCTTGCTTATGTGAGACGGTTATTCATGTTAAAGACAATGGTTGTTCTATTTTCATGAGTAATCCTTTTTGGAAATCACAAGTTTTCGATTATAAGTGTATTATTCTTATTATAATCTAAATGATAAATTAGTTAAACATTTATAAAAATATGTGACATACTAAAATATCCAAAACTTAATAATGACAATTGTTTTAGTCGTGCTAAATATTGAATAAACATTTTGATGTTTTATCAATGCGCCTTATTGAAGGAGTATGACTAAAATGCCACCCTTTGGAAGAGTGACAGGAGTTGCCGGAAATAAACACAAGTGTTGGTTGTATTTTCAGCAAATGTGAGATGTCATTATTTTGTGAACTCCATCATAAATGAAATGATTAAATAGGTGTATTTATTCGAGTTATGATATTTGATGAGATCAAATAAAATTCTGGAGTTTAGGATATTAAGTTAACAAGAAAATTGAGTCTTTATGATTTGATCAAAAGAGACGAAATATTTGAGTTATATGTTAGTATGTGGACTTGTGACAAGTGTTATCACAAATTACAATGTTTAGAATATTTCAAAGGAGTTTGATATGTCCTAAGATATTGTAATCACACACTATTTGATATTGTGTGGTCTCAAAGAAGGGTTTTATTTCGGGGGTTTAATAATAGCATTTAGATTTATTTGATAAACACTCTGTTTAGAAATAAGGATCTATTTATTGATTCGCATAAACATTTTTCATATGAGTTATGAGAAAAGGTGGTTTCATTAATTATGAGATAATTAGAAACTATTGCAAATAAAGTTTGTAGTATATTCATATGTGACTATGAATAGAGATTCCACAATGAGAGACTAAAAGGGACAAATCAATTGTTGATTGTGTTAAATGTTTTAGTGGATTTATCGTGAAAAGGTTTCATTGATAAAAGAATTGATGGAATGGAAAAGCTAAAACCTTGCTTGGTTATGTTTCAAGTGGCACATATGTAAAGTGCTATGTTGGTTAAAACTTGACACATAAAGGAATTGATGATGGTGATCATTGAATTTCGGTTTAGCTTGTCTAAAGAAAAGTAGGATTCAAGAATATTAAAGTTTTGTCAGGTTACAAAATAATATTCATGATTTACTTGTCATGTTTGAGAAACAAGACATACCTACGAAACTACAAAGAAGAAATAGAAACCTTAAATACGAAAGTGACTAAGAGTCATTCGATGTTAAGTTTGAATCACAAAGTAATTGTTGCTTGATTTTGTGAAAGTGATGTTTCACATATTTATTCCTCAAAAGGTGTTTTGTAGAGAATAAATAAAACTTAAAGCTAGTAGAGTACTAGCGTTTCGTATAAAGAGTTCTCGATATTAATAGTTAATTAAGAATTTGGAGGTGTCCAAAATATCGAGAAAATACACGAGTGTGATCTAATTAAGATATGTGACGACATATATTAAGTTAGAGCAGAAACTATTTTCCATGGTCAAAATATGTGGAGACATATGTTTGAGTGGGAGCTAGTTAAATCATGGTCAAATATATAGATAACATATTTCTGAGTGGGAGCCAAAGTGGTTTCACAATTTAATATGTGTATGGTGTATATTTGAGTGGGAGTTTACAACATCTTGTTTGAGTGAAATGGAGATTTCATAAATGTTGTAAATATTTCAGGAACCAAAACGCATAACTTGTGAAGTTAATTTGAATGTCAAATATCTATGGAGATAGATGCGTATTTTGTCGATAAATAAGTCAGGAACCAACGTATAACTTATGAAGTTAGTTTGAACATCAAATATCCATGGAGATGGATGTATCTATGGAGGATAGATATATTTGATAAGCATTATGTCAGGATGTTTAACCTAAGTAAGATTTTGAAGGAGTTCAAAATAAAACAAGAGAAGAAAGGTTCATCTGCTTGTGAGAAATAGGTGAAACATTGAGTTGATAACTCAGTACAAAATGATGGTTGGAGGATATGTTAGAATTCGCTATGAATTGTTCATAGGCCGAAAACATATAAGAACCATGTGTTTGTATTTGACGATGTGTGACCCAAGTTCTTGGTTAGAAGAACATGTTAAGTGAGGAGTCATTTTTCATGGAGTTGAGATTATAGAATCTAGAGATTGGTAGACTTGGTTGAAGTCATAAAACCAAACTAGATTGGAGATCTCTTAAAGTCAGAAGCGCAGCGAAAGGGTGATCAAAAATATCGAAGTGACATGATAGCACTGTCGATTTGTGAGTCTACAACATATAGGAGTATATGATTAATTCAAGGATTAAAAGATATAATGGTTTGAGAAATTTTATTTCAAGACTGAGTGAGTTCCGGTTGCACATGCTATGTGAAAGTCCTCTTGACTGATCATAAGTCATGTAGGCATAAAAGGGAAACGAAAATCTCACTCTCTAACCAAATATATTATATTCATCATGTGACATTGACGTTTTGCAAAGAACATAAAGAACTGTATAGTACAGAGCACGGACAGAACCTCTTCCACGAGCAAACATGATCAGCACTGAGACTCCATGAGTGTTAGACACCATGAGTGTTGGATCGAGAAAATGTAAACTAGATTATTGACTCTAGTGCAATAATAAAATGGTTTATTAGCATATTCATGTTTATGATAATAGTTTATTCTCCATGCTATAATTGTATTAACCGGAAACATAATACATGTGTGGAATATAAACAAACAGGTGTCCCTAGTAAGCCTCTACTGGACTGGTTCGTTAGTCAAGAGATGGTTAGAGTTTCCTAACCATGGACTTGTTATAGTCACTTGATAACGGAGTCATATCATTAGGAGTAATGATGTGATGGACAGGACCCGATAATAAAGAGTTGCAATTGATCGTGTCACACAAGTTTCATTGTCAACACTTTTAGTATGCCAAGTATAGTTTCCTTAGACCATGAGATTATGTCACTCCCGTTTACCGGAGGAATGCTTTGTGGACATCAAACGTCACTTCGTAACTGGGTGATTATAAAGGTGGCTTTCAGGTATCTCCGATGGTATTTGTTGGGTGACATGAATCAAGACTGGGATTTGTCCTTCCTTGTGACGGAAAAGATATCTCTGGGCCCTCTCGGTAATATAGCATCAGAAAGGTTGCAACCATATGATTAAGTGTTAATCACGGAGATCCTATATTATGGACGAGTAAAGAGAATTTGCCAGGGTAACGAGATAGAACTAGATATGGAGATATCGACGATCAAATCTCGGGCAAATTAAATATCGGTGAGACAAAGGGAATCGTATATGAGATTAAGAATCTCCGGCATCGTGGTTCAATCGATAAAGAACTTCGTTGAATATGTGGGAGTCAATATGGGCATCCCGGTCCCGCTATTGATTATTGATATGATCATGTCTGCATGTTCTCGAACCCGTAGGGTCACACACTTAACGCTCCGATGTAGCTAGGGTTAGCGATGAGATAATTGATGGAATGATCGAATGGTGATTCGGAGTCTCGGATAGGATCCCGGACGTCACGAGGAGTTCCGGAGGAGTCCGGAGAATAAGATTCATATAAGGAAAGTGGTTTCCGGAGGTATCGGAAAAGTTCCGGGATTTTCTGGAAGGGTTCCGGAAGATTCTAGAAGGTTCTAGAGGGGTCTAGAAGTGGGCCCATAGGAGTATGGGGCCCACATGATTTAAAGGGGTGGTGGACTGGCCTCATGGGCCAGCCGGACCACAGCCCTAAGGGGCCCATGCGTGTGGGCTTGGAGCCCAAGGGGAGGCGCCCCAACTTGGGGGCCAAGGAAAGGGGGGGGGCCGGCCAGCCCTCCATAAACCCTAGCACGCCCCTCCCCTTGCCTCCACCTATAAAAGGAGGGGTGGGGGTGCGGCACACCTAGGCCAAGTCTGCCTAGCCGCACCCCTCTCCTTGCCCTAGCCGCCGCCTCCTTCACCTCCCCATGGCGCCACCTCTCCCCGAAGGGCTGCCGCCATCTCCTCCACCATAGATGCTGCACCACCCCTAGCCGTAGGGCTGCTGCACCATGCCCTCCTCTCCCTCTCCTCTTGCTTGTCTTGGCGAAGCCATGCTCGTGGAGATCATCATCATCAACGCCACCACAACCGTCGTGGTGCCGAGATCCATCTAGCCATCTCCACCTTGCTTGCGGGATCAAGAAGGCGGAGATCTACATCGAGCCGTACGTGTGTGATGAGGGCATCGAGCTGGGTATTGTGATGGTCGGTTGACACTCTAGGACAGGCTATTAAAATGCATGTAATTTGTCTAAGGTTGTGTCAATTAGGCCTGCGTGCCGCTTGTGTTTCAGCCGAGCCTATAACAGGCCGGTTTCTATGAGTCAGAGTCCAACTAGGTTTAGGTTCGGTTTGGGGTTTGTCCAACCGACTAGTTGTTTGGTCTCCTATATATAGGGGTCATGGCGGCTAGGTTTAGGGAGTGGAGAATTTTCGAGTTAAGTTTGTCGTGAGGTTCCTCCCAAGATGGGTAGCCGAACATGTGTATCCGTGGGTTTTGATTGCTGATCAAGTTGATCTGTTCTTGTGGCATTGCGTGAGATTGATTTTATTAATCTAACGTTGCTGTTCTTGGTTCGCCATGAAAGATCGGGCCTAAAAACCCTTTGGATCACGTTGATCCGTATCATCTTGGTATCAGATTCGTCGGGTTTCTCACGGCGATTTCGTTCCGAGAATTATCTACTGAGTTTGTTGATTTGCTGAAGAAATTGCTGCCGGAGGCATCAAGCAAGACACCGGTGTTGATTGTTGTTCCATCTGCTGAGGAGTTTCCTTGCTGTTTTTTCTCGATCGAGGAGTTCTTGTTCCGATCGCTCGTGGAGGCTGTGCTATTTGCGATCGCTAGGAGTCCTGATTGGTTACGATCGGATCTGTTTCCGACTGGCAAGGAAAGGAACGAGCAAGGAAATACGAGATTGGATCGGTCCTGACGTTTTTGTTTGGGATCGTGAAGCAGACGTTTCTGTTTCCGTACGTGTTTTCCGATCAAGTCTGAATCAAACATCACGTGACCTTGTTAGAATACTACTTGGACACGTTTGCCTTGGGAGATTAAATTGCTACGTGATCTACTTGGAGTCAGCCTGCTTAAAGGAAAACACATCGATGGTTTTGCTCACAACCTGTACAAGCTGCAGCGATCTGCGATCGGTTTGTTCTCCGCGCCTGACGACGAGAGACTAACAACTACTACTGCTCGATCTGTGATCTGCTGTTTTTGCTGAAGATGTCTAAGTCTGAGATTGCTGAAAATTCTACTGCTCCTGCTGCTACACTGCAAGATGAGTTACCACGGCGTGATGGACATGTCGACGGTCGTCTTCGCCGTCCGTGGTACCGGTACAGGGAGGTGTTGATGCGGATTTGGAAGACGATGCTGGATTTGCACCCCAACAACGGACCTTTGATGGTCGTCCCGCAGCTGCTCTTCGCATTGGTCATGCTGCACGTGTTCCTTTGGATGATGGTATTGGGCGTGTAAAAATTTCCATACCACCTTTCTCTGGTTCGGGCAGTCCTGAGGATTTTTGGAGTGGGAGATGCGCCTGGATCATATTTTTTAGATGATAAGGATCAACGTGATCCAAAGGGTTTTTAGGCCCGATCTTTCACGGCGAACCAAGAACAGCAACGTTAGATTAATAAAATCAATCTCACGCAATGCCACAAGAACAGATCAACTTGATCAGCAATCAAAACCCACGGATACACATGTTCGGCTACCCATCTTGGGAGGAACCTCACGACAAACTTACTCGAAAATTCTCCACTCCCTAAACCTAGCCGCCATGACCCCTATATATAGGAGACCAAACAACTAGTCGGTTGGACAAACCCCAAACCGAACCTAAACCTAGTTGGACTCTGACTCATAGAAACCGGCCTGTTATAGGCTCGGCTGAAACACAAGCGGCACGCAGGCCTAATTGACACAACCTTAGACAAATTACATGCATTTTAATAGCCTGTCCTAGAGTGTCAACCGACCATCACAATACCCAGCTCGATGCCCTCATCATCCTCCCCTTCTTGGAAAGGCGTTGTCCTCAACGCCGGAAGGTCTTCTCCAGTGTCTTGTGACTTTAAAATCTGCAACATCAAACTGGTGGTGTTCTGAAATTGGGCTTCACCTCATCTTCTGGAGGGACGGCAAAACTGAAAGTTCCAACAATGAGAATAAATGGAGGTGGTGGTGAAGTGGCAGAAATAGGCATTCTCCCCTCATCAGTGTGGATACCGCGGAGGTGCTGCCCCTTGTGGCACTTCGTCGGATTGGACTTCGAGGAAATACATCTACTCGCGACTAGATGAGTCTAGTTGCGGGGATCGACTAGCCAACCCCTGCACCGACAAAATGCGTTTGTTGATCTTCAAGGGTAAGAGATTGGATCTCATCTTCGCTACCTCCATCTAGTAGATCTAGATCCTTGGGGTTTTTTCCGCCTGTTGCGTAGGAAAATTTTTGTTTTCTATGCTGCGACCCCTTCACGGGGCCTAGGGGCGAAATTACGATGGAATTGTACCGGAGGAGGAGAATGACCTAGAGATCAGGCGAGGTCGCCATGGAGCTGGAGGGCACGGAGGCGTGCGCGCGACAGCATCGTTATGTTCCTTTCTTAGCAGCGTGGTCGAATTAGGGAGGAGACGAAACACAAACAAGCTAAACTGCTAACGGGCTGAGCCTGATTACGGGGGTGGTTTGCAGCCCACTTTCGTCCCCACGATGCTCCGCCAATGCTTGTCAGATCCTCCTCCGCAACCACCATGTCGCAGAACCGCAGCCACCATGTCGCAGAACCAGACACCGGGCCCAAGGCAGCCTCACTACGGCTCCTTCTACCTCAGCCTCGACGGCGTCACCGTGCTTGCAGCCTCACTGCATTTGTTTTCATCTTGTACAATAAAAAAATGTATACCATCATGGTTGCGTTTACACACAAAATAACTTTTTATTTGTTTGTATTCATTGTTTTAACAGGAAAAATGAAACTTCTAGATTTATGAGTTCGATAATAAATTCTGAATCACCTACACGGAGAATTAGCTAATTGTTACAACATTTTGCGTTTGAAATTCCAACAAGTTGGATGTTATGTTTTCATAGAATGCTATATAAGGCATTACAGTGTAGGAGATTTGGGTAAATCTCTAGTAAGACCACGAAAGATCGATGTTTCATCCGTGCGGTAGCCTTGACGCAATCGGTCGTTTCCGTTCTAATACATCTCCGCTGACTATACGACTAGTTTCTCTCAGGTGCACATGTATGTCCCCTTCTGATAATGACAACTTCACGGAGGTGATATCCCGCCAACACGTATGTGCTACTTTTTCTCTGTTTATGTTAGTATCTGGTCCATATACAAATATGTTACATATGTCTAATTTGCTGCATGTCGTTAGATTTACAGGTTATAGAGAACCAACCCTTGTTTGGATGGTTAGGTGGGTGGTTGTACCCCCAGCCCACCAGAGTTCAAACCCTAGGTTTGACACTAGTGTTTCTCATATTTGGCGGAATATTCTTCAGTGGGAGGCGACGTTCCCGTCGATAGCGAGGCGGCCGTGGTGACTTCGTCAATTTCAAGACCTGATCCGCCGGCCCAGTATCTAGTAAGTACTCATAGGGGTAGGATGTGCGTATGTACGTTTATAGGGGTGAGTGTATACGCGTGTACGTGAGTGCCTATGTTGTACCGTGTTTCGAAAAAAAAAAGATTTACAGGTTATATTGTTTTCGTGAATTAAACTTATTTGGAAACTGGGTAATATTCCAAGCTGCATTTTTTTATCTCTATTTGAATTCGTCTAGTGGGGTCGATGAACTCAGTTTTGTATTGACGAAACCAACCGATGAAGTAACTGATGTTTGATGTTAACAAATCTAACCATGATGATCTGCCCTTTGAATAATGGACAGGACTAACTAGCGGCGCCGCATTAAGCGAGCCTTCGTGCGGCGGTTTCAGTAGGCATGCATACGGTGACGTGGCTATGATGTCATCTTAATTATATTAAAAAAAAATTATCTCTCAAACCGATAATCCAATTAAAAATCCGTTTTCACCGTTGGCTTAGTCACGTCGAGATCTACGAAACTAGATCCTATGTTGGCATGTTTTGACAACTTTTTTTTCGTCAGCAGATACCAGATTGTTATCACTAACCTACCAGATTATAATAACTTGGTTATCAGGTTTCTATACACTATTCTACACCAATCTAAGACATGATATTGGTATATGTGCAATAATACCATCTCTTAGGTCTTGAAAACAGTTGAAATCTAACTCTCAAGTTGTATATATCATTGCAATGTTAAAAAAAGTTTTGAAAAATTATCCGATAACCATGTATAATTATCATGGTAGCTGTTCGATGCTAATCTGGTAGCCATAGTGTTTTAATCTGGTAACTGATATGATGAAAAGTTCATCACACTACATATGTAGATGTGCTGTAATTGTCTACAAACGTGTAAAAAGTTATGTAGTAACCATGTATAATTATTTGGGTAGCTCTTTGATGCTAATCTGGTAGCCATAGTACAATAATATGGTAACTTGTGCGGGAAAAAAAAAAGTTCATCAAAACATATTAATATTGGATCTAGTTTTGAAGGACTCGTCGAGACGAATTTAACAGTATAAACGAATTGATAATCGGACGAACGGTTTAGAACAAAAAATAGTTCAAATTTTCGAATTTTGTAATTAATGTGCAAATGTCACTATAAGGTGGCAGAATCTTGCATGCATGCATGTGCTCTCCCCTATAGGGAAAAGAACATGCAATCTGCCTGCCGCATTCTCAACCTTCCGGTGCGGCGCTTTTGATTAGATTCTCCCTTTAATAATAGAGATACAATAGTAATAAATAACGGATTTGCTAATCCTCAGGTGCCTGATATTTTCTTATGTCTCAGTCACCCATAAAATGTACATGAGTCGTTCTAGTTGCACTTTTTTTTAAACTATAGTTGCACTTTTCTGAGATGATTGAGACTTAAAAAAATCTTAGACGCCTGATTTTTTCTTATGTTTACCCACAAAAATATGCATGAGTTGCACGTTTGAGTTACACTTTTTTTTAAACTACAGTTATACTTTCTAGATGATTGAGAATTAAAAAATTCTCAGTCAACTGAGACATAGACAAACCCAATAAATAAACGTTTTGGTCCAGTACTGTTTGTTCGCCCGAATGGAAGGTTGGATTCGGCAGAAAAGAAGAGACAGCTAGCGACGAATCGTTGACACACTCCAGGGTGGACCCACAGACAGCTTAACCCGCAAAACCCGGCCGCACGAGGCCATAAAACCCATTCCACCAACACACTGTTTCGTCATTGTCTTGTCACTCCCAGCCCGACCGAGCCATCCATTCCCCCCTCCTCCTCCCCAAAACACCGGCGCCGGCCACCATGGCCGATTGCATCTCTTCCGCTCAGGACCAGACGTTGGCACCGATGCCCGCGGCATTCATCCGGAGGCTGTTCACGGACCCGCGCCTCTCGCCGGTTCCGGAGGTTCCTCAGCGCCGCCGTACTACGGGGATACGCTTGGACCCCGCCCAGGTGGGGACGGTCGCCGAAGCCATTCGCCGCGCCATCCTCAGCGGGGCGCGCGCAATCCCCTCTCTCAGGCCGCGCCAGGACGACCCGACCGACTCCGACTGGAGCGACGCCGACGCCGGCGAGGACGAGAGCAGCCGTGCTGTCGATTCGCACCTCGGTTATCCGCTGATTCAGTCGCTGGAAGTAGGCGGTGCCCGTATCCTCGTCCCTGCCTCTACGCCGCGCCGGAGAGATGCTCGACAAGGCGACGGCTTGTGCAGGTATGCCATTGGTGATCAGTTGGTTTCCGTGCTCATCCTTATTTCGTTTCCGTACTCGTCAGTCCAATTGGTGATTGATCATGTCCAATCATTTCTCGGTGTTTTCTCTTTGTGTCCAAGACAATCTTGCAGGGAGCTAGTTAGATTATCCTTGACCGATTAGTACAACCATTCGATTGGTACACAAGACAATCCGTGCGTACTTGCCGGATGTACGTTTCTTATAAGCTGGTTTGCTCATCACATTGTTCTAGCTGTTTCTTTTCTCTCTCTCTTGTATTAAATCTTTTTTTTTTATGTGCAGTCCTGTTGCCTGTTCTACATTTTTTTTATTTACCGAGTCTTCGTTGAGGCTGAAGATAGCAGCTTCTCACTCTCATCACAGCTCACAAGTTACATGTATAGAGGGTCTCCATGTAATGACAAACGGAAAATTCAACTCCTGCAGTGAAATTTACTCCATTTCTGAGGGGTTACACTGCCTAGTGATTCCGTGCTCTGATGCAAACTGCAGCCTTCTTGCAGCTCAAGTTTAAGCTGTTCTGTGGCTCTGAATAATCGCAATCTTAGCATCTGTCCACCAACTCTTCATTTATCAGTTTGGAGATTTGACTCGCGGCAGGTTGAGACAAAGTTAATACTACTTACAAGTTTTGTGCTGAACATATTTTGGGGAATATTGCTTTTCCTATTGTGGCATGTTTATTCTAATGTAGTGTTTTTTTCTTAGTTAACCGCCTATATCCACACAAAATCTTGGCAAATTAGGAGACTTGAATTAGTAGAAGCGGTCTGTAATTGTTAAATTACATTATGTGGTTCTTGGGATATATGCCATCAAAGTTAAATTTATTGATTTTCTTGACGAGGAAAATAATTGATTCGGCGCTTTGTCATGTATATAAAACTTCCATAAACCTTTTATGCACTTTTGAAAAGTAAATTCTGAAGTTAGTCTCGTCGATGTTACAGATTATCTGATCTGCATAATAACCAATGGATCCTCAAGACAGGCAGAGACACCTTAGCACGTCTTTGTGAGTTGACCAATGAATCAACCAGGATTTTGGTCTTGAGGCTCAAGATTACTACCAAACTTGTTGGTTTAATTAAGACGGAATTGCATGAGCAGAATTGGAAATTATGTCCAGAACTAAAAGAAGAATACTTTGCAGAGGTAGCTGGTCACTCTTTAGAGCAGATCATTGAGCTTGCATGTTCATTCAGTGATGCAAGATGGTCTGATGGCCATATTTCACAACAGCTGACTGTTTTTGATGCACTAGTTGATGTTTCATTCAATATATGGGTCTTGTGTTCCAACAGATCTGGTGAAGTTGCTGGTATCATTAATAAGATGGTGAATGCTTTTAAAGGAGTAATTCAGAGGACTTCAAATGACAGGCATGGCAGCAAAGAATATACTATTCACGAAGCAACTGTTTATCTTACACGAGTCCTGGAATTTTTCTATCGTAACAGAGATATGGTGCAGCCAATACTTGACTCTGAAGGTTACAACCCTAATCCTTGCTCTGACATGGTTAATTGCTGGCTATCCAAGGTCAAGGCAAGTGCAGAAACAATGTTCGAAGAAATGGGGAAACGGTATATATTCATCCTGAATAACACATACTATATTTTGCAAATGAAGCATCCAGGTTTACTCCTTCCCAATGTAGTGAGATACTTAGATGCACTGATTGAGCAATACATTAGGAGCTACCTTGTTGAATACTGGTTTCCACCTTTGTTGTCATATCTCGATGGTCATTCTCTGAAGAAGCCACGGCGTTCATCCTTGGATAAGTTTACTGAAAAATTCTTTAGTATCTGTGATCACCAGAAGACATGGAAAGTTCAAACCGAGATCAAGAAGATGCTCCGAGAAGAGATTGTGAAATTAATTGTTTCCAAATATGTATATTTCTCAGAGGTCCTGCAGGCAAATCAAGGTCCTCGTTGGCTCTCTCGGTTAAAGGGGATGTGGCGAACAAGATCTGAGAAACCGGAGTATACTGGCACACATTTGGCGGAGGTAATCCAAGGACTGTTCGAAAGATAATAGTGACGTGTACAGGCAGTTGCATATATCCTATATGAGCATTTGGAATGAGTTCTGTGTGATGGTTCCATGTATGTAATATTTTCAGGTATTAGCCTGCTTGCTGTATTAGCAAGATTCAGCGCTGGTGTGATGTATAGTTCCTGAGAGAATTCCCTGTAGCTTACACTTTACTTTCATGTGTAGTTTTTTCTGTTATGTATGTAATACTACAGGGAACCTTTTTTGAAAGATCTACAATAGAGAAACTTATAGTTCTGTTCCTGTTCAATGTATAGTTTTTTGTTACATGTATGCAATACTGTAGAGAAACTTAATAATTGTGTTCCTGTTCAATGTGTAATTCTCATATATTTGTGTTCAGTTTACGATTGACAAGTTGTATGAAACAGAAAATGGGCACACCAGCACATACATATTCTTGTTTTTCTTTTCCCTCTTCGGAAAAGAGAGGAAATTATTACATTATCCCCAGCTGGGGAACTTGCTATATTGTTTTCTACAAAAACGTGGCAATTGTTACAAATGATAATAATAAGTGCCTTTTGATTTCAAGTTATTGGGACCGAGTGTCTCTAGGTACAAGGCTGATTTCAATTTTGACTTTCACAAGCAATGCTGATATTTCAAACTTGTGCCCCCCAATTCACCCTCCAATTTTTTTGGCATCCTAATGTTACAAGACTATCATAGGGAACTAACTAAACAAAGCTGCCTTTTCAGGCTGAAGGCCTCCACAAGACCCCAGACTAAAGATGGTTATCACAGTAGTAAAGTTGTTGATGAACATACTAGAAACTATTAAGAATTCCAGTTTTAACTGTAACGGCAGTGCTCGTTCTGCACTCAGCTTTCCATAGTTGTCTATAGGAGTTGTTTTATGCATATGACACGACTTGTTTATGTCAGACTTTCATGGTTTTCTTAATCACGTGCTGCCAAATCAAACACTTCTCTTGAAAAGCCAATTTGACAAGGTAGGTGAGAACGACTGACTGGAGTGAACATTTCATATGAGCTGCAAAATACACACAATTTTGATAAATTTCAGGGTTTAATAACGACGAGTACAATGGGCCAGCAAAATAAGGTTGAACAGTTCAATCCCACTGGGGGTACTCCATCCATTTGACGTGTCTCCCTGCAAATGTAATTGGTTTTGGTAATCTCAATAACAATTTCATGAATTATCATATGGGGGTTCATCTTCCTAGCACGGATTTTGGTGAACCGTGATGATTGATCTACCGCGCTTGTCCCAACAAGGTTTAATTTTCGATATATACACCATTTTGGGATGCAAAAAGGTCTTTCTACCACGAAAAACAAGCTGTGTTGAAAGGTACCTTTTCTTAGTGCACGCAATTCACCAATAACATCCATCCCCCATTAATATCATGGTATGTCAACCTTGGGTCGTAGATTTCCAGCTATGATAGGTGATACAACTATTAGGTGCAACCAAAACACAAGTACATAACAAACATGTAACAAACATGTAAGGTTAAGTCAAAACACAAGTACATAGCACAAGTACATATTTTAGTCCTGGGTCACATATAGGAGAAATGTGGTGGCACATAATGCTATGTTTTAGTTATACTAATGCCCGAGGGATTTCATAAACACCATTCTCTGTTCATCTTCATTTCCTAAAACTTCATTGTCATAAACATGCCTTGACAATAAAGGGTTTTAAAAAATTGAAATCATTTGAGTTGAGAATAATTGATCTACAATTTTCTATGATTTATGTGCTAAGCAAATTTCCTTGAAAATAATATAGATGAGACAAATTTCCATGATTTTGAGACACACAAAAAAAAAGTGATAATATCACTATTTATTTTTTCAGGGGATTAATATCACTATCTCCATCGAATCTGAAAAAGGGATAAACATATTTTAGTTGATGAAAATATTATAAGAATGACATGCAAACTAAGATAATACAATAATTTAAAAATATGGTTTTATAATAATTTAATTCATATGTTTTAGGGTTTTGGAAAATAAGAAAAAAATTATATCCAAAATTGTTGTCATTAATTTTTTTCTCTGATGATTTGATGTACTACTTTCAAAAATATTATTTGTGATGATATTTTACATATTATTATTTTAACCAATTAATGTAGTGAGGAGTGAAATTAACATTCCTGAAATAAAACTTTTACGTATTTTGAAATGGTTGATACCAACACAGTTGTGAAAAGACTCATAAGTCACGAGTAAGAGCATATCCACTCGGCGCCTTCAAAGCCCCCCTTCCCCCAATAGCCCTATGGGACGCCCCGGGCGAAAAACGACTTTCAATCGCGCGACCCATAGGACTTTTTCGTCTGGGGCGGCCCGTTATTTCGACCGGGGCTACCAGCCCAACCCCGTGCCGTGGGGAGTGCTTCGGTAGCGCCATAAGAAACGGCACGTGCCGCCACGTAGGCGCGGTCGTCGGTGGGCTAGCCCAGTCGATCACTCGGCATCACCGGCGTGCCGATGCCCGATGCGCCTCGGCCGCGGGAGAGGGACTGGAACACCCAGGTCCTCCGCCATTACTGGCACGAGCTCACCACCGAGCAGCGCCGGCAGCAAGAGTGGGAGCCGTCATACACCGAGCGCTACGACGTCGAGTTCTGGCGGATCCATGCGGAGTGATTGGCGCGCTAGGACGGCCCTGGACCGACGCCACGGGACAAGAACGCCGTCGGGTGGTATGCCTTTTGGGGCATGCAGGGTCACACCCTCGACGCCGTTCTCGAGCACATCACCAACGACGGCGAGCCGCTCGACACTCCCCCGCCGGAGCACTTCGCGAACCGCTCGGACCGCTGGGCACCGAGGGGGACTGTAGCGTCTTCCTTGCGCTCGGGATCTTCCTCCTCGCGCTCGGCGATGCCATTGCCCCTGCGCGCTCCAAAGCTGGATCTGGGCACATGCGCCCTCGTCATCAGCGACGCCTCCTGCTTCACCGCTCGCCGCCCACTGCCACCGACGCCCAAGAAGGTGAAGACAGAGGTGAAGCCGGAGGCGCCGTCGACACTGCTGGAGGAGATGTACGCGACGCAGCAGCAGCTCGCCTCCCCGACGATCCCGAAGGTGTCGCTGTCGCGTTCGAGGCATCAAAGAACGTCGTCACGACGCTGCCTCTCCTGAAGGTATGCTGAGGTCGTTCCATGACCACATCTAGATCATCGGGACATCGTAACTCGACCACACCAACGACGACGAAAACGACGATGGTGGTTTCACCAGCGGCGCCAACGACAAGGAGGCAGTGTGCCTAGCGGCACCGGCAACGGCGGCTACATCGTCAAGGAGGAGGACTACGACGTTTTCCGCGCCTTCCATTAGATTTAGGTTTAGTTAGTTCAAGTTTTAGTTAAATTTTATTCAAATCTTGTAATTTTTTCTTAATATTTGAATGAAATGTCACTAGTTTTCGATTTTAAAAGTTTTAAAAAAAATATGGGGGCCACGAGTGGGAGAGGCTAAGGGCTCCTTTGATTCTTAGGATAGGAAATCTATAGGAATAGGAAACTTACAGTAATGAGATGTCATGCCTAATTGAATCGTATAGGAAGTGAAACTTTCTTTGATTGTGAAAGAATTTTCCATGAGGCATGAACTAATGCTTTTTTCCTATGGGAATTACACTACAAGATTCCTATGGGATATGATCCTACAAATCAAACAACTAGTATAGAAAATTTTCCTATAGGATCTAATCCTACAAAAATCCTTTGATATTCCTTTGAATCAAAGAGGCCCTAACTCATAAGCGTCATTTCGCCTGGACGGCCCTATAACACGCTTGTTCCGGCGCCAATCTGGGCATACTATGGAGCGAGTGGAGATGTTCTAATATTATTGTTGGACTTGCTTCATGTACCGTCGATTGTGGTGGTGGTGCAAGTGGTTTTTGTTGGTTTGGACATATTAGATGGGAAAAAGTCCAAAACAAACCTTGAACTCATAGGTAAAAGCTAAATGGAACCCTCAACTCCTGATCCCCGAAATTGGCACTCTGAACTTGTTGATCCCAGTCTATTTTGAACCCTAGATCTGTTTGGCGAACCAGGAATTTACAATCCCGACGGGGATTACAGGCTCCTCTCAATGACAGTGGAAAAAATTTGAAATTCGTACTTTTGAGTTTCAAAAAAAATCGAAATTTATTTAGGGAATACGCATACATGGTCCGTATATACGAGCGAAATTTCGACAAAAAACTCGTTTTATTTTGGGCTATAGAAAAAAGACAAATTCCTGACAGTATATAGTACTCGGTTTTTGAAAAATTTGAAATTCGTACTTTTGAGTTTCAAAAAAAATCGAAATTTATTTAGGGAATACGCATACATGGTCCGTATATACGAGCGAAATTTCGACAAAAAACTCGTTTTATTTTGGGCTATAGAAAAAAGACAAATTCCTGACAGTATATGTACGAGCGAAAGTTGTCTTTTTTATATCTCCAAAATACACGGTATTTTGAAGAGAAATTTCTGACGTACGTTCCTGCCATATATATCTATCTGTATATTTTTAGGCCAAATTTTTGGAGACTCGGAAATACATTTTTTAAAAATTTGGACGAAATCCCAACTCAAACAGGTCCAGGGTTCAAAATAGACCGGGATCAACAAGTTCAGAGTGCCAATTTCGGGGATCGGGAGGATTCCATTTAGTTTTGCCTATGAGTTTAAGATTCGTTTTGGACTTTTTCCTATTAGATGCCACCCTGGTGCAATAGAAGACAAGGCCGTGTCGACGAGATCAAACCGATTTCAGTTGATTTCGTGTTTAAATTAGATTTGCTTGTTTCCGTTTTATTTTTAGGTTATTTGTACTAGCTATCTAAAGCCGGTCATGACTTTATATATACCTATATCAATATCAATCTAAGGCCAGGTTAACATAGAACATTTCGTCTAAGAAATACAGAAGTGATTTGACATTTCATCTTCGCACAAAATAACTATGAATGATGCGGATGATTTAGATTGTCTTGGTCAAGCTGGCATAGAATAGAGTAATAGACATACGGAGTACTATCGAAGTACTATACAAATTCCTGCGGTCGTTAGAGCAACTCTAGCAGTGCCCGCAACACTCCGGCACCCACAAAATTCCGGCGGGAATGCGGGTTGCGGGCCGGGCATCCGCTCTAGCAGGGCCTGCAATTGGGCCGGCCTGCAAAAACGCGTTACGGGCCCCCGCTAATCCCCGCGGCCGCCCCCTACAAGTACGGGCCGGCGGAGCGAGTGCGGGTCGAAACCCTCACTCCTCCGCCGCGAAACCCTAGCCGCCGCCAGCACCTCCGGCGAGCTAATCGGCCCGCGCTGCGTGTAGATCGGCGATGTGGAGCCGCCATGGAGGATGCGGCCACTTCGGCCTAGGGGGTGGGCGGGTCGGAGGCGGAGGCGGCGGCCGCGACCGCGACGACGAGCACACGCGGCGCCGCAAGTGCGGAGGCGGCGGGGGCGGCCGCGACGACGAGGTGGAGAAGAAGAGGAGGAGGAGCATCGGCGCGAAGAAGCGCGCGGCGCTGCGGTGGTGCAACCGCGACGAGTCGCCGCCGCCGAGCCTGCGCGCCTACGCGCCCGCGTGGTTCCGCCGGCCGCGCCGCGCCATCGCCGAAGGTGAGGGGAGCTCCCGCGCCGCTCCTCCCTCCCCCGCGTCGTCTGCGGTCGCCCCCAACTCCGGCCTCATCTTCGCGCGCAACGACGAGGAGGAGCGCGCGGTGGTGGCGGCGGCCATCCGCGCGTCGGAAGCCGCGCTCGCGCAGCAGCTCCGCCGCGAGAGGTTGGAGACGGCGATGGCCATCGCGGCCGTGCGCGCGCGCGAGCGCCAGGAGGCCGCGGATCTGGCGGCCGCCTTGGACAATGCGGCGGCGGAGGAGGACGGCCGCAGCGGCATGGACGTCGACGTCGTTGTCCTCGACGACTAGGATGGCCACCGCGCCATGGAGGTTGCCCCGAGCTCGATTTTGGCCAAATCGGGGCCGCGCCACCGCGCCGCCCCCGGCGAGCTCGCTCCAGTATATAGGTTTAGTTGTGCGCATATATGCGCATTTTGCGATGTAAATTAGAACGATGTATGAACTATGCTGCGGATGATGAACGCGCGACAATGAAGTTCCCAGGAATTTTCGAAAAAAAATTGCAGTTCTATTATTTGCGGGCACTGATCTGCACCGTGGCCTGATGAACTGCATTTTGCGAGTTCAGTCGCCTGGAACTCGTGAGTTCAGTTCTCGCGAATGCGGGCACTGCTAGAGTTGCTCTTAGAATACGGGGATAACGCGTCCGGCGGTAACTAGGAGGAAATGTACACGGCAGCTCATCGCTTGACTCCGGAATCCGGATGCGAGGGGAACACGTCTCCATGGGAAGGTCATCGTTGACTTCGTTACCGCGTAGATCGCCAGACGCTCCTACTTAAATCTTGCAACCCAAGCACATCTTCCCTCCCGCCACCTAAATCTCCAACTATACGCGTAAGAGTAGAAGCAGCAAGAGCAAGAAGATGAAGTTCACGGGTGAAGCATCGTCAGCTGGCGGTTTGGATCTTGCTAGCCTGGCGGAGGCATCGGAGCTGGTCCGCTAGGTTTCTCGGGCCGTTGAGGGACTGGCCACCAAGATCCAATCGCGCGTCGGCCTGCGCGGGTGGACGCGGAGACGCGGGTGGAAGGCCGCCGCCTCAGAGTTGGAGGCGCTCAAGGTCTGTATGCTCAAGATCCGGTTTTTCTTTGCCGGCGCCGAGCCACGGCGTGCCGGAGACGATTCGCTGGCTCAGCAGGCCAGGGACGCCGCCTATTTAATCGAAGACCTTCAAGACATGATAGAGTACCGCAGGCTTGAATCTAACCTAGCCCCGCGCGCCAAGTTTCTCGGTCATCAGTTGAAGCTGCTTCAAGCTTTGAGGTCTCAATGGAACTGCCTGCTTGGTAATTCAAACAAGATCATAAGGGACATCAAAGTTGCGAATGAAGAAACTCGCAGGCTTGGCCATCTGCTGGTCAATGGCGCAGGCACACCGTCCAATCTGCTGCCGCCGCCGCCACTGCCGCCTGTTTCGGGCAGGGTTCACACGCTGGTTGGGCGCGACAAAGAGAGAGATGACCTCGTACAGATGCTCATCCAGCCAAGCGGCAAGGATGTTGTCTCCCTTGTTGGTATGGGAGGGATTGGGAAGACCACGCTCGCTCACATGGTATCCAACGATGCAAGAGTCAGGCAGTATTTTGATGTCATATGTTGGGTATCCCTTTCCAGTGTTTCCAGCAAAATGGAGCTCGCAGCAGAGATCTTAAGGTCGGCCCAACCAGCATGGGATTGCTCTGCTGAGAAGATGGTGGATGTTCAAATGCTTCAGTCTGAGCTCCGTCGATTCGTTGCATCCAAAAGGTACCTGATTATTCTGGATGGTGCATGTACAGCACCGATGAAATCTGGCTGGACATGCTCACTGCTCTGCGGTCTGCAGATACTGGGAGCAGAATTCTGGTGACTTCTCGCATGAACAACATGCCTCACATGCTGGGTACATCACAGATGTACACTGTAAATCCGCTAACTAGCGACCACTGCTGGGAGCTACTTAAGGAATATGCTTTTCCGAGTGATGGTGAGGATGTCCATCCAGATCTGCTGCTGATCGGGAGGCAAATTGCTGCAAAGATTAATGGATCACCTTTGGTTGCCAAGGTGGTAGGAGGGATACTAGGAGCTACAAGGAGCAAAGCGCACTGGGTGAGTATCATGGAAACAGAATTACACGATGACACTATTTCCCCTGTCCTATGCTTGAGCTATAAGTACCTGCCGGTACACCTCAAGCGATGCTTCGCGTATTGCAGTTTATTTCAGAAGGACTATAAGTTTGACCCTGCACACTTGTGCCGCCTTTGGATTGCCGAGGGTTTTATTAAACCACCAGACAGGGATGAGAGAAGGATGGAAGACATAGCTAGAGAATATTTTGATCAGCTCCTTTCACGCTCATTCTTCCAGGAAATCAAACTTGGATACAAGACATACTATTTTGTACATGACTTGGTCCATGATCTTGCAAAGTCTGTTGCTGCAGAGGACTGCTTTCGTATTGAGGATGGCATGAACTGTGACATCCCATCAACAGTTCGCCACCTGTCGGTCACTGTGAATAGTCTAGCTGATCTTACAAACTTCTGTGGGCTTGAAAAGCTGCGCACTTTGTTAATCCAGCCATCACTTCCGTCCTCCTCCAGTTGCTCCAAAGAGGATTTTGCTGTGAGTTTAAAATGTCTCCTTCAGAAGTCAAAACATCTGCGTGTTCTCGATCTCAGTGGTTTTAAATCAGAAGAGTTGCCCCGGTGCATTGTTGACTTATTGCACCTCCGTTACCTATCTATTCATGGTTCCATCCAGAGGCTTCCCGAGTCGATTGGTAAGCTCCTGCATCTGCAAACATTGTGCTCCACTGAAAAATGTTCCCTAGATAAGCTTCCTGCAAGCAGTAGTATGCTAGTCAATCTGCGTCACCTTGTTGTCGAAACAAAGTATACTGCAGGATTGGTGGCTATTGGTCGGCTAGCTAACCTGCAGGGATCGCTTGAGCTCCACGTTGAGAAGAGGAAAGGCTGTAAAGTGGAAGAGTTGAGAGACATCAATGGTCTCCGTGGGGTACTCAAAATAAAAGGTCTAGAAAATGTTTCAAGCTATGAAGAAGCTTGCAAGCTGAGTTGAATAAGAAACCATATCTTCATTCTCTGAATTTGGAATGGAGCTCTGCTAGCAGAAATAACTCCCTTCCTGCTGATGCAAAGGTACTTGAAGGCTTACAGCCGCACCAAGACATAAAGGTACTTAACGTTAGAAGGTATTGTGGCACCAAAGCTCCAAGTTGGCTACAGTCATTGCAGCAGCTGCGTTCCTTGCACCTTACAAATTGCAGAGTTTGGCCATGCTTCCTCCATTGGGGCATTTGGGATCACTCAGATACTTACACATGAAGGAGCTGTGTGCAGTTGACCGAATCGGACATGAGTTCTATGGCACTGGTGATGTGGCATTTCCATCCCTAAGATTCCTTGAATTTGATGATTTCCCAAGGTTGCATGAATGGTCTGGAATAGAAGACAGAAAGTCATTTCCATGCCTTGAAAGATTAGTTATAATGGATTGTCCAGAATTGGTCAAAATTCCTCCCTTCCTCCCAACTACTCGTGAAGTTACCATTGAACGTACACGGTTCATGCCATATATGAGGCTTGCCCCTTTTTCTCAAGTTCAGAGAAGCTCCAGCTGGATGTATTCACAACTTCTGTCGACTTCAACGGGTTACTCAGTAAACAGCACATAGAAGCCATTGAAGCCTTAAATATAAGTGGTGCTGAAGAAGTCATTGCTACTGAAGAAATAGGGTCCCTTGTTTCTCTGCAAAAGATGCAGCTTTGTCGGAGCAATTTTACTGACCAGAAGCTCAGTAGTTTCTCAGTGCTCTGCCTTGTCTGTCCTCGTTGGAGATAATAGACCTGCCTAACGTAACATCTCTTCCAGCATCGGGAGCACTTAGGTTCTGCACAATGCTCACTGAGTTTTCCGTGCGCAACTGCCACTTGTTTCAGTCTATGTCATCATTGCAGTCTTTTAATGCACTGCAGTACCTGGTGATCGACAGATGTCCTAAAGTTACTGCAACATCATTTCCGTCGAACTTCAGGAGCCTATCATCTCTCAAAGTGCTGAGAATATCATACTGCCCAGAGCTCCAATCTTTACCGGTGTGTGGTCTGCCTCCTCACTGGAAACACTTCATATTATTGGGTGCCACCCGGAG
>QRDG01000729.1:0-75075 GCA_012064385.1 Puccinellia tenuiflora
TGCCCCCCGACAAAGCCCAAGACCATCTTCACACCTCCGCGAGCACTGGATCGAAGCCGTTCATCGAGAATGAAACTGCTTCGGCTAGTTCAGCTTCTAAGCTGGCAAGGTTCGCTGGGGGCTCGGGGTTGCCGGGAAAGAACTTCTCGGCAAGCTCTTTTCCCGAAGAAAGAATCTTCGGGATGAGTTCTCCTACTTCCAAAATCCGGTCAAGCCGGTTCTCTCCGCCGTAGCTCATGGCCATAACCCGTTGGAGCTGCAAAAGGTGAAGTTCAGTTATAATTGGCTAAGACAGAAAGCAATGAGTTTGAGTTTTTTCAAACTTACTCAGAAGCTGGTTGTCGATAGCCAGCGACTCATCGAGGCGCTTGTCAAGCCGGTCCTGGACTTCATTAAGGGCATCCTTGTGACTCCTGCCTCTCTGTTTCCAGAATCTGTTCGGCTTTGTCAATGTTTTTCTTGGCCATCTCCAGCTCCGCCGCCATTGATTGGTTAAGCTTATTTAAGCTCAATGTTTTCGTTGTGGAGTCGGTCGACAATGCTGGCGTTCTCAGCAAGTTCCTTAGCTTTTATAATGGCGTCTACAAGACAAAATGTCAGTAGTATAAAAATACCCATTATAGAAAGTTAAGTTTCGACATTAATACCTTGGTATTGAACCCGGTCTTCCTCAAGCCCTTCGATGATGGCGTCTTTGTTCGCCAGCTCAGTCTTTAGCCGGCGCATCTCCTGATTTCGCACACCCAAACAATTGATGGTTTCATCAGCGCCAATTTTCGGTGGATCTGCGTAAGGAATTGCTAAAAGCCTAAAGCTATATTTATAAGTTAAGGTGGTTACATGATGAAATTTCATGGCTAGGGGGCTAAGTGTATGCATGCGCATTAACTCGGATCACTATGTCGGCTAGTTCTAATAACTTAAGATGTTTACCTGGTAGTGCTCGCGGAGAAGCGTCATGCGGCCTCAAAGCTATCAGCAAAGTAATTCTGCTGATCTTCAAGGATCTCTATGACATCAAAGGTGTCATAAGCCTTGGTGTGATCCAGCTCGTCGCCGAGGTGCTTTCATGAACCGGCTCATGAATTCCGGCTTGATGCGCCCCTCCTCGTCGAAGGCTTCTGCTTTGATTGGGGGAAAGGTTGGGGCATCATTAGCCGGAGCTTCAGCCCTTGGTGAGGAGGTTTCTTGTCACTTTCCCCGTCATCTCCATCCACTGTGGTGGAGGAATAACCCCGGCTCTCCCAACAGGTCGAGCCGTCACCATGGTGCGGGTATTCTCCTCTGTTGGGTTCGGCTCTGGAACTGAAGGAGTTGGGGGAGGGATGGCAGGAGAGGCTTTCTTCCTTGTGGCAATCGTCTTTATTTTCAGGGGAGCGCCCTTCTTTATCCTGCAAAGGTAAAATATTAAGTTTAGCAAATTCGGCATTGCTGCAAAGGAAGGAGGAGATGTTATCAGTCAACTTACCTTCTTGCTGGGGATGTTGAGCCCAGCGAGAGCATCGTCATCTTCGGACGACTTAGCGCCAATCGTGGTCGACTGGATCTTCCTCTTCCAGCTCTCTGCAGTAGCCGATGAAAAGGAGATGGACCGAGTGGGCGCCTTGCTGGACGAGGGCTTGCCAGCAGGGCGGATGTCGGAAACTCCAGGAATCTGATGTATTGCACGTTAGTCCGACAAAAGCAAACCCGAATCTCTCAAAGAATTGAACTTTAGTTCATCAAAGTACCTTTGGGGGAGGGTTGGTTGCCGTATACATTGGCAATGATTCTTCATATTGCCGGCCTTCTCTAGGCCGGGCTTTGACAAGCTTGTTGAAGCGAGCCTCAAAGAGGTCTTGCTCCAAGTCTTCCTTGTTGATCCGCATGGGATCAGATTCACCCGTGTACTCGCATAAAAGACGAGCATGATGTTGGAGGGGCTGGATCCGTCTCTTCATCCAGCAGATTATGATGTCCTCCCCAGTCAAGGGAGGAGTGCCGGATGTCAACTGCGCAATCCTTGCTTGAATGGCAGCATGGTCTGCCGGTATTCCAGCTGACGGCTTCTTTTTCCATGAAGGCAGGGGCGTGCCGGCTTCATCTGTGAAAGGGGCAAGCCCCTGCAGCCGGTTTGGTGGCGCCACGTCCTTGCAGTAGAAGAAGGTGGACGCCCATCCCTTTGCCGAATCAACGATTGGCACCTGAGGGTACCAATCAATATCCCGGCGGCAGTTGAAGCTGATAGAGCCGGCCACCAGCAGCTCCTTGTTTACAGTTTGCCTCTTGACTAGGAAGCATCGTTCGAAGAAGTCTAACCTAGGTTTTATGCCTAAATAGCCTTCGAAGAGTGCTACAAAGCCGGAGATGTATAACAAACTGTTTGGAGTGATGTTGTGGAGCTGGAGGCCGTAATGGTCTAGGAGCTCTACCAGAAAAGCCGAAGGCGGCAAAGAGAATCCCCTAATGACGTGGGAAGATAAGAGTACCCGTTCATCGCTGATGGGAGTAGGAGCAGGGTCGCCGAAGGCGGATCTCCAAGTCGGCGTCGACTCAGAGGATGGAAGAATGGCTCCATCGGCCTCCATCCCCTTCAGCTCGATCTCATCCACCACAGAGCAAACCCAATTGTGAGACGGGTTGTTGGCCGCACCTTTATTGTTGCCGGCTTCGTCTTCCTCCTCCTCCTCGCCGACACTGATGTCTTTAGCGGCAGCATCGGCAGCCGTAGAAGCGGAAGCCACTGTGGCAGCGGCTTCGGCTGCGGCTTTTGCCAAAGCCAATTCATCGCGGCCTAGAGCGGTGGAGGTACTCGCCGGAGTTGAAGAGGATGCAGGTGCACCGGCGGATGGCTCAGAAACGGCAGCGGCGGCGGCTGTGGTTGCGGAGCCCCCCATCGGCGGAGCCAGATCGGTCGACGCCGCGTCGATCGCTGGAGAGCTAGGGATGCTCGATGCCATGGAACTCGAGGGAGAGATGAAGGAGCTCGGGAGGAGATGAGATCTGGAGGAGTTCGGTGCTAGGGTTGCAAATGGCCTGGTGGACGCGACGGAGACGAGGCGATCAACATTTATAGCGGAGCGCCGAGATGTGTGCAACGGTCAGGAGCCGAGTTTCTCGCCACGTGTCACGGGATCGAGCCGTTGGAGATGTTTCCTTCCCTCGGACGCCTCGGTTTCAGCGTGGGAAAAACGGAAACTAGTCCCTCCATTCAAAAGATGCTTCTCCACTCACACTGATGGGTCTGACATAACCGTCAAATCGGCGGACGCGTGTCATTACTCATCCAAGTGCTTTTCGGCATTCAAAGCCGGCACAATGAAATCGACAAAGCTGTTCGACATGATTGTACGTTTCTGGGAATGCTCCAAGACTGAAGACGGATGATGAATTTCCCGGACAACACATTGCCGGAAGATTGAAGCCAGCCGCTAAAGTACTTGAAGCTTTCCCGGGGCTACTGTTGGGGTTATACCGAACAGATATCCTCGCAGGGGAGACTAAAAGCCAGCATACCAGGGTGGCCCAGATTGGTGGCAAGCCGAATCCGGCTTGCCGGGCGGCCCAGTATGATGAAGCTCAGGAGGCCCATCCGGCTAAAGGAAGATTCCAGAAGCCGGCCTGCATTGCAGAAGACTTAGCCCACAAGGCAGGGCCCAAGCCGAATTAGAGTAGGACTCTGTATTTAGTCGGTTAGGTTTCCTCCTGTAAGCCCTAGGTCCGGATGCATATATAAGCCGGCCTACGGGACGCCTTAGGGCACGCTCTCAATCTCGATACACTATAATCGGCGATATTGCCTTATAGTGAATTATATCAGCACATAGGGTTTCGCCACTGTTGCGAGATCCGAAGCTGGGTAAACTCTTGGACCACCTGTTGCCGGATCACCCCACATCTCCAAAACCCATCTCTCTACCTAGCTCGATGGCAACCCCTGCTGCGGCTAGATTCGAAAATACCACGACAAAACACATGATTGGAACAAAACTAACACATGCAAAGGGGCAAGTAACTTTCAATGTAAATGAGTTAGGTACAAGTTACCGCCAGGAGGAACATTGGGTATAAGATAGATATGTGATAATCCAATTGACTCGGCTTGAGGAAATATAACCATGAAGATCCCTTACTTCTTTAAAAGATAGCCAAGTCTCCAATGTCCTCCAATACAACCTATTGATCAAGTTTGAGCTTGTTGGTCCCCAACCAAGTTGGGTCCTAAGAGATTAGTCACAATAGGTTTGGGAACCCAAATGGTTCTTTTCTTGACACCACTTTGAGTTCCCATATATTTGGCAAACACATTGCCAACCCTATCCTTCCTAATAGAGTAAACATCCTCAATGATAATTGGGTTGGATAGGGTACCGTTAGTGCATGAAGAAGCCAAATGCCCCTTCTCACGACATAGATAGCAACATCGACTCTTCTCTTTCTTCTTTATAGGCTCCTCAACTTGAGGAGCATTGACTTGAGTCTTCTTAGGAGGTGGCCGTTGTTCAACTCATGGTTGAGCATGAGATTGAACAAGAGGCTGCTTCCCCACTAAGAGGCTTCATCTTCATTGGGCAAGATCTAACATGATGCCCTTTAACCTTCCACTTGAAGCAAGTAATCTTGGCCGAATTCTTGACTTGTTCTTGGCCCTTCTTCTTGTCAAACTTGGACTTGTTCTTGTTGTTGGATTTGAATCCAAGTCCACTCTTGTCATTGGGGATTGTTGCACACTCAACAAGTTGTCAAGTGTGGTCTTCCCTTCATGATGCTTTACCAAGCCTTTCTTCAAAGAAGTGGCTTGGGCCTTGAGCTCATTCCTTTCCTCTACATGGTTAGTGATAACACAAGAACTAGAGGAGGTAGATGCATCATTGTTAGAGCAACAAGGCAAGGAAGTAATTCATCACATGATGTGCCAACATTCTGAGTGGATGAACTACGAGGAATAGCACATGGCAATATAGCATTATTAGTAGAGGATGCCATTGTTCACATGAGGCTCACTAGATGTTACCTTGGTAGTGATAGCCTCATGAGCTAACTTTAGCCTATCATGGGATACTAGAAGATCATCATGAGAGCTAGATAGCTTCTTATGACTTTCTTCCAATTTCCCATAATTGCTAGTTAGCAAATCAAGTTGAGCCCTTAGCTCAACATTCTCCCTTAGAATGGATGCTTCACAAGAAGTAGAGTTAGTAGCACAAGCATCATCATTAATGGCAATGGGAGAACAAGAAGGAAGCTCTTTTAAAATTTGAGCTTGAAGTTTATCATGAGACTTGCGAGAGAACTTTCCAAGGACTTGAGATCCTTTTCTAGTTTCTCATTAGCCTCAAGAAGTCTAACATTTTCAACTACAAGCTCACTATTTTTAGTTTTTAAGACTTTAGCAAGAGCTTGAGCATGATCATGTTCTTTTCTTAATTTAGACATATCTAGATTATTAGACTCCTCAAGATCCACAAGAGTTTCCTCAAGGGTCGACCTACGACCTTTCTCTTCTTCAAGAGCAATAGAGAAGTCCGCAATCTCATTGGTATAATCACGCTCACGAGCTTCCATTTATCAATGGTGTCTTCATACTCATCAATAATATTTTTTACTTTCATCAACAATAGACATGATGTTTAAGAAAGTAGAGGAAGCATTATCATTTTTACGAAGAGCATGAAGGACAACATATTTCATATTATCTAGGAGAGCATCATTATCAACATCATCATTATTATCATCATCATTATTATCATCATTATCATTACTTGTAGATTTAGCCATAAGGCAAAAGATAGTTGATGAAGATGAACCATTAGTTGATGCATCACTTAGATTCACATCTTGTTTCATAAAGATTTGGATTTCCTCTACATTGTTAGGAACACAACGACTAGAGGAAACGCAAGCATTTTGATCATGGCACTAAGATATAGCTAGCATATCATCATGAGATTTATTCATGCAATTTCTACATGATATGCAATGACTATCAACACAAGCATGTAAGGCATTTATAGTGCTAGAAATGTTAAGTCCTAAGATGAAGCATTGCAATGAGATGGAGACAAAGGATCATCAATAGTGAACTCACTATAAACATTGCAATGACCATCACTACTCACCATGTCATTAGTTTGTGGCTTACCACATGTAGGTGAGGTAGACGAGGTTGAGAACTCATCACGTCCAGAGGTGGAGGGGAAACAATCATCCTCGATAGCCATGGACTTGCCATATTTATCTTCAAGCATCATCCATAGCTCATGAGCATTTCCATAGGGCATGATTGACCCAAGAACTACATCACTTAAAACATGGACAACTGCATTAGATACTAGAGAATCGAGATAAGAGATTTCCTCATCCTCTAAAGACACTTTTTGGGAGGTCCTTCGGAGTAGGAAATCCCATATCTATGATTCCCTCTATAATTGGACCCATGTCCCTAAAAGATTAAGCATGTGATTTTTCCAAACATCATAATTTGTGCCATCGAATATAAAAGTAGGATCGTGCACTAATTTACTAAACGACATCTTTGCTCTCAAGGTGGTGAAGCCTAACAAGGAGATACCTTGCTCTGATACCAATTGAAAGAACGAGATGTCGCCTAGGAGGGGGGGTGAATATTTTTTTTACGTTTAAGGCTTGATAAATGCGGAATCAAACTAGTGTTTAATTTATCAAGCACAAAACCTAATACACTAGGTTCACCTATGTGCACCAAAAACTTGCGCTGGGCAAGTTAAACAACAAGGATAGCAAGATATATAGAACTTCAACCTCGATGGCTATCACAAGGTAAATGCATAAGTAAAGGGGTTTGGTTATAGAGATAACTGACACAAGTGGAGACGGAGGTTTGTTTCCCGTAGTTCCTTCCCAATGGAAGTATGTCTACGTTGGAGAGGTGTGGAGGCTCCTTGGCCCTCCTACAAGCACGTCCGTGCTCACCCTATTCTCCGTGAGCTCCTCCCGTGGGGAATACCCGATGGGGGATTTGCTCATCCACTATGAGGCTGTCTTGAGGGCGTTGACCAAACCCGTACAATGAGGTATTCTTGAGGGCGTTGACCAAACCCGTACAATTTTCCTGAGCCTACCTCCACACAATAGGAGGATCCCGTAGCACACACAACCGTCTAGGGTGCACAATGCACCCAAGAGGCACAAGCTCTTGGGAGCCCTATGCACCCAAGAGTAACAAGCTTCTCGAACTTCAATCCCACGTATCACTATGGGGAACTCAAATCGATGCACCAAATGCAATGGCAAGAACACACTAAGTGGTCAAGTCCTTCTCTCTGAAATCCAATCAAAGCAACTAATGATAGGGAGGGATTTGAGAGGAAGAACAAAGGAGGAACACAAAGCAACTCCAAGATCTAGATCTAAAGGGTTCCTCTCACTTAGAGGAGATAAGGTTTGGTGGAAGTGTAGATCTAGATATCCTCTCTCTTTTCCCTCTAAAAGGAGGCAAGAATCGTGGAGGGATGGAGAGAAATCAAGCTCTCAAGAAGGTCAACAATGGAGGAGAGAGAGAGAGCCAAGAGTTGGGCAACCATTGGGGAAGAAGGCCCCTTAAATAGGTTGCCCCGAAATCCAACCGTTGGGGGCAGATTCGCGTAGGGGCGGTGATAACCCCCAAGAGCAGGGGATCACTGTAGCACCTCTCAATGTGGAAGTAGGGTATCGATCCGCAGGAGCAAGAAGGAAAAGTTATCTATTCCCTACAACTAAAGTGTCACAAGTTTTAGTTGATCATGCACTAAACAAGTTTAAATGACAAGATGCTTGATTTAATGGATGGAAGTTTTAAAGTAACAAAACAAGAATGTAAAAGTGTCCCAATATGATGTAAATATGATCGAAATCTTCCTAAAATCATTATAACCCTTATATGATGCAAATATGATTGAAATATGAGTAATATAATGCAAAGTTCATTTATGCATTTTACATGCATCTGGCGGTACTAACCGCCAGAGGCGGCGGTACTACCGCCCCACGCGTTTCAGCCCACCAACGGCTCTCAAAAGAACCCGCAGTAGCGGTACTGCCGCCAGAGGCAGCGGTACTACCGCTGGGGTGAAACAGAGGGCATCAACATCGGCACTGCTGGCGGCACTGCTGGCAGTGCTGCACAGCCCAGGAGAGGGCCCAAAGTCCCCAACAGCGGTACTACCGCCAGAGGCGGCGGTACTGCCGCTGAGGGCTAACAGAGCACCTCCCAGGCGGTAGTGCTGGCGGTGCTGCACAGCCCAGGAGAGGGCTCAAAGTCCTCAGGAGCGGTACTGCCACTGAGGGCTAACAGAGCACCTCCCTGGCGGTGGTGCTGGCGGCACTGTTGGTGGTATCACCGGCGCTACTGCCGCCGGAGGCAGCGGTACTACCGCTGCAAAGAGAAAAACAGCAAAACCCTGAAATTGAATAACTTTTGCTAGGAAACTCCGATCGAGGTAAATCCAATTTTGTTGGAAAGAGGACGACAAGGGCTACCCAACAAAAAGTAGAAATATTGAAACCAATCAAGGGAGATTTTGCTAATAAATGGAAGAGTGAAACCTTCCGCACGGATGGACCGGCAAAATCTCCAAAACCGAAAACGCAAGAGAAGATGCATACGAAATCCGTTTTCGGTGAACTTGGCCTTGTCATGACAAGCACGACAAGCATCAAGACCACACCACGATAAGAGCCAAATAAGAACCAATAAAGATGATGCCAAGGATGCAAAGGTTTGATCTCTCTATGACGATACGATCAAGATACTCACTCGAGAGCCCCTCTTGATAGTACGGCTATCTATCCTATAACCCGGTCTCTCAACTAACATCATGAGACCGGTAAAATAGAAACCCTATCAAGATCATACCATTGCTTTGCGCATAATCCACTTGAGCTACAAGATGACGATCTTTGTCTTCTTAAGATGGACCACCTTTCTTGATTGTGCTCCGCTCGGTGAAGACTTGCAACATGCTCCCCCATACACCAAGATGGGAGAGGCACTCTTCGACATATCTTCACTTGGCCTTTATCTTGATGATGATCACCACATGACACCATCCTCCATGGGATACCTAGGATATCCCTTTCTTTGCATGCTCATGTAGAAATGCCTAACCACACATAGAGATACAAGCACATAGATCATGGGTTAGTTCACAAGGCTATATTGACAATTGCTTACCATACCATGGGATCATACAATCCCTCATGGTACATTCCTAGCCTTGTGTGTTGATCAACTTGCACTTAGCCTTGATCAACATGAACTCTTCTTCTTTTAGCCTTGACTCCAACATATGGAGTTCAAGTATTGCTATGGACCAAACCTACAAGTATAGCTCAAAGCACACATTAGTCCTTAAGGATTGTGATGCATGTAAAATGCATACATATACTTTGCACTATAATACTTGTATTCCATTCATATTTGCATCATATAAGGGGTATATTACTGTTATTTAATGATTTTTGGTAATTAATAATGATTTCCCCTTTTTATGGAATTAATCCTGCGCAGGCAGAAAACCCCTATTTCTTTCCTTATTTATTTCAGGGCCTTAACGATGTCATAATGAGCTGCAAATTTACGGGGATCATTATTTTCGAAGGAGGAAGACCTAGGAGCGAAGGAAGCAAGCAAACGGAGGCCGGAGGGGCGAAAGAGGGTGCCCCACGCGGCCAGGTACAGGGGCCACATGGGCCCACCTCTTTTGGCCCTCGTGGCCCCGTTTGCGACGATCCTTCTTCCCGAAGCTTCCTCGTGACCTAAAAACACCTATATAAAGAGCCCCCCGACGTTTTTCGGAGGGAGAGCCGCCACACGAGAGAAACAAGAAACAGAGACCAGGAGGCTGCAGATTGGAGGGGAGAAACTCCGACGGAGCGCTGCCGGAGAGGTCTCCTTCTTCTCCATCGACATCTCCACCGTCTCCATGATGAAGAGGGAGTAGTCCACCTCTGGACTGTGGGTTTGTGGCAGTAGCATATGTATCTCTCTCTCCCTTGAGCTTCACTAATTAGCACCGTATGAGCTGCTGAACATGATTACGGTCATCGTTGTATTAGCTTTATGGTGGATCTTTTTATGAGTTAATATATGTTGAGATTGCAATGTTTATTTTAGTTATGAAAGTAGATGCATATTATGTACCCCGTTCTTGTATCCTTGTTTTGATCAAGCATGTTTATGAGAGCGTGTGAGGGGGAACGTGTGCATTAGTTGGAGTAACGGGGGTGGTGATGTGATAAGCTGACAACTTAATATCGCGATCCATTGGGTGTTTACCTTAATTTGTTGCCTCACTAGGGATAAACCAAAATACCATGTTGCAAGGTATGAGGAGTGACAAGCCTCTACCTATGACTAGATCCAGCATGTTCTTATTTTCACTTCATGTCATTAATCTTAAGGCTATACTCTGAGTCATCTTAATTACTGAGGTGTTATGATTTAGTTCGCATCTTGGTGGAGTATAAGTGAGACTAATAATCAAAAGGTCTCTACGTTAGGACGTGATGCCCATATAATTAGTAACATGTCATTAAACTTGTTTGCAATCTCATATGTTAATGGGGGATTTGATTTTTTGCCCCGCTTTACATGGGTTCTATCCAATTTGCCCCTATTTACTTTGACCTCTACTATTTGCCACGCTTTTCCTTGAACGTTGATTATTTGCCCTTTTGTATTATTTTTGTCCTTTTAAGTGAATAGACAACATATGCAAGACAATTATACCCTGCCGGTACGCACCAGACTCGATTGAAAATAGCTTCTCACCAGTTCCTCAGTTCCTCTCCAACGGATGATTCCCAAGCTTGCACAGCCGGCCGTCGCCGCCGCTCGCTGCTGTTCCCCACGCCCAAACCTGCAGGCTGCAGCTAGCTGCCCAGATCCTCCGCCTGCTCCCCTTCTCCGACACATCTTTGCCTGGCGACAGCGCTACTGCCTCGTGTCCTTCCGACCTTCTCCTCGGAACGAGCTCCGCAGCGCCGACGGTGCCTAGTGCAGTTCGGCTCGTCGGGAGGAGAGCCTGAGAGGTGCAGCAGCAGCCGTACATTGCCGCCAGCGGGAGAAGGCGCCATGGATCCGCCCCTCTCCTACTCTCTGCTGCTCGCCGGTGCTTCCATCGCAGGCTTGCCGACGGAATCAAGCCGTGCTCCCTAGAATCCCGCGGGGGAGATGTCTCCGTGCACCTCCGCAGGGGAGATACGCCGTGCTCCCCGGAATCCAGCTGCCAACCGCCCTCTCTAACTCCGACCGCCGTGAGGGTTGTCGCCGTCGCCGCCTTGTTCCTCTGTTCGAGTTTGGACTTTGGAGCGATGCGGGAAAGAACGGACAGAAAAGAGCTATACTCGATCGATCCAGACGATGGGTATTTCCGTCATTTGATTGTGGGCCCCATCTGTCAGGGGCAAATAATCAACTACCAGAGAAAAGAGTGGCAAAGAGTAGAGGTCAAAGTAAATAGGGGCAAATCGGATAGTTCCTAAGAAAAACGGGACAAAAAATCAAATTCCCCTATGTTAATCCTATGTCTACTTATTTGCCACACTATATTAAAGAGAGAGTGCATGTGTGAAACCATGAACCCCGGTCCATTTTTAATCATAAGAAACAACTTTCCAATCACTTTTAAGCATTTTCTACATTCAGCCATTTTTAAAATCAGAAAATACAAAAACACTTTTATTCATTGCATACACATATAAAAACCCCAAAAATATCATCCATCATCATTACTATCATCCTTGCATTACTACTTACCACCATTGCATATTTATTTACTGTTTTACATTCATTATTATCTTAATATCATTCTCACACCTTGTGCTTGACAACCACTTGGTGAGGTTGAGGGCACAAAGCAATCTACTTTGTTTGCAGGAAATCTAGAGAAGGACAAGGAGCTAAAATCCCCACTACTGATTCCCCGAGAGTTCGATATTAAACCCTCGAGTCACCCTCGTGGAGAAAAAACTTCCACTTCTACATACTCTGCACTTGGAGGCTCAACCTATCCCATATATTATTTTCCTTTCAGGGTATCAAGAGTGCTTGTTGGCGTAGTTGAGGGAGAAACACTCTCATCAATTCCGTCATCACGTGTTTTTTCTGGCGCCGTTGCCGGGGAATCATAGCTGGAAGGTTTTATCCAAGGATATCACAACAAAGTCAACTTCATCACCAACTTGTGCTAACACCTAAGATTGGGGAGGTTGCACCTACGTGAGCATCATCTTGTCCATATTTACCTTCAAGCATTTTGTTTTGTTTTGTTATTGTCTTGCATATCATTTTTAGATTTCGGTTTGCATTTTTTATTTTCAGTTTTGCATTTTGTTTTGCATTAGTTAATTCGGTTTGCATTATTTAGTGTCATTTTATTTTCAGTTTTGCATAAAAAAATTAAAAACACATAAAAACTTGCTAAAATGGGTGATAGGACTAAGTGTTTAAGTCCTTAGATGAAGCATTGCAATGAGATGGAGACAAAGGATCATCAATAGTGAACTCACTATAAACATTGCAATGACCATCACTACTCACCATGTCATTAGTTTGTGGCTTACCACATGTAGGTGAGGTAGACGAGGTTGAGAACTCATCACGTCCGGAGGTGGAGGGGAAACAATCATCCTCGATAGCCATGGACTTGCCATATTTATCTTCAAGCATCATCCATAGCTCATGAGCATTTCCATAGGGCATGATTGACCCAAGAACTACATCACTTAAAACATGGACAACTGCATTAGATACTAGAGAATCGAGATAAGAGATTTCCTCATCCTCTAAAGACACCTTTTGGGAGTCCTTCGGAGTAGGAAATCCCATATCTATGATTCCCTCTATAATTAGACCCATGTCCCTAAAAAGATTAAGCATGTGATTTTTCCAAACATCATAATTTGTGCCATCGAATATAAAAGTAGGATCGTGCACTAATTTACTAAACGACATCTTTTGCTCTCAAGGTGGTGAAGCCTAACAAGGAGATACCTTGCTCTGATACCAATTGAAAGAACGAGATGTCGCCTAGAGTGGGGGGGGGGTGAATAGGTGCTTTAAATTTTTTACGTTTAAGGCTTGATAAATGCGGAATCAAACTAGTGTTTAATTTATCAAGCACAAAACCTAATACACTAGGTTCACCTATGTGCACCAACAACTTGCACTAGGCAAGTTAAACAACAAGGATAACAAGATATATAGAACTTCAACCTCGATGGCTATCACAAGGTAAATGCATAAGTAAAGGGGTTTGGTTATAGAGATAACTGACACAAGTGGAGACGGATGTTTGTTTCCCGTAGTTCCTTCCCAATGGAAGTACGTCTACGTTGGAGAGGTGTGGAGGCTCCTTGGCCCTCCTACAAGCACGTCCGTGCTCACCCTATTCTCTGTGAGCTCCTCCCGTGGGGAATACCCGATGGGGGATTTGCTCATCCACTATGAGGTTGTCTTGAGGGCGTTGAGCAAACCCGTACAATGAGGTATTCTTGAGGTCGATGACCAAACCCGTACAATTTTCCCGAGCCTACCTCCACACAATAGGAGGCTCCCGTAGCACACACAACCGTCTAGGATGCACAATGCACCCAAGAGGCACAAGCTCTTGGGAGCCCTATGCACCCAAGAGTAACAAGCTTCTCGAACTTCAATCCCACGTATCATCGTGGGGAACTCAAATCGATGCACCAAGTGCAATGGCAAGAACACACTAAGTGGTCAAGTCCTTCTCTCCGAAATCCAACCAAAGCAACTAATGATAGGGACGGATTTGAGAGGAAGAACAAAGGAGGAACACAAAGCAACTCCAAGATCTAGATCTAAAGGGTTCCTCTCGCTTAGAGGAGATAAGGTTTGGTGGAAGTGTAGATCTAGATATCCTCTCTCTTTTCCCTCTAAAAGGAGGCAAGAATCGTGGAGGGATGGAGAGAAATCAAGCTCTCAAGAAGGTCAACAATGGTGCAGAGAGAGAGAGAGCCAAGAGTTGGGCAACCATTGGGGAAGAAGGCCCCTTAAATAGGTTGCCCCGAAATCCAACCGTTGGGGGAAGATTCGCGTAGGGGCGGTGATAACCCCCAAGAGCAGGGGATCACTATAGCACCTCTCAATGTGGAAGTAGGGTATCGATCCGCAGGAGCAAGAAGGAAAAGTTATCTATTCCCTACAACTAAAGTGTCACAAGTTTTAGTTGATTATGCACTAAACAAGTTTAAATAACAAGATGGTTGATTTAATGGATGGAAGTTTTAAAGTAACAAAACAAGAATGTAAAAGTGTCCCAATATGATGTAAATATGATCGAATCTTCCTAAAATCATTATAACCCTTATATGATGCAAATATGATTGAAATATGAGTAATATAATGCAAAGTTCATTTATGCATTTTACATGCATCAGGCGGTACTACCGCCAGAGGCGGCGGTACTACTGCCCCACGCGTTTCAGCCCACCAACGGCTCTCAAAAGAACCCGCAGTAGCGGTACTGCCGCCAGAGGCGGCGGTACTACCGCTGGGGTGAAACAGAGGGCATCAACCCGGTCTCTCAACTAACATCATGAGACCAATAAAATAGAAACCCTATCAAGATCATACCTTTGCGTTGCGCATAATCCACTTGAGCTACAAGATGACGATCTTTGTCTTCTCAAGATGGGCCACCTTTCTTGATTGCGCTCCGCTCGATGAAGACTTGCAACATGCTCCCCCATACACCAAGATGGGAGAGGCACTCTTCGACATATCTTCACTTGGCCTTTATCTTGATGACGATCACCACGTGACACCATCCTCCATGGGCTACATAGGATATCCCTTTCGTTGCATGCTCATGGAGAAATGCGTAACCACACATAGAGATACAAGCACATAGATCATGGGTTAGTTCACAAGGCTATATTGACAATTGCTTACCATACCATGGGATCATATGATCCCTCATGGTACATTCCTAGCATTGTGTGTTGATCAACTTGCACTTAGCCTTGATCAACATGAACTCTTCTTCTTTTAGCCATGACTCCAACATATGGAGTTCAAGTATCGCTATGGACCAAACCTACAAGTATAGCTCAAAGCACACATTAATCCTTAAGGATTGTCATTAATTACCAAAACCACACATGGGGGCAACCATGCTCTTTCAATCTCCCCCATTTTGGTAATTGATGACAATCCCTTTTAAGAGGGTTTATATAATGAATTAAGCATACTTGCAAGACACACAAGCAAGCACGCAAGAGCATAAAGGCAAATGCTTAATAATAAAACAAAAGCATAAAACCAAATTCACTTAAACCCTATAAACTTCTCCCCCATTGGCATCTATTGCCGAAATGTGTGGAAAATTTTAGAAGGCCAATATAATAGGGAGCGGCGTTTCTGCTCCCGGGCTCACCAGCTCTTGCTTACTTTGGTGAAAATAAACAAATAGTAAAACTTTATGAAAAAATCTAAAAAAATTTGGAGACACACGCATACAAGTTGTTCACACCCGTGAAATTTTTCGGAATGAAGAGACATCGCCTGTGATCTGCACAAAAAAGACAAAGTGAGTGTGTCAAAATAGATCTAAAAACACATTTTTGAAAAAGCTGACTTTGTCTTTTTTACACAGATCGCAGGGGATGTCTTTTCATTCCTAAAAAATTCACGAGTGTGAACAACTTGTATGCGTGTGTCTCCAATTTTTTTCAGATTTTTTCATGAAGTTTTACTAGTTTTTATTTTCGTGCAAAAAAGCAGGAGCTATTGAGCTCGGGAGCAGGATTGAATTTCCGAATATAATATGCGTTCCTCCATAAGGTGTGCATTTCTCAAGATATGAGTGAAATCAAATGCACATATTCAATGACGAATAGGTAGAGGAAATCAAACTATATTGGAGGATCTAAAGATTGCAAATAATATGACATCCCTTTTTAAACATCTCCCCAAAGGGAGAAAAGCAATCGAAAAGATCCGAAAAGAGTGTTCTAAATGAAAATGGAGAAGCTCCCCAATGTTCATGCACTATTGAAGAGTGCACAAAAATGGAATCCTCACTCCCCCAAAATCTTCTAGAACACACAACAAGTGCAAGACTGCATAAAACAAAACATAGCACTTGCACCAAGGATATGGTTCAGCCATAAAAAGATACCAAATCAAAAGATTCAACATTAGAGAGGCCCAACCAAGATACAAAGAAGATCTTTAAAAAAAAAGTTCACAAGCTCAAGGATACCAATTGGAAACTAAAACCAATTGAAAAAGCCAAAAGCTAGTAAGAACATTTAGGCAGTACAAATCAACATGCTCACCATGATAAGCATGAAGTCAAAGATCTTCAATAAAACATGAGTGCGTAAAAATATAAACAAAGGTAAGACAAGCACTCACGAGCGAATTTCTTTTTGAAGCCCCCAAAGAATCAAATATAATAATCAAGGTTACTGGAAAAGAAAAAGGACACCAATTGAAAAAGTTACCTCTCTCATATGTATAGGTTTCTAAGTAGATAAATCACTGATGATATACACCCAGAAAGAAACATGTACATACGAAATGGTTAGAGAAGAAGAGAACAAGGTATCCAAAGGGAAGTCGTAAATACAAAAATAAGATTATTGCTTAAAAGCATAGCACATAACTCAAATTTATCTTATTGTATATAGATGAACTTCAAACACATCAAAGACATCACACATATCACTAAGGGAACAAGAGATAGTAGAGACACTTTGAGATAAGGCAACAAGTATCACAAAGAAGATATCAATTGAAGGAAAGGTTTTTGCAATTTCAACACAAATATCACAAAGATATACCAAGTGAAGGAAATAGGCCAAAACCACAACAATTGCCTATAAAATCATTTCATGCCAAGAAGCAAACTACACAAGGTTGAAACTAGAAAAGTATGCATGAGGTAGACACTTGTTACCGAAATGTCATTGGTGATGAAGAAGATGAGAGATCGTTAATCATCATAGCTTGACTCCTATAATCACATGGTGAGAACACCTTCCTTATGAGTGAGGCAAGCATCCAATGCATCTCCATTGTACCTAAAACACAATTCGACTACAAAATAGTTCCCAAACTCATTGGGTCCCATAGTAGTTAGATACACTACAATATATAAGACACGCTCCACATAAATATGTGCATATAGATATGAAATTGAATTTCATGCACATCTTAGCCGATTTACGATTTGGTGGAGTATACCCTATATATTGGAACAAAAATACAAGCATGCCATAAGATATATATATATTAATAAATATTCATGCAAAGACTTTCTAGAACCAAAAAGATACAATTTGGACACAAACACCAAGTAAACCAAAAGTAGGCACACCAAGGTTTGACACGAAAAGGTTGACCAAATTATATCAAAATCCAAATCAACACATGAGCAAGGAAAAATCAAAACAACCAATGATTGATTCCAACACATCAACACATGAAGTGAGGTATCAATAGGAATCAAATCAAACAACACATGCGAGATAAGACGCCAATTGAAAATAAGATACCCGCAAGAGTCAAAGATACCAAGTGAAGAGTATTACTTGAAAGACATCAAGTAAAATAAAATCAAGAAACAAGGTATCAAAGCTCCCATAAGAGATACCAATTGAAACAAATATCTATGGCTGAGATATAAAATTTCAATAGATACAATTGAAGGTACCTAAGCAAGATCAATGAGCATAGAAGATAAGATAGAAAGATGCATGCTCATTGGGTTTTCTCATTCAAGAAGATAAGAAACAAATTGAGTAATGAGAAAGCAACTCCCTAGAGAGAGCAAGGTTACAATAAACAAACCAAACACTCTCTACACTTTTCATGCTGGCACAAAGCACAAAAGGAAAAGGTTTGTCTTCCATAAACACCAAGGAAAGAAATTAAATACCAAAACCACACATGGGGGCAACCATGCTCTTTCATCTGCCAATGAATAGATGAGAGATTTTTGCAGGTACATTACATATTGCAAGGCTTTCTCCTGCTCCGCATTGACCACACAGGCAACTATAGTATTCATGAGTTGTTGCTGCTTATTAGAATGTCTGTCCTGCTTCATCGTGTGATAGTCGGCTCTAGTCCATCCAAGGACCGTGTCCTTCTCTCCTCCTCCTCATGGGATTCAAGATTAATGAACGGGAGATGATCAATATACTCCAGGATCAGCATAATCCGATGCCATCAACCGCGGAGAGCAAAATTGTCCCTGCTCGAGCTTGGTGGAGTCCTGCTCTATCGTCGTATAGCATTGAACCCATCTTAAAATGGAGGCATCGTCCCTAGTATTGAACCCATCCCAAAATGGAGGTGGCGTCCCATTATCGTCATCACCGTCATCGACCTCAAGACTCCGTGGTGAGAAAAGTGGGGTGTGTTTGGTAGCCTGCATCTCCGTTTATGCTCCGTGGGGCAGACCATGAAGGGCCTGGTCTGGCGAGACTAGCCTCTAAGTGATGTTCTGCTTGCCATTTGGTAGCCTGCATTTTTGCATTTCGGTTGAAGTCAGTGCAAATGGTGTGTGTTTGGTTGCGTGCAACATGTGTGATGTGGTAACCTCTTATCATGAGTAGTGAGGTTACCCAACAATCACAACCCACCGTAGCACGTACAGATTCAAAATTAGCAGTTCATCAGTTCATAAGAGATAATAGCAGTTCATCAATTCATCAGCAAAGGGGTTAGTATATACCAGCTCCCAAAATATTACAAACCATTCATCAAATGAAGTGGTCACGACAGTAGTTCAACAGGCAGTACCTTCTCTGTGTGTCTGTCATTTCAGCATACATGGTGTGCGCAACTTCGTCATCAACCAAGAAGTTCAACAAGACTAGATTGTATATATTGTGAACACTTTCATTCCTAGCTGTGAAGATCTTCTTCATTTGAGCATAGTTGACAATGGGCTCGTTCAGCAACTACCCGTCCTTCGGGTGCACCTAAGATTGATAGGGAAGACTATAAGTTCTGCTTCATGATGAACAACCAAAAAGACAGATTGTCACTTAACCATGATGTGCGCAATTAACTTGTCTTCATCCATCACGAGTGTAGAGGTCTCCTCACACCACTTGACTGCTTCCAGTGCCTGCAAATTTACAATCCTACTCCACCTCTGCTTTCACTTTCTCGGATGGTTGTAAATCCACGTAGTGCTGATGGTAATCCCTGTGAAGTCAAGAACATCATTTCTAACCCTATTAACGTGATGTTCCTTGAAGCCTTTTTTAACGGGGATCCCTTTATCCACGAGCTCAGAAATCCTATTCAGTACGAAGAGGGACTTAGGAGCTGACAAATACATTTGAGGCATTCGACCAAAAAAAAGAGGCACTACATTTTCAGGTACTGTTTTTTCAGCCACCACGGGCACTTCGTTCATGTCAGGCATTGGTACTAAAGGAGCATACAAATTAGGAGAGCTAGGCATATATATTGACACAAAGACTAAGCATGGGTAGGCACTAATGAAGATGCAACTTAAGCGGAATGATAAACATATCTTTTACAACATCCTAGATAGCACAAATCTAGAAGATGCAGACAAACTAAGCTTGAATCTAGCACATAAGTAGTGGATCTTCACAAACTAAGCATGAATCTAGCACATATATAGGAGACGCTGAGAGACTAGCACATATCTAGGATTTGCTCGTAATAACAAGGGTTAGAAAACCTTACGGTCACCGGATGCAGGACACAGTTGTGGACTGAGCAATGACCAGACTTGCCGCCGACTAGCTCCACCGCCGCCATGCAAGTCATTGGTCTCGCAGAAGCAGTTCCCACCATCGCAATCAACATGAAGCTCGAAAAGGGGAAATGATGGTTTTCAATTTGGGGTGCGAGCGTGGTGGCTGTAAATAGAGGGGCGAATTAGGTGGGTGGTGACCGAATTTCTCCCGCCACAATTTTCGTGCTCGTGCCATCTCTGCTGCATACAGCAGCTCGCAAGCGACGTTCCTCGAGGTTGCACGCGCGGAGGCTATCTCCACGAGAATGGTCGATTCGAGCGTGCCCATCGAATTTGCCAGCCTCCAAACGTTAGGTTTTCGCATCTGGGGGCGCTGCCATACTGCCATCACCACCGGAAATCACTTCTTTGCCGTGCGGTGAATCCGCTCGGCAAAGGCTTTGCGGAACCCGGCAAAGGCTTTTCCGTGGAGAACAGCACGGCAAAGACCACACGGCACAACTTGCGTCGGCAAAGGCCCTTTGCCGTGCGTTTTCGTTAAAAACAACGGTAAAGGCTTTGCGGTGCGCCATTCTCGCTCTACTCGGCATATTATTGTCAGAATAGGGTCAACCCTCTATCCCCCTCTTTGCCGTGCGCCCGGACAAACTGCATCACGACACACCTTCCTGCTTTGCCGTGCGCATTTGTTCCAGCAGCACGGCACATAACTCCTCTTTGTCGTGCGCTTCTTTTGGCAGCACGGCACATAACTCCTCTTTGCCGTGCGCTTTTCATCGGACAACACGACACAGTGCATTTGCCCAGACCCCAGGCCTCCGTCCTTTGCCGTGTGCTTCCTGCAGGCCGCACGACATATCTGCAATATGGCCATCTGGCAAGTTGCCAAGTTCACAGGTGCGCGCCATGCGCACGCTTTGCCGTGCGCGTCCTCACGGCAAAGGCCTTTGCCGTGTGCCTGTACACGGCAAAGTGACCATATGTCCACTTTTTGTTCTGTTTTTTAAATCCCTGCATTTTATAAATCACACAAATATGACATCATTATCACAATTTTAGCACAAACATCACAATTTGAGCACAAACATCACAAAATGCACAAACTTCACAATTATTACATCCAGGTATCATTATTTACAACAATACTGATACAGAAAGTCAGTACAACAAATGGTGGCATCAATATCATCGTGAAACGCATCCATGCCATCGATATCATCCTGCAACGCATCCATGTACAAGTTTAGATGTAATACCTTAAGACATGAACTAAACCATGTACAAGTTGATCTATGTGGTAAACCAAAAGACACAAGTGACCATTGGAGATTCATTGATTGGCTATGTCGATCTAAGTGAGACATGAAGTAAGGTTTCGAACGAGAGTGGTAGCAAGTTGAATTGGTAACTAACCTGTACTGGCCTTCCGGCGGCGGATTAGGTCCTCAACATCATTGAGGAGGATCCTCCTACACGTTTGCAAAAAAATGATGAGTTCGACAACTAAGTGGATATGGCATCGTCATGGCATTAAAAAAAGCGAACTAAAATTTGATGAGTTGAACTAACTAAATTTTGACAAGTTCAACTAATGGGTAAAATTTGACAAGTTCAACTAACTAAATTTTGACAAGTTCAACTAAAGTGGCAATGGCATGGCAAGCTAAATTATGAGTCATGCGAGCATACCCACGGGAGCCTCTGGACAACGGAAGGGTTGGATATATGGGGCTGCCCCTCCGGATCGTCCTGGCCACCAGGCGGCGACAGCGCCATCGAGTGAGATCCACCCGCCGATCCTGGATTCATCTACAACATGGAAAAATGCTCGCATTACACAAATAATTTAGTTACAACAATAAGATGGATAGAATGACAAGTTTGACAACATACCCATGGGAACATCGGTGGAGGGAACATGGGTGTAGGAAAAGCAAGAGTCCCGTCCGCAGGAGCCAAGCGCTGAATCGTGCTCGTCATCCACTCCATCATCTGCCTGGACTGCTCCTGCTGCTGCCGGATCTGCTCCTGCTGCTGCTCATAGAGCATCTTCTGCTGACTCAACTGCTCCCGGAGCTGGTCGACAACCAGACCCGAAACTCGTGGGCGGCTCTCCACAGCAGGCGCATCCAGGCGCCCTCCCACGGCAGACCTAGCATAGGGACGGGACGGTGCGAGGGTCGACTCTTCCATAGTAATGGAGTTTATCTGAGCCTTCACATAACACCCCACTATTTATTGTCTTCCGAATGGCCCGGTTTCTTGTGTATTCATGGGTATGGAAGCGATATCCATTCACGTCATAAGCATGGAATGAGTTGACGGAATGGCTAAAGCCATGGACAATGTTTCTAAGCATTGGCTTCATCTCTTTGTCCTTTTTTGCCTACAAGTTTAGCATGAGAAATTTAGAACGAGGAATGATCGATGAATGTCCACGGTACTAGAAAAGTTAGATAGAACAGTACCAAACCCGCGAGCCAGCTAATGAAACCACCACCCTTGTCAAAACCACCACCCTTGTCAAAAAGATCCTTGGACTCTTTCGGGGTAGGTTCCCTTATCAGCTTCCAGTTTTCACGAGTGAATCGTCTACGCCAATGAGAAAAGAGGAGTTAGCCACGAATATAGGAGTGAATGTTTGTGAAATACTAAATGGTGAAAGACTTACTCGATGTACGACTTCACTTCCACCATACTTAACAAGATATACGAGCTGATCATATCCCGCTCGAGCATTTTTTAAAAGATCCAACCAGGGTTGGCATTTCATTTATAGCAGGGGGGGACAATGTACAAAGTCCATCTGAGCAACTCAAAAAGAGTGACAGAGGGACCAAAAAGCATGAAAAAAGTGAATAAAAATTTAAACTAGAGTTTTAAACTAGGTTAGGAGGTTCAAACAACAGCTTGCGCAAAGCTTTTGCTCCTGCGAACGCCCAGTCCCGGGCCTCATCTTTGATCCAGCTGGAAACTGCAGTGTAGGAGTCGAACCGATTGTTGAAAATGCGTTTGTTACGCTCGCCCCAGATGCCCCAACAGATGAGGAGGAAGAGTGATTTGGCCCCTTTTCTCAACTTGACCGGTGCAGCACCTATCATGGCTCGAGCTTTTTCATGATGAACTTCTTCGTGCCACTTGATTTGCCACCGAGCCCTATGAAGATGCTAAGCTTGGGTACATCTTCAGGGTTGGCTACATTGTAGCGAAGGACTGGATTGTGGTTTGTGGGAATATTGGCATGATAATACCTTGTCGTGAAGTTTGACACCTCCTCGTTAAGGCATTCCTTGGCCATGGATGCCTCGATCTTGCATTTATTTCCGCAATTTCCATGTTGTTTCTTCATTTGTCTCTCAGGCCCAAACTGCCAACGGGTCGACACAGGCCCCCCCCCCCCCAGTAAAGGCTTGTGCGGGAGATGCAAGATCATATGTTGCATCGGATTAAAAAAAACCTAGCGGAAGTAACATCTCTAGCTTGCAAAGCAACTCGTGTGCCTGTTCATGCAGCTTCTCAACCACTTCACGATCTAACTCCCTTGCACAAATCTGGCGGAAGAAAAAGTTCAACTCCGATAGTACTCGCCAAGTCTCCTCATCGACATAGGATCGAATCATCACCGACATTATGCGCTCAATCCACACACGGTAGTCATGACTCTTCAGCCCTCCTACTCGTTGCGTTTCCAGGTTCACACACCTCGTCCAGTTAGCTGCATACCCATCAGGGAAGTACAAACAGTCCACGAGCCACTGTAATATTTCCCTTCTTTCCGCCCTTGTAGGGCAGAACCGAGCCTTTGGCTTAGACCACCTACTGTCGTTGACTCCAGGAGGCTGCATATCCATATTTGGCATGTCACAAAGTTCTTCTTGGTCAATTCGAGCCTTGACGTTATCCTTCGTCTTCTCAGTCTCCATGATGCTGCTATAAAGAGCCTCGGCGATATTCTTTTTGGTGTGCATTACAATAATGTTGTGTGGAAGCTCGACATCCTCCATGTAAGGGAGCAGCTTCCAGAAGCACGGAATGTGAGTCCACTGGTGCCTCTCCCCATAACCCATGAAACTATTCCCATCGGGGTTAAGAACGAGATCTTCTAGCTCGGCCTTGATTTTTCTTCCGGTCATCAAACATGGTTTCGGAGCATGGATCTCGATTCCTTTCTTGAACTGCTTTACGTCACTCCTGTATTTATGATCTGGGTCATGGAATTGTCGATGTTGATCAAAACAGGAATACTTGCCTCCCTTCTTAAGCCAGAAGAAAGTCATAGCCTGTCTGCACTGTGGGCAAGGCCACTTCCCATGTGTACACCAGCCGCAGAACAAAGCACACGCTGGTAAGTCATGCAGGGATGTGTGGTACCAGACATACATATTGAAGTGATCATTTGTTGAGGCATCATATATTCAGACCCCACGACCATTCCAGCCAACAGCCAAGTCTTCCACCAGCGGTTCCAGGTACACGTTCATGTTCTTACCCGGGTATTTCGGTCCTGGGATTATCATCGACAATAACATGTTATGTGATCTCATGGACTCGCCGGGGGGGGGGGGGGGAGGTTCTGGGGGATGACAAACATGGGCCAACAACTGTATGTTGCCGCCGACATGCCATACGGATTGAACCCATTGGTCGATATAGCAACAGCTACGCTCCTCGGGTTGCCCGCTTTCAGTGGATACTTCGCTACAAACTTCTTCCAGGCGGCACCATCCGACGGATGTATCATCTTGTCCGTGTATCTCTCCCCTAACGTGGCCCATCACATATGCTGGGCAGTGTCTTTGTTCATGTAAAGCCGCTGGATCCTCGGTAGGAATGGAAGATAACGGAGAATCTTTTGGGGAATCCTAGTCTGCCTCTTCTGTCCACCACCGAGGTCGACCTCGAAGTACCTAGAGGAATTGCAATGGATGCAATAATTTGTTTCAGCATGTTCTTTCCTGAATAGCATGCATCCCTTTGGACAAGCGTCTATCTTCTCATATGACATCTTAAGGTCACGGAGGAGTTTAGTCGCCTCGTAGAAGCTCTTCGCCAAGATGTGCCCTTTCGGTAGAAGGCTGCCAACGACGGCCAGAATATCATCGAAACCATCCCTGCATATCTTCCTCTGGCACTTCAGGGCCATAAGGCGAGTGATGGCATCTAGAAGGGTAACATCTGTATGTTGATGAAGGGGTTTCTGGGAAGCAAACATAGTCTCGTAGTACTTCTTCGTGTTTTCCTCCGGCTGCTCACTTGTCTCCGCCTACCGAGGTGTTTCCGCCTCTACATGAGGGCTTTCAGGCGCATTAGCATTAACAAAGTCGTCTAAGTAGCGGTTGAACCTAGTGTCAAATTCTCCCACTGGCTGAATCTGACGCGGCTCGGTTCTAGGACGTTTTGCTAACTGTTTACCATGCAAATTTCAAACATTGTAGAACGGTGTGAACCCAAACTTGAGCAGGTGCGTACTCACATCTACCTTCGACTGTCGCTTTCGGTTATCGCATTTTTTATAGGGGCAAAACACTTTCATGGGTTTGCTGGTGATGTCAAACGCCTTGTTCACAAACTCCTCGGCCTTATACCTCCATTCATCACTAAACTCCCACTAACTCTTTCTGCCAGCATACATCCACTCACGGTTCTCCATCCTTTAATCGGTACCAAAAAAGACATACACAATGCTTTCAGTTCAACATGTCATTGAATTTTAACAAAACCATTTTTTACGGCATGCATCCACCTATCTCTCTAATGGGTAAAGGACCTAAACAACCCGCGGATCCGTAGACTGAGTACGTTCTCCCCGCTCTACCCCGATCCGAGACAGAATTTCGACAGCACCTCCCCGCTGCTCTCCCGATACACGCCTCGGCAAAAGCCGAGAGAATGTGCATCTAAAGAACAACGGGGAGGCGCTGCCGAAATTCTATCTCGGATCGAGGTAGAGTAGGGAGAACATACCCAATCCATGGACCCGCGGGCTGCCCCGTAAATGATGTAAGCGTTACGGCTGAAAATATGCAACTCTAACTCTACGTGCATATTTTTCCGCGTAACGCTTACGGAAGGGTATAGACGCCTAGGTGACGCGACAGGCTCAGTGATCTAGACCAAAATAAAACCCTAGGTACATTCAAGAGAGGCGACGAATTTCTTACCCTCGAAGCGTGATTGACGGTGAAGAAGATCCTCGTCGCTCCAGCAAACCGCCCTCCGTCGACAGCCCCGCTCTCACCCTCCAACCATACTCCGTGGGCTGCGGGCGTCGAGGAGTGAACGGAGGGTGCGGCTGGGGAGCTCTATGCGGGCGCGGTCGGGGAGCTTGATGCGGGCGCGGTCGGGGAGGAGGTCGGGGAGCTCGATGTAGGCGTGGCCAGGGAGGAGGCGTGGTCGGGGAGGAGGCCGGGGTAGGGGAGGACGCACGGTCGGGGTAGAGGTCGGGCCGGGGAGGAGGCCGGGGTCGGGGAGGAGGCGTGCTGCTGTATTAAAATAAGTTGGGTGGTGCCCCAAGCGAAGGCGGAATTGCAGCTAGTAGCAGTTTTCCCTCATTTAACGAACAGAGGTTTATCGAACCAGTAGGACTTTGAAATCAACAACGAGGTGAATGTTGAAGATCTCTGGCGCGTGACCTTGAACAGACGTGGACCTGCACACACTCAACCAAAATACTTTGCCCCCAACGGCGGAAAGGTTGTCAATCTTTCCGGTCTCGCAGAAAACAAAGCGTTAATTGTATGATGAAATAGATGAAATATGAAAAGTGACCAGAGGACTAATGATGATTAATAGCAAGTAAATGAGGTTATAAACAATGTAAAAAGATGGACCAGGGGGCATGGGTTCACTAGTGGAGTCTCTCAAGTAAATAAAATATGCATGTGATGGGTGAACGAATTACAGCTAGGCAATTAACAAAATCACGACACAAACCCAATTTAGCTATGACAAAAAGGACATGATAATATTTATGGAGGCATCACGACAAGGAACAAAGACCGTTGAGTCCAACTGCGTCTTTGTCTAAAAAGTCCACCGTGGGATCGCTATCCAGCCTGTCACCCAACGGATTAAGTTGCAAGCAACAGACAATTGCATTAAGTAAAGTGCATGAAGTAAGCAATACTAATATCAAAATAGACATTAACACTGCTGTTTTACCCTTAGTAGCAACAGCACACCCTCGCCCTTAGACGTTTCTGTCACTCGTGCCCAGGAACAAAAGGGGGCATGAACCCACTATCTAGCATAAATACCCTCTCTTGGAGATACACACAATCACTTGGCCAAAATAACTACGCATATCGGAGAGCATGCAAGAACATAAATTACTCATATAAGAATCATGCACAATCTGAACATAACTTCATAATCCATCGGATCCTAGCAAACACATCACATTGCATTACAATAATCGATCTTGATCATGTTAGGCAGCTCACAAGATCATAGGACATGAAGCACAAAAGAGAGAGACTGCCAACTAGCTACTGACATGGACCCGTAGTCCAAGGTGAGACTACTTACAAATCATCCCGGAGGAAGGCATGACGATGAAGAGCCCTCCGGGATTGATCTCCCCTCCGGCAGAGTGTCGGGATCAGCATCAGATTGGACCCCGAACTAGGGTTTTTGGTGACGGCGCGTCGGGGTCGAGTTTCTGGAAAATAATTGCCGCCTTGACATTTTAAGGTTATTTGGCAATTTATAGGCGTCGGAGGGAGCCGAGGAGGTGTCCCACGGGTAGGGGCGGGTCCCCCCTGGGCCGCGGCAGGAGGCCGCCTGCGCCCTGTGGGTTGCCTCCGAGGCTGCCCTTCGGACTCTGCCTTCGTCTTGGCGTAAAAATAATCTCCGTAAATTTTGGTCCAATTCCGAGAATATTTCCAGAAGTAAATTTCTGAAGCACAAAAACAGCAAAATAGGGAACTGGCACTTGGCATCTTGTCAATTGGTTAGTCCGACAAAATGCATAAAATGATGTGATATGATAATAAAAATATGTGACAATATCACAAAACTAGCATGGATCACTCAAAAATTATAGATACGTTTGAGACGTATCAGCATGCCCAAGCTTAACTCCTACTTGTCCTCGAGTAGGTAAGTGATAACAAATAATTTTTGATGAGATATCCAACCAACACAATCTTGATCAAGATAGTAATGCAAATCAAAGGATGTGAATGAAGAGATACAAAACAATTGTCTATAATTGATAGCAAGAAGGCAATGAATAAACAAGTTGAATCATCCAAGAAAAACCTTTCATAAATAGTATGTCAAAGACATGAAAACAATGTGATCAACATATTTGAGTAATTCACAAGGATAATAATTCCATGACAAAAGTGTTTGAGAATCAACACAAAGGAAGATGTAAGTATTAGCAAAGAGCTTCAACTTCCAACGGCTTATCTTATAGATAAAGTCAATATAAAGATTCATATTTAATCTTGATAATGTAATATGCTCAACGATACCCAGGGTCAATGCTAGATCTTTGCTTTTGTGGAGATAGAAGGAAAAAGGAAAACTGACTCAACATTAAAAGTAAAAGAAAGGCCCTTCGCAGAGGGAAGCAGGGATTAGTCAAGTGCTAGAGCTTTTTGGTTTTTAAAACAGAAGTAAAATGATTTTGAGGTATGCATGCTTTCGTCAACGACTTCACAACAGAGAAGCTATCTAGTCCCTCATGACAAGCAAGGTTTTTAGACTTGTGAGAGCAGTTGGTTCTTAGAAGAGCGAGTACGCTCTTCTTTCTCCTTGGTTTCACCACTGTCCAATGTTTGAGCTGATTTTTTCAGATTTGTATTGCGCGGAGGAGAATTGTGAGTTATATTTATATTTTTCTTAAGCTGCTCTCGGCTTGATTCAAGTGAAGACATAATCCATCAACACCGGCTGAAAGGGGGAAAATGACCTCGCTCGTCACAAGTTATATCTAGCTCTCTACTGCTCCCTCATAAGCTTAAAAACAGAGGCACAAAGACGAAGTATTTTGAATTTTTAAAGGTAGCACATGACAATTTTACTTGGAATGGTAGGAAATACCATGCATAGGTAGATATGGTGGACTCATCTGGCAAGAAAGTTTGGCTTTGGGGATTGGATGCACGAGTGAACCATACACTCAGTATGAATTTTTGGGCTTAGCAAAGAAGGTATTTGAAGCAAACATCTAACCATAACCGGTAACAGAACAACATAAGACATTTACCGATCATAACCATAAAAACTCTACACCGTCTCCCTTGTTGACCAAACAATTCTTTTGATGGAAAGATTAGCACTATGAATTAACAACTGTGAAAAAACACACAATTTCAAGCTTTTAACTATATTTCTTTACTAATCAATTTCACTCAAATAACCAACAAGTTTAAGCATTCAACTTAACATCTCAAAACAATTTATAAGCATCAAGTATCCACACCATGATCTACAAAACTATGCAGGCTTTTCATTTTATTCTATCATCACACAAACAGCATTTTGTCGCATTGACAATTCAAGCAATTTTTCAACAAAAACTCTCCAACAAGTATAAGTGAAGAACAAGAGAGTTTAACTTAAAACTAGCAGCTCTAACCAAGATAAAAGCTAAAAGCGAGAGCTTACTAGAAAACAGACAGTAGCTAAGAATACTCAAAAAGATATAAGCGAAGCAAAGGAGTATTCTAACGAAAAAGCGGAGTGTGTTTCTCTCCCACACAATAAAGCTAGGATCCAACAAAGATATGACCAGCAAACAAACAAACAAAACTGAAAGTAAAAAGATGCTCCAAGCATAGCACATAATATGTAAAGTGATAAAAACGAAATTCAATGAAGACGACCTTATGATAGTCGATGAAGATGAGGGGATGCCTTGGGCATCCCCAAGCTTTGACTCTTGATAGTTCTTGATATTCGGAGGGGGTGCCATGGGGGAATCCCCAAGCTTGAGCTTTGATCCATCCTCGATTTCTTCATATTCCTCTCCTTTGGAACTTAAAAACTCCCTTTTCACAAAACTTCTCATAATTTGATTAGAGGGTTAGTGCTCATAAATGAAAATGCACATGTGTTCAACTCATGACAAATTGCAAACAAACTTCATTGGGCATAAGCTACTGTTTACTAAGCCTCAATGTGGCACTCCATCCCTAGAGTATCACATATGACGATGGTAAAGAGACAAATGCAAAATAAAAGCAGAATCTGTCAAAATCTGAACAGTCTATAAAGATCTAATTTTTTCAGGAACTTCTGCAGCTCAAATCAAAAAACTTAAACTAACGAAAGATAGATAAAAGTATCAGGCTTGCTGTCAAAAATTATCAGAAACAGATAAAATTCTGGCGATTTTAGGATTTTCGTGCAACAGGCGCACATAATATGTTTTTGGACAGCAACACAATACCTCGCACTTTCAATGCATTAGAGGCTAAAATTGGCACAAAAAACCAAAATAAAAAGATACAATGAAGTTGCTACAGAGGTAATAACTTCATGACTCAAGAAAATCGAAAAGCAAACTGAAAATAAAAGATGGGTTGCCTCCCAACAAGCGCTTTTCTTTAACGCCTTTCAGCTAGGCGCAATGCCAAATATCAAGTTTTTTCGGAGGCCTTTGCAACATCAAGAGCATAGCTTGACCTTATGATTGATTCAAAAGGAAGCTTCTTTCTCTTTATAGGGAAGTGTTCCATCCCTTTTTTAAGGGGGAACTGAAACCTTATATTTCCCTCTTTCATATCAATAATAGCACCAACAGTTCTCAAAAACGGTCTTCCCAAAATAATAGGACAAGAAGCATTGCACTCAATATCCATAACAATAAAATCAACGGTAACATAATTATCATTAACAACAATAAGGACATTATCAACTCTACCCAAAGGTTTCTTTTTAGAAGAATCAGCAAGATGAACATTTAAATAGCACTCTTCCAAAGGATTTAAATCAATCATATTATAGAAACTTTTAGGCATAACAGAAACACTTGCACCAAGATCACATAAAGCATTGCAATCAAATTCATTTATTTTCATCTTAATAGTGGGTTCCCAACCATCTTATAACTTCCTAGGAATAGAGGTTTCAAGTTTTAGTTTTTCTTCCCTAGCCTTGATAAGAGCATCGGTAATGTGTTTGGTAAAGGCAAGATTTATTTTACTAGCATCCGGTGTCTTAGCAAGTTTTTGTAGGAACTTAATGAATTCAGTAAGATTGCAATTATCAAAATCAATTTCATCATCTTTAAAAAAACTAGGAGGATCCTCTTTAGTGGTTTGGATAGTATAAACTTTAACAGTTTTCCTATTCATTTCAGCAATTCTAGCTTCTTCAGCCTCTCTAGCCCACCTAGCTTTCAAGAGGGCCATCATCCTTTCATTTTCATTAATTTGAAGAGAGATAGCATTTAAAGATTCAGTATGTTTGTCTTGATTTGGAGTGGTTCTAATTTTCAAATTTTCAACATCATGAGCGAGAACGTCTACTTTAGAGACTAGACTATCCAATTTTTCCAGTTTCTCTTCAACAGTTTTGTTAAAAGCTTTTTGCGAAGTGATAAATTCCTTTAAAACATTTTCAAGATAAGAGTACACATTCTTATTAGGATTATAATAATTACCATAGGAATTACCATAAAAGTTGCCATTATTGGGAGGATAAGGCTTATAGTTGTCACTATCAAAATTATTTCGATAAGCATTATTGTTGAAGTTGTTTCTATTAAGAAAATTAACATCAACTTGATCCTTTTCTTGGGCAATTAATGAAGCAAGTGGAACATTATTAGGATCAATATTGGACTGATTGGTAGCAAGCATAGACATAATCATATCAAACTTATCACTCAAAGAGGAGATTTACTCAACAGAATTTACCTTCTTACCACTTGGAGCTCGTTCGGTGTGCCACTGTGAATAATTTTTCATCATCTCATATAAGAGTTTAGTTGCTGCACCTAATGTTGTGGACATGAAGGTGCCTACCACGGCCGAGTCCAAAAGGTTCCTTGAAGAAAAATTCAAACCTGCATAAAAAGTTTGGATAACCATCCACATAGTTAATCCATGCGTGGGACAATTCTTAACCATAGATTTCATTCTCTCCCAAGCTTGAGCAACATGTTCATTATCAAATTGTCTAAATTTCATAATGTTACTCCTTAGTTGTATGATTTTAGCAGGTGGATAATATTTTCCAATAAAAGCATCTTTGCATTTAATCCAAGAATCAATGCTATTTTTAGGCAAAGACAATAACCATTCTTTTGCTCTCCCTCTAAAAGAGAAAGGGAAAAGTTTCAGTTTTATGATGTCACTTTCTACCTCTTTATACTTTTGCATATCACATAACTCAACAAAGTTATTTAAATGAGAGGCGGCATCATCAGTACTAGCACCAGAAAATTGCTCTTTCATAACAAGATTTAGCAAGGCAGGTTTAATTTCATAAGATTCCGCTTTAGTAGCGGGTGGAGCAATTGGAGAGCATATAAAATCATTGTTATTAGTGCTAGTAAAGTCACATAACTTGGTGTTTTCAGTAGAAGACATAACGATAAGATAAAATAACAAGACAGGAATAAAGACTATGCTAATTTTTTTGGGTTTTAAAATTTTGAAACAGGAAAATAAACTAAACGAGATATAAAGCAAGCAAGACAAAAACAAAGTAAAGAGATTGAGAGTATGAGACTCCCCTTGCTGTAGCTCCAAAGTCCCCGGCAACGGCGCTAGAAAAGAGCTTGCTGTTGTATTAAAATAAGTTGGGTGGTGCCCCAAGCGAAGGCGGAATTGCAGCTAGTACCAGTTTTCCCTCGTTTAACGAACTGAGGTTTATCGAACTAGTAGGACTTTGAAATCAAAAATGAGGTGAATGTTGAAGATTTCTGGCGCTTGACCTTCAACAGACATGGACCTGCACACACTCAACCAAAATACTTTGCCCCCAACGGTGGAAAGGTTGTCAATCTTTCCGGTCTCGCAGAAAACAAAGCGGTTAATTGTATGATGAAATAGATAAAATATGAAAAGTGACCAGAGGAATAATGATGATTAAAAGCAAGTAAATGAGGTTGTAAACAATGTAAAAAGATGGACCGGGGGCCGTGGGTTCACTAGTGGAGTCTCTCAAGTAAATAAAATATGCATGTGATGGGTGAACGAATTACAGCTAGGCAATTGAGAAGATTGTGACAGAAACCCAATTTATCTATGACAAAAAGGACATGATAATATTTATGGAGGCATCACGACAAGGAACAAAGACCGTTGAGTCCAACTGCGTCTTTGTCTAAAAAGTCCACCGTGGGATCGCTATCCAGCCTGTCACCCAACGGTATTAAGTTGAAAGCAACAGACAATTGCATTAAGTAAAGTGCATGAAGTAAGCAATACTAATATCAAAAGAGACATTAACACCGTTGTTTTACCCTTAGTAGCAACAGAACACCCTCGCCCTTAGACGTTTCTGTCACTCGTGCCCAGGAACAAAAGGGGGCATGAACCCACTATCTAGCATAAATCCCCTCTCTTGGAGATACACACAATCACTTGGCCAAAGTAACTACGCACATCGGAGAGCATGCAAGAACATAAATTACTCATATAAGAATCATGCACAATCTGAACATAACTTCATAATCCATCGGATCCCAGAAAACACATCACATAGCATTACAATAATCGATCTTGATCATGTTAGGCAGCTCACAAGATCATAAGACATGAAGTGCAAGAGAGAGAGACTACCAACTAGCTACTTCCATGGACCCGTAGTCCAAGGTGAGACTACTCACAAATCATCCCGGAGGAAGGCATGACGATGAAGAACCCTCCGGGATCGATCTCCCCTCCGGCAGAGTGCCGGGATCAGCTTCAGATTGGACCCTGAACTAGGGTTTTCGGTGACGGCGCGTCGGGGTCGAGTTTCTGGAAAATAATCGCCGACTTGACGTTTTTAGGTTATTTGGCAATTTATAGGCGTCGGAGGGAGCCGAGGAGGGTGGCCCACGGGCAGGGGCAGGTCCCCCCTGGGCCGCGACAGGAGGCCGCCTGCGCCCTGTGGGTTGCCTCCGAGGCTGACCTTCGGACTCCGTCTTCGTATTGGCGTCTTAATAATCTCCGTAAATTTTGGTCCAATTCCGAGAATATTTCCATAAGTAAATTTCTGAAACACAAAAACAGCAAAAAGAGTCAACTGGCACTTGGCATCTTGTCAATAGGTTAGTCCGACAAAATGCATAAAATGATGTGATATGATAATAAAAACATGTGACAATATCACAAAACTAGCATCGATCACTCAAAAATTATAGATACGTTTGAGACGTATCAAGGCGCGGTCGGGGTGGATGTCAGGGTTAGGGAGGAGGTCGGGGTCGGGGAGGAGGCACGGTAGGGGAGGAGGCCGGGGTCGGGGAGGAGGCCAGGGTTGGGGAGGAGGCCCAATCGGGGAGGACGTCGGGGCGGCGCGGCCGGGGAGCTCGATGCGAGCGCTGCCGCCGAGCTTGATGCGGGCGTGGCAGGGGAGGCACGTGGTGGGGGCAGCGCTGCGGTGGAGGCGCGCGTGGGGGGCGGCGCTGCGAGGGAGGCGCGGGTGTCGGGGCGGCGCTGCGGCGGCAGCGGCGGCGGGTCGATGCAGGGTGAGTGTGTGTGCGCGTGGGCGTGTGCGTGAGTGCAGTGAGAGGCCGGGCGTGCGCGCGTGGTAAAGGGATAAGCCCTTTGCCGTGCGTTCACTCTTTGCCGTGCGCCTGACCAGAAGGCACACGACAAACCCTTTCTTTGCCGTGCGCCCTGACAGGAAGGCACACGGCAAATTTCTTTGCCGTGTGCCTGCCCTTTGCTGTGATGATATACGAAAAAGCGCACGGCAAAGGGTTTTTTCTATTTGTTTTTTCTTTTAATTGTTTTTGTTCTTTACTATTTTTGTGGACTGTTTATTACTATTAGTTAATACATTAATTATCTATATATTGTTTTATAATAAATTATGGTTATGTTTTTTGTAAAACCAAGTATAGGGGGTAGACCGCGCAGGGAAGGGATAGACGACGTTGTTTAATTTCGGTGTAGGGTTTCGCCGTAGCGGGGGTCGATCCGGAGCGTCGTAATCCCACCAAAACTTGCATGGGTCCCTAATATATGTATAAGAGTGTGTTGGTAGGTTGCGGGAACCAAGATACAGCTCCGAGGTGCGACCCGCTTCACCGACCCCGCTTACTCCGTAGTAAGTTCCGACACTTAGAGCTGAAAACTCCCGTTTCGGGTGCCGAGCATGGAATCATGCGACGGACCACATGGAATGTTGGTACCCCATGGTTCTATTACCAACCTAACACAACCAAGCAAAAAAGTTCATGCGTCTACCCCCTCTCGGTGCCGGTCAAAGGGGTAGATCGACAGGTTGGACTTTTTCCAGCGGGTGTAGGGTTTCGCCGTAGCGGGGTCCGGAGCGTCGTAATCCCGCCAAAACTTGCATGGGCCCATAATATATGTATAAGAGTGTGTTGGTAGGCTGTGGGAACCAGATACAGCTCCGAGGTGCGACCCGCTTCACCGACCCCGCTTACTCCACAGTAAGTTCCGACACTTAGAGGTGAAAACTCCCGTTTCGGGTGCCGGGCATGGAATCATGCGACGGACCACATGAAATTTTGGTTCCCCATGGTTCTATGTACCAACCTAACACAACCAAGCAAAAAGTTCATGCGTCTACCTCCTCTCGGCGCCGGTCAAAGGGGTAGATCGACAGGTTGGACTTTTTTCCAGCGGGTGTAGGGTTTCGCCGTAGCGGGGGTCCGGAGCGTCGGAATCCCACCAAAACTTGCATGGGTCCCTAATATATGTATAAGAGTGTGTTGGTAGGTTGCGGGAACCAAGATACAGCTCCGAGGTGCGACCCGCTTCACCGACCCCGCTTACTCCGTAGTAAGTTCCGACACTTAGAGGTGAAAACTCCCGTTTCGGGTGCCGGGCATGGAATCATGCGACGGAGCACATTAAATGTTGGTTCCACATGGTTCTATTTACCAATCTAACACAGCCAAGAAAAAAAGTTCATGCGTCTACCCCCTCTCGGCACCGGTCAATGGGGTAGATCGACAGGTTGGACTTTTTCCATCGGGTGTAGGGTTTCGCTGTAACCACTAGTAGAAAATAGGGATTCCGTTTTGCCCTTTTGTCCCAGATCAATAAAGAACTGGGACCAAAGGGGGCATTGGTCCCGGTTCCATCGGCCGGGGCGCCGGGGACCTTTGGTCCCGGTTCTATTTGGACCTTTGGTCCCGGTTCGTTGCTGGAACCGGGACCAAAGGGTCTGCACATGCGGCAACAGCCGTGGGTCCCCTGGCAGGCACCCTTTGGTCCCGGTTCCAGCCACAAACTGGGACCAAAGGTCTTCCCTGCACATATATATCTTCTTCCACCCGAGGCCACCACCATTTTGAGCTCGAGTTCATCACTCATTTCTCCTCCATTTCCTCTCCCTCACTCAAGTAAATCCCCATTTGTTTGCACCACTTGTGAGGATTGAAGGCACCCCATCTATTCAAGGGTTAGCAACATCATCCTTTCCTCCGAAGTTGTAACTTTAGCTCATTTTATTGCTAGTTTAGCTCATTTCATTTTTGTAGTGCTAGCTAGGTGTTTGATGAAATGCCTAAGTTAGAAAGTTTATTTTTTATATGCATTTTGAGCTCGAATTAACTTATTACTTGTGGATTTTAGTGTCGTCCCGTCCTCACCGCCGTCGATAGCCCGCGTCATCCCATCACCCGGCACCACCTCGGTGAGCCTTTTTTCTTTATCTTTTATTTTAAGAAAAATTACTTGTATGATTTAAAGCATATTTATTTCTTGTATAATTTTCTTATGTTTTTTTATCTGTATAGTGTCATGGTTTTGATATCTGCCCCCGTCGGCCCTCGTCCGGTCTATGATTCGGATGTGGTATATTTTCATAACTATTTGTTTCATTTCGTGTTTATAACAACTATACCTACCAACTTGACATAGACACTTTTATCTAGGAGGTAGTTGAACCGGAAATTCCAACCGACCCAATGATTTGAAATCAAAATTGAAAAGAAGTGAAGATCTTCGTCTCCAATGCCTAGAAGAGAAGATGAAATTGGAGTTCAAGCTTGCCGACATCATCGATGAACACGAGTTCAAGCTTGCCGATGTCGTCGATGCTCACGAGATCAAGATGGATGCAATGCGCTTGAAGATTAAAAAGATTAGAAAATATGCCATTAGTCAGGAGGCTTGGTACCATTATGTTGTTGGTTCAGTAGTTACCTTAGTTGCGATTTGATCGCATTTGGTGTTGGATTTAAATTATTTAGATAGTTGTATGTTAGTTTCAATTAATGTATGTTTTATGAGGACTATGCATTACAATTACTTTACTTTGGTTTTAATGTGATGAACTTGTATTAATTAATTTGGTCACTATTATATACTCTTGATGTAGTGCAATAGTTTTTGATATATTTATATAATGCAGATGAGCCGGCAATGGATGTACAGTGACCGACGATTTCCCGACTATATTAATGGCATGCATTATTTTCTCCGGGTGGCTGAGAAAAACAAGCCGTCGAATGGTTTTATTTCTTGTCCATGTAGCGTCTGCAAGAATACGCAGGATTACTCTACCTCAAAAACCATTCACGTCCACCTGTTGCAGCATGGTTTCATGTCCGGTTATAATTGTTGGACCAAGCACGGAGAAAGAGGGGTTATAATGGAAGAAAATGAAGAAGAAGAGGAGAATGACAACTATCCTACGTTCACCGAAGACGGTGATACTGCAATGGAGGAAGACGAAGCTGAAGAAGAGCCCATTGTTGATGAGCACGATGATGATTTTGGTCGGGCCATTCTTGATGCATAGATAAACAGCGGAAGTGAAACGAGAGGTTGAAGTTGGAGAGCATGTTAGAGGATCACAAGAAATTATTGTACCCAACTTGCGAAGATGGCCAGAAAAAGCTTGGTTCCACGCTGGAATTGCTGCAATGGAAGGCAGAGAATGGTACATCTGACAAGGGATTTGAAAAATTACTGAAAATAATAAAAAAGATGCTTTCAAGGGATAACGTATTACCCCCTAGTACGTACGAAGCAAAGAAGGTTGTCTGCCCTCTAGGATTAGAGGTGCAGAAGATACATGCATGCATCAATGACTGCATCCTCTACCGTGGTGAGGAGTACGAGAATTTGAATGCATGCCCGGTATGCGGTGCATTGCGGTATAAAATAAGGCGAGATGACCCTGGTGATGTTGAGGGTGAGCCGTGCCCTAGGAAGAGGGTTCCTGCCAAGGTGATGTGGTATGCTCCTATAATACCACGATTGAAACGTTTGTTCCAAAACAAAGAGCATGCAAAGTTGTTACGATGGCACAAAGAAGACCGTTTGAAAGACTTGATGTTAAGACACCCCGCCGATGGGTCGCAGTGGAGAAAAATCGACAGGGAGTTCCCGGAATTTGCAGCTGACGCAAGGAACTTAAGATTTGGGCTAAGTACAGATGGCTTTAATCCTTTTGGGGAGCAGAGCTCCAGTCATAGCACCTGGCCCGTGACTTTGTGTATTTATAACCTTCCTCCTTGGTTGTGCATGAAGCGGAAGTTCATTATGATGCCAGTGCTCATCCAAGGTCCGAAGCAACCGGGCAACGACATTGATGTGTACCTGAGGCCATTGGTTGAAGAACTTTTACAGTTGTGGCGTGACGAAGGTGTACCTATGTGGGATGAGCACGAACAAAAGGAATTTGACCTACGAGCGTTGCTATTTGTAACCATCAATGATTGGCCTGCTCTTAGTAACATTTCAGGACAGTCAAACAAGGGATACAATGCATGCACGCACTGTTTAGGTGAGACTGAAAGTATACATATGGGAAACAAGAATGTGTACCTGGGGCATCGGCGATTTCTTACAAAAGGGCATGCCGTAAGAAAGAATGGCAAGCATTTCAAAGGTGAGCCAGATCATCGGACGAATCCTAAATTACCTAATGGTGATGTTATATATGACATGGTCAAGGACTTAAAAGTAATCTTTGGAAAGGGTCCTGGCAGTCTATCTATTTCGAATGACGCTGATGGACACGTGCCCATGTGGAAGAAGTGCTCTATATTTTGGGAGCTACCCTATTGGAAAATACTGGAGGTTCGCTCTGCAATCGACGTAATGCACGTGACGAAAAATCTGTGCATGAACCTATACTAAGCTTATTGGGCATGTATGGGAAAACAAAAGATACACCGGAATCACGACAGGACCACCAACGTATGCACGAACGAGACGACCACCTGAATCCAGATAAGTATCAAGGTCTTGCCAGCTACGCTCTTACCAAAGAAGAGAAGGAGATCTTTTTTGAAGTCCTGAGCAGTATCAAGGTCCCGTCTGGTTTCTCGTCGAATATAAAGGGAATAATAAACATGGCAGAGAAAAAGTTCCAGAACCTAAAGTCTCATGACTGCCACGTGATTATGACACAATTACTTCCGATTGCATTGAGGGGGCTTCTACCGGAAAATGTTCGAGTACCCATTGTGAAGCTATGTGCATTTCTCAATGCAATTTCTCAGAAGGTGATCAATCCATTAACTCTACCAGGTTTACAGAGGGAGGTGGTCCAATGTCTTGTCAACTTCGAGTTGGTGTTCCCACCATCCTTCTTCAATATTATGACGCACCTCATAGTTCACCTAGTCGAAGAGATTAACGTTCTCGGTCCTGTATTTCTACACAACATGTTCCCCTTTGAGAGGTTCATGGGAGTCTTAAAGAAATACGTTCATAACCGTGCTAGGCCCGAAGGAAGCATCTCCAAGGGCTATGGAACAGAGGAGGTAATTGAGTTTTGTGTTGACTTTATTCCTGACCTTAAGCCGATCGGTGTTCCTCAATCGCGCCATGAGGGGAGACTGCGTGGAATAGGCACGCTAGGAAAGAAAGCAATAATGTGTAAGGACTGGGATTCTTTCAATCAAGCACACTACACAGTTCTACATAATTCCATCTTGGTGGCTCCGTATATCCAGGAACACATGAATATTTTACGCTCTAAATGCCCGGAGCAGCCTGGAGAATCGATTGAAAGAGAACACATGAAGACTTTCAGCGGGTGGTTGCAAACACGTCTCATTAATGACAACACTATTGAAGAACAATTATACTTGTTGGCCAAAGCACCATCGTCGACTATATTGACTTTTCAAGGGTACGAGATAAATGGGAATACATTTTACACGACCGACCAAGATAAGAAGAGCACCAACCAAAACAGTGGTGTTCGCTTTGATGCAACAAACAACAATGGGAAAAAGGACACATATTATGGTTACATAGAGCAGATATGGGAACTTGACTATGGACCTTCTTTCAAGGTACCTTTGTTCAGGTGCAAATGGTTCAACCTGGAAGGCGGGGTAAATGTAGACCCAAAGTACGGAATGACTACGGTGGATGTCAAAAATCTTGGGTACGGCACCGAACCATTCGTCCTAGCCAATGACATGGCCCAGGTTTTCTATTGAACGACATGTCTTCCAGACCGAAAAAAAAGAAAAGATAAGCAAGCGAATACATCATATGATGAGCCAAAGCGCCACATAGTTCTTTCAGGAAAAAGAAACATCGTAAGAGTGGAGGACAAGACGGACATGTCGGAAGATTACAATAATTTTCATGAAATTCCCCCCTTCATGGTGAAAACTGACCCAACCATCGCATTGAATGATGAAGATTGTCCATGGTTGCGGCGCAATCAGAAGAAAGGGACACACACGAAGAAGAAAGGGACAAACACTAGATAGGGATGTTGGTGGTGATGTGTAATAATTAATGTATTAAACCTTTTATCAAATGCACACGGTTTCCTCGTCATACAGCCCAACGGTGGCTCGTGAGTGCCTGCATATCAAATGCACCATTGGGCTGTATGACGGGAATCCGAATGATTTGTATTCGGTCGATGAACTGAAGTATTTTGTAGATAGAACAGCCGCAAGTATGGATCCGACCGAGGGGCATGGCTACCACTTCCACCACCACCACTCCCACCTCCTCGGCAATTCATCATTGTGTCACCCTAATCCAGTGGTTGGATTCAACCTACCCGAGGGCTTGTGTTAGGGAACATGCCAGCGGGTAGGCTAAATCCAACCATTGGGTTCGGTGGCAAAGGTAGACGCTCGTTGTGTGCCGTTTCGCTGCAGGGACATCGCTATTTATAGGCGTGTGCTTCTGATCCAACGGCTCACAAGCGCTCTAAAGAAACACACCCTGATCCAACGGCTCACAAGTGCTTGAAAGAAACACACGATCCGTGTGCTTCTTTAGTCCCGGTTGGTAACACGAACCGGTACTAAAGGCCCTGATCCAACAGCTCACAAGCGCTCGAAGGAAACACACGATCCGTGTGCTTCTGATCCAACGGCTCACAAGCGCTCTAAAGAAACACACCCCTGATCCAACGGCTCACAAGCGCTTGAAAGAAACACACGATCAGTGTGCTTCTTTAGTCCCGGTTGGTAACACGAACCGGTACTAAAGGCCCTGATCCAACAGCTCACAATTGCTCGAAGGAAACACACGATCTGTGTGCTTCTGATCCAACGGCTCACAAGCGCTCTAAAAAAACACAACCCTGATCCAACGGCTCACAAGCGCTTGAAAGAAACCTTGTATGACTTGTATTCGATAATGATTTTCAAATAATAAAAAGAAACTAGAAAAATAAATAATAAAATATAATGATTTTCAAATATTGGAACATTTTAAAAGACACTAGAAAAAGATATGATTTTCAAATAATAAAAAGAAACTAGAAAAATAAATAAGAAAAAGATAATGATTTTGAAATATTGGAACATTTTAAAAGAAACTAGAAAAAAATTGATTTTCAAATAATAAAAAGAATCTAGAAAAATAAATAATAAAAAGATAATGATTTTCAAATATTGGAACATTTTAAAAGACACTAGAAAAAGATATGATTTTCAAATAATAAAAAGAAAATAGAAAAATAAATAATAAAAAGATAATGATTTTCAAATATTGGAACATTTTAAAGAAACTAGAAAATTATATGACTTTTTAAGTAATAAGAAGAAACTATAAAAGAAACCAGAAAAAGAAACAAAAAAGAAACCAGAAAAAGAAACTATAAAAGAAAACAGAAAAAGAAACAAAAAGAAACCAGAAAAAGAAACTATAAAAGAAAACAGAAAAAGAAACAAAAAAGAAAACAGAAAAAGAAACTAGAAAACAGAAAAAGAAAAAAAAGCCTTTGGTCGCGGTTGGTAACACCAACCGGGACCAAAGGCCCGCTCGGCTTCGCGCGCATATTTTCGCGGCCCGGGGGGACCTTTGGTCCCGGTTGGTGTTACCAACCGCGACCAAAGGGTCTTTGGTCCCGGTTCGTGACTGGAACCGGGACCAAAGGTCCGTTCCGCATCGTATTTAGGCGGTTCCGCGCCTTTCTTTTTCCTCATTCGTCCCCGATCCGCGCCGCCCGACCCCTGCCGCCAGGCTGCCGCGCCGCCGACCTCTCCCCTCCGCCATCCCCGACGCGCCCGACCCCTGCCGCCAGGCTGCCCGCGCCGCCGTCCCTCCTCGCCTCGCCTCGCCGGCCGCCCCCGGCCGCGCCGACAGCTCCCTCCTCGCCGCTCGCCCGCGGTGCTCTCCCTCTCCTCGCCGCCCCCCGATCGGGCTCCCTCCTCGCCGGCCGCCCGCACCGTCCTCACCTCGGACCCCCACCGTCCTCCTCAACCTCGGACCCCCGCCGTCCTCCTCAACCTCCGCCGCCGCCGGCCAGCGCGCGCACCCGCGCTCTGCCTCCTCCACCCGAGGTGAGCTTTCTTGTTTTTTTTTTCATTTTGTTTTCAGTTTTTTTTCATATTAGGTTAGAATAGGATTTTAGATATAGGAAATTGTTAGAAAAATTAGATTGTTAGATATAAATATAGAAATAGAAAGGAAAATAGTAATATAAATAGTTTAGAAATAGAAATAGTTTAGAAATAGAAATAAAATTAGAATTAGAATTCTTAGGGTTAGTGTTTAGGGTTAGCAATTTGTACATGTTAGTGTTTAGGGTTAGTGTTTAGGGTTAGCAATGGTACCTTGATAGCAATTTATTTTAGTGTATATTTGTTTATTCACGGATGGTAACTTGTTAGAAAAATTAGATTGTTAGATATAAATATGCAATTTATTTTTCTTTTCTGTTTTAGAGTGTTTACAGGCTTTGGTAATGTTCAATTGATGTAAATACAATTATGCAATTGATCTGATACGCCATTCAACATATCAGATCCTCCGAGAAATGTTCAATTGATTAATGCCTACAATACGACGTATTATCAATTTATGTAATCCAATTTTAACATGGAAGTGCCACATTTGGTGTTAAATTGTTAGGAAATATTGTTAGGAATTTTAGTGTTAGTGTTTTGTAATTGTTAGATGTAATTTTTGCTATTGTGTGCCATTGTAAATTATGCCATTTTAAATTATACCATTTTAAATTAGGCTATTACTTGTTGTGAATTTTAAATTTTAGTTCCTAAATTTAAATTTGCTAAGTAGTTGCTAACTTATGTTTCTTCTGATTCCTTATTTACTTTAGCAAATAGTCCTCCTTATTTGTGTTAGCAAAATATTGTTAGTGTTAGCAAAAAATTGTGTTAGGAATTTTAGGTCTATCCAAAAATTGTGATAGCAAACATTCAAATTTTGATAGCAAACATTCAATTTTTGATAGAAAAACATTCAAATGTGATAGCAAACATTATTCTCTCTAGACATGTGTTGATTGTTATATTTGTTTATTCACGAATGTATCTAGATGGATCCAAATTTTCCGGACGTCGACAGAGATGAGGACGCCGAACTGCGAATCATGGAAATTATAGCAGGACGTGCGGCCGCGCCTGTCGGTGAAGAAGATGCCGTAACCGCAGAAGATTACGGCTCCCAATTTCTGAACGATTCCGGTGAGGGGGGTTCCGGAAGAAGAAAATGGTGGAGAGGGGGAAGTGCCCTTAACAAACTCTAGCGAGGTATATTAAGCCTCTGTACATCGATCACACTAGATGTATTATTTGAGTTGTATATTGTTGTTATTAATGAACCATTTTTTTCTTTTAGCCCTCCGGATCATCCTCATCTACAGCATTGCCGAAACGAGGCCCGACGAAGCCGTTGAAGGAGGGTCGTAGGATAGTGATCGACAAAGTTAGTGCTAGCGGGGAACCTTTGGAACCCATCGACAACCGCCGCAAATACATTAATCAATGTGGGGTTATTGTAAGGGACATTGTCCCGATCAACCTTGAAGAGTGGATTAAGCCGAAGGATGTAAACAACCTAGCTACTTATGCCGAGGAGAGGCTAAAAACATTGTGTTGGGACATGCTCTTAACAAAGGTCAGCCTACCGTCAGATCTGCCGGTTCCCCTGATGGACAAAGTGAAGGAGTGGTCGCTTAGTAAGATGGCCGAACAATTCCGGACCTGGAAGAAAAACTTATGGAAAGCTTATAAAAAGGCCGGGGAGACGGATCCAAATTTCACTGGAGCACTAGTGAAGATACAACAGCAGTGGCCCACATTTGTGGAGCAAAGAAAATCGGAGGGCGCTCTGGCCCGATCGGTTCAAAATAAGTTAAATGCTGCGAAGAAGGAATATCACCACCGTTTGGGGGCAGGTGGCTACAGGGCTGCCGTGCCTAAGTGGGAAGCCTTTGAAGCACGACTGCTTGATAACGGGATCATTCCACAGACAGCGGAGTGGCCCCCGAGGTCCAAGTTTTGGTTGTTCGCGCATGGGGCAGGGTTGGACCCACAGACAGGAAAGATTATTGCTCAGGGAAAATGGAAGGCAAAAATTGAGTATATAACCAAACAACTTGAGGACGCAATAGATAAAGTTCGCAGGGGAGAGTACGTCCCTGACAGAGAGAATGACGAGCTGACACTAGCACTCGGGAATCCTGAACACGTTGGACGATTACGAGGCTATGGAGGCGGTGTCACCTTGAAGCAAGGTTTTCCGGAAGACGCTGATACTTATAGAAGCCGTCAGAGAAGAAAGAAGCAGGAGTCTGACCGGTTATCGGCACTGGAACGCAAGGTGCATGAGCAGCAGGAGCGACTCGACTCAATTAGTAAGCAAAATGAATCTCAGCTGCAGTAGAAGCCGCCCCATCTGATCAGCGGAAAAGCAGCGTGGGTTCCACGCATGTAGAAAATTCTCAATTTCAACCGGCGGCTCACTACCCCGTGGATGATATCACGGAGAAGACAGACTGTGAGCTACACATGTCAATGAAGAACATGTCTTTCAAGGTGGCGGTCGTCTATGCTTTACCTAATCCAGCTGGAGCAAGCTACCATCTCGAAGGGATTCCACAGGGCTATGCTCGTGTCGGGGTGGATCAAGTTATGCCGTTATATGCTAATCTGGAACTTGACATTCCCGGAGGTGACGGCGAGAAGACACTGGGAGAAGTCGAGAAGGGTATCGCTCTCTGGAAGAAGGAAAACATCGTGTTTCCGAACTTGACTCCTCGATCCAGCAGCAGACCCCCACCTCAAGATCCATCCCCCCACCTAATGATCCATCCCCCCCACGTCAAGATCCATCCCTCCCACCGCAAGATCCATCCCCCCACCTAAGGATCCATCCCCCCCCCACCTAAGGATCCATCCCCCCCACCTAAGGATCCATCTCCCCCGCCTAAAGATCCATCTCCCCCACCTAAAGATTCATCCCCCCAAGATATATCCTCCTCACATGAAGATCCATCCCTCGATGCCCCATCCGTCGCGAGTCCATCGCGCGCGACGTCCCGTCCTTCGATCCTGCCCCGGGAAAAGACCTTCTCGTCAAAGCGGAAACTATCCTTCACGTCGACGCGTGCAGATAAGTTATCTCGAGCGGAACGCGAGTTGCTAAAGCCTCTTCCAAAGAGACCTTACGACTTGACTCCAGAGGAGCTCGAGGAATCGGTGCGTGCCCATATTACAGAACAGTTAGCTCCGAAACGGCCCCCGCCTAGAGAGAAACTGGATCCAGAAAAAGTTGAGACATTTCTGAAAAATTTCAGGAATCCCCAGCCAAAGTCACCTCCATTGGCAGATGACTATGATCGTGTCATGCTGAAGACAATTAGTCAAGAGGCCGAGGAAAAGAAGGCTGCCTATCTCCTAAAGAAGCAGAAGATGAAGGAGGACAAGGAGGCGGCAGATCGACTAAAGAAGGAGCAGTTCTATGCTGCAAAACGCGGGAAACAAGTGGCCCAGCTCGGAGAACAGGCAAAAAAGTCGATATCCCCGCTGAAGGTGATCTCAACTAAAACAGTTGCCCAGCTCGTACAACCACAGCAACAGTATCAGGTATGCATGGACATATAAACCCGAGAAGTCCCTGGTCAGACCTGAGGAGATCAGTTCTCTATCATACCAATTGCGTCGATTGCATCACTGGTACGAGAAAGCTGTAGCGGCCGGGCATGAAGCTTTCTGGGTGAGTTATAAGAAAAAGCATTACTTCACGGATGACTTGTTATATATTCCGTTTTCGGAAATATTTCAGTTATTCAATCAAGATGCCCTTGACAAAGTCATCGTCAGTTCCTATTGTTTGTAAGTGATTTATTTCTGCAATTTAATTAAGTCTTCAGCTCTGCACGTTCATTGCCTTTAATTATCTCACTATATTCTTTTGTATTGTAGAATGATGATTGTCGAATGCAGAAAAAAGGGCATCTATGACACTGGGTTCATTGACCCAAATTATGTTAATGAAGGGACCGTAAAATACAATTGGAAGACCACCGAGGATAGCTTGGTCAATTGGTTAGTGAACCAAAATACTTGCGGAGAAATACTTTTTCCTTATGTCAACAAGTGAGTGTTACCTTCTACCCATTCTATTTTGCTTTGCATATCTTTAGTGTATCCAATGAGTCATTGACATATAAATGTGCGCAGTTTCCACTGGATTCTGCTAATCATTAGAGTTGACCAAGAGTCGTTCAACTCATGGACTCGCTAAGGAAACCAATGGAAAAGTACCAACGCATTCAAGATATGCTCCAGATGTAATTTCAATCATTATCGCTCTATATCGACCTCTGTCATTCATTTTCAGATACCAACTAATCAATAACTTCTTTAATCATTTTTCTATTGGCGGGCAGTGTTTGGAAACGGTTCATCAAGATCGTTCCAGGGGAGTGGAAACCGGAGCTGTATTTTTATACCACCAACGTAAGTAGTACTATATATATAGGTCCATTATGAAGCAACTCTTTAATTCTAGTTTCAATACCATTATGAAGCTTCACTATTATTTGATTAAATTCTATTTTTTTGTAAAGTGGTGTCTGAGGCAGGAAACTGGTACAAATTTATGTGGATTCTATGTTTGCGAGTACATACGCTCTTTTGTCTCTGAGCGGAATAGAGAACAAAGAACGCGTGATGTATGTATACACTCTTCTCACTTTTTATTACCATGCATATTGTGTTGACTTCCATCCATAAATTATTTTATTATGATTTCATATATATATATAGTTATAAACAACTCACATATTCATATTGATCTAGATGGAGAGAATGCGAGACTAGCTCATACCATCGAAGCGCCTAAAAGCACTTCAAGAGTAAATTGCGGGATTTTTTAACTCCGCGGTTCTGAAGAGAGATGGAGAATTTTTTCACTCGACAAATTTTGTTTTGCCCGAGGACATGTAATTGACATCATCTCGACGTGTGAGAAACATTATGTCGGCGTGTGACGTTATGTATGTATATATGAAACATGATCTCGACGTGTGAGAAATGTTATGTATGTATATATGAATCAAATATTAATGCATGGTAGTACCACTGACACGGCACGACATGACACGACACGGCATCGGACACGACGACACGGCACAACACGGCACGGCACGGCGACACGGCACCTATTGATTTAAACCCCCCCCCAAAAGAAAGCATTTGGTTAAAACAAAAAAAAGCATTCGGTTAAAACAAAAAAAAGCATTCGGTTTTAAAAAAAAAAGTGAAACTCTCGGTCCCGGTTGGTAATACCAACCGGGACCAAAGGGTTCCGGCCCGGAGCCCCCCCGCCCCGCCCACGTGGAGGCCCATTGGTCCCGGTTCTTAAGGTACCGGGACGAAAGCCCCCCCCCCCCCCCCCCCTTTTGTCCTGACCCTTTAGTCCCGGTTAGAAAACCGGGACCAAAGGCCCTTTGGAACCGGGACCAATGCCCCTTTTTCTACTAGTGAACGGGGGTCCGGAGCATCGGAATCACACCAAAACTTGCATGGGTCCCTAATATATGTATAAGAGTGTGTTGGTAGGTTGCGGAAACCAAGATACAGCTCTGAGGTGCGACCCGCTTCATCGACTCCGCTTACTCCGTAGTAAGTTCTGACACTTAGAGGTGAAAACTCACGTTTCGGGTGCCGGGCTTGGAATCATGCGATGGACCACATGAAATTTTTTCCCCATGGTTCTATGTACCAACCTAACACAACCAAGCAAAAAGTTCATGCGTCTACCCCCTCTCGGCGCCGGTCAAAGGGGTAGATCGACAAGTTGGACTTTTTTCCAGCGGGTCTACGGTTTCGCCTTAGGGGGGGGGGGGGGTCTGGAGCGTCGGAATCCTACCAAAACTTGCATATGCCCATAATATATGTATAAGAGTTTGTTGGTAGGCTGTTGGAACCAAGATACAGCTCCGAGGTGCGACCCGCTTCACCGACCCCGCTTACTCCACAGTAAGTTCCGACACTTAGAGGTGAAAACTCCCGTTTCGGGTGCCGGGCATGGAATCATGCGACGGACCACATGAAATTTTGGTTCCCCATGGTTCTATGTACCAACCTAACACAACCAAACAAAAAAGTTCATGCGTCTACCCCCTCTCGGTGCCGGTCAAAGGGGTAGATCGACAGGTTGGACTTTTTTCCAGCGGGTGTACGGTTTCGCCGTAGGGGGGTCCGGAGCGTCGGAATCCCACCAAAACTTGCATGGGCCCATAATATATGTATAAGAGTGTGTTGGTAGGCTGTGGGAACCAAGATACAGCTCCGAGGTGCGACCCGCTTCACCGACCCCGCTTACTCCACAGTAGGCCGGTTTCTGCACTCTCTCATAGGTGAAAACTTCCACTTCGGGTGCACGACATGGAATCATGAGTTAACATGTGCCAAAAGTTGGGTTGAGATGTTCATATGAGTTAACCTAACATAATCAGGGAGGAAAAGCCTACCGAGCAACCCCTATTCAACGCCTAGGGAAGGGGTAGACGACGCCTCGCACGTTCGGTCCACTTATTCGGGGTTTCGACGCATGCGTCCCGCACCGGAGGGTTATATATATTATCGAGAAACATAATTAAGTGAAGTAAATGAACGTACTAGAAGCCTTAACAAAGAAAATGAACAAAGCAAGCATATCAAAATAAAACAAATAAAGGGAGGCTAGTGCAAACACATGGTTTGCCGTGCGCTACGCACAAAGGCACACGGCAAAGGATATATGTGTCATGTGCTCCTTTTATACACACGGCGTACCGTTTCCCGCGAATTTATTTAGAGCGCGAGAAATGAGCCGCCGCGACTGGAATAAAATTTGGCCACTCTTTGCCGTGAGTTCTGTTATTCACGCATGGCAAAGATATTTCCCGTGAATTATTGGGGAGCACGGCAAAGTTGCGAATCCTGGTCAACTGATTTGCCGTGCGGGGAAATAAAGGCGCATTTTGTCGTGACCGATACTTTGCCGTGCGCTCTTGGTCTTATGTGCCGTGCTTTATTTATTTGCCGTGGGCCTTTTATGCCTCACGGCAAAGTACGCTTTGCCGTGTTCCAAAAAATTATCGCACATGGCAAAGATCGGTCTTCACGGGAAAGACAGATTTTCCGGCAGTGTATCCACCATAATACGCAAAGTTGGAGACCATAATCAAGTCGAAAATCTGACCATCATATCATATACTACCTCCGTCCAAAAAAGGATGTCATTTCTTTGTTCAAATTTAAATATATCTAACCACTTTAGTGTCTAGATACATTTAACTTTAGACAAAGAAATGACATCTTTTTGAGATGGAGGGAGTACATAACCATGAGGTCCGCCCCTTGAAACCCACGGCCTCGATAATGTACTATGGCATTTGCATAGACCAGCCTTCTTTGCAAATTATTTGCGTCAATCTTACGCTGGAACTTGACCACGACACGCTCGTTCTCACGTCATTCGCCACCTGGAACATGTATGATCCGCGTGTAGCACACGCGTCGCAACTAAGGACGATGTCCATAGCGACGACACCTTCGTATATAAACTCCCCTCGGCGAGGTCGCCCGTAGCACGAGCGTAGTGAGTTAAAGCCATTCTCTCTTGTCCTGTAAGCCAGGCAAAGCTTTGAGAGAGTCCAGCAAACACACAGCACTAAGCTCCGACATGGCTACCGCGACGGCCGCCGCTGCGAACACCGCCGCGCTGAGCATGAAGCTTCTGGTGGACACCAAGGCGCAGCGCGTGCTTTTCGCGGAGGCGGGCAAAGATGTCGTCGACTTCCTCTTCTCCCTCCTCTCCCTGCCGGTCGGTACGGCCGTCAAGCTGCTCGGGAAGGATTCCATCAGCGGCTGCGTCGGCAACCTCTACAGCAGCGTGGAGAAGCTCGATGGGACCTATGTCCAGGCCGGCGCCGCTAAGGACGCGCTCCTCCACCCCGTCGTTCTCTCCCCGGCAGCCAGCACCAACATCCTCCGCTTGACGGAGGGCTCTCCAGCCGGCCAGTCCAGCGGCTTCTTCAAGTGCAACTACGGTTGCGCCGTCGGCTACATATCGGACACAAGCGGCGTGAACTGTCCGACATGCGGCCGCGTTGGCACGATGACCTCGCCGGTGTCTATCTTGCGCAGCAAGTCGGCTCAGGCGGCGGCCGTCGTCGCTTCAAAAGGGTTCGTGCAGGGCATCGTGACATACACGGTGATGGACAACCTCACGGCGACGCCCATGTCGTCCATCTCCAGTATCTCCATGCTCAACACCTTCGCCGTCAAGGACCTCGGCGCGCTCCAGGAGAAGACCGTGCGGCTCGGCTTCATGGAGGTAATGATACCTGTCATCCCTGCTTTCTCTTATATATCTTCTCTTCGTACCGCAGTTTACTAATTAGCACTAGTAGTACTGTAAATCACCATTTCACGCGCGTTAATTGCATGTTTTACAGGGTCTGGCGATTCTGCGGGCGTCGCTGCAGTCCAAGACCGTCCTCACTGACGTCTTCCTCGGCAAGAACCGCGCTTGAAGACCTGGTTTATGCATGCAATGCATGGCATGGCATGTGAAACTAAGTAGATCTTCCCATCTATCGTAGCGCTTAATTAGGTTGGTGTTTTGTGATGCATGCTTGTCGTTAGTTGCAAGTAGTACACATGCATGCATGCTAGTTTGGTTAGTGCCTTAGTGGTATTATCTTCATCTTTTGGCTGTGTGGTAATTATGTAATGTACGTTGGATGCTTGGTACTGCACCTACTAGGTACGTAGTTGCATAATGACTCGGCACCGGCCGAAATGTCTGTACAGTTTGTATCAGCTGAAGTTAGTATTGCGGTATCTAGCCTGCAAGCGTCATGCGTGCCCAGCTTTCCACTTCCAGTGAGCTTGGTTGTCAAAACAGGACAAATTTCGTGTCGATGCTCTTTTGCCTCGCTCAACGTTGGTTCAGTCACCGAAACAGATGCGTTGTTCTAACTTTTGCTTAGGGCCTTACTATGTGAGTGCAGCACGTTGTTAGATTCCGAAATTCATTATGTTGGAATTGTGTGTGAAAAAATTCCCTATATATATCCAACAGTTTACACGTTCTGTGCCTCGCCGTGGATATATGTTCTGCGATCCGACAGAGTGCTCGAATAGTCTGGGATTTGACAGAAATGACTAGTCGTAGCAAGGATGCCACGTGCACTGAATGCCAGGATGAAGCTGAAGCGGTGAAGCTTATTTTAGTTGGTGCATCGCGCTGGAACTAAACTTTGTTTCTCACAAATATTTGCATGTAAGTCCAGTTTTTTTTTTTTTTTTTTTTTTTTTTTTTTTTTTGGCTTACACCGAGAGGATCCTCAGCTATCCAATGCCCCAAATTGCTCCAAGACTGGAGCATATTTTGTTTTAACAAGTCGGTGTCACAAATAAAATTCGAATGGATACATTACAAGGTAAAGAGTTAACTAAACATTTTGAACAAATTTATGAACTACAAGAACAACTGTCAGGGTCTTGACAATATAGTGGTGGCAATATCTGTAACGGACCTCTACGTACCGAATCACGCAATAGAACACAGGCTCAGGCGAAGTTTCTATGCGATTACCCAGGAATTCATACACGAGCAAGATCCAGATCCGAGTATTGGAGAGGAGGAAGGAGATAGGTTACATGCACCCAGACCGGGGCCGCCAGTTCCGTGATCTGAACCCAGAGATGCCAAGCCAGGATGCATCGCTACCTATTTCAACCACTCACGCGCTCGCTAACCCTCTTACAGGTGGGTCCCACACTACACCCACCACTCGTAGCCAATCACCGAGTCCAGTGTTCACCGACATACCGCGGGTTAGCCTTGATGACGCATCGGGGTCATTCGGTTGGTGTAGGCGTACAGGTTGCAGCGCTTCCTGCCGTGGCAGAGTCTTGGTGACTTCCCTCTGCCGCGGCAGCCTCTTGGTGCTCGTTCTTCCGCCTCAGCGCGTGCTTCTTGCGTCCGCGCCACTTGCGTACACGTCGGCTTGTCACATTTCCCTCTTCTTCAAAAGCAGCTTGCCCCCAAGCTGCCTCATGAGGAAAACGGTTCTTGAGCTCGTCCTCGTTCTCCCATGTCGCGAGACCTGCATCCATGTCAGTCCATCGCACCAGTATTTGTGATACCTGGGAGGCTCCTTTCTTCACCTGTCGGCGCTTGAGTATTGTTGCAGGAGTCACCAGTGTTTCGGATGGTGCCGGCAACTAGGAGTCACCAGTGTTTCAGATGGTGCCGGCAACTGTTGAGAAACTTCTTGTTGCCCGATTGCATACTTGAGTTGGGAGACGTGAAACACTGGATGAACAGAGGAAGTCTCAGGTAATTGAAGCTCATATGCCACCGGACCAATCCTTCGGAGCATGAGAAATGGCCCGTAGTACTTGAATGACAATTTTGGGTTTGCTCTAGTGGCAACGGAATTTTGTATGTAAGGTTGAATCTTGAGGTACAGACTGTCCCCACTGCGAATTCCCTCTCTGTTCTGTGTTTGTTCGCTTGAAATTTCATTCTTTGTTGAGCTCTGAGCAGATGTTGCCGCAATTGCTGATGAATTGCAGTTCTGGTAGCGAGCCACTCTTGCAAATCTGGAATGGCGCAGTCCAGTTGGGGGTCAATGCCAAAGTGTCTCGGCTGATGATTGTACAACGCTTCAAAAGGAGATGTACCCAGCGATTCATGCCAGCTTGTGTTATACCAATACTCAGCTAAGGGTATCCACTGTGACCACTTTCTAGGATAATCCTGGACGAAACAACGAAGATATCGTTCCACACTTTGATTGACTCGCTCTGTTTGTCTGTCGGACTGAGGATGCTGTCCAGAGCTCATGGCCAACTGCACACCTGTCAATTTAGCCAACTCTTGCCAGAAACGACTAGTAAACACAGGGTCCCTATCCGATACAATTTCAATAGGCATGCCATGCAGGCGAAAGACACCATCCAAATATGCTTGAGCTACCGAAGTTGCTGTATAAGGGTGACTCAATGGCAGAAAGTGAGCATATTTGCTGAATTTTCCACCACCACTAATAGGCAGTCAAATTTCCCAGATTTCGGCAAGCCCTCAATAAAGTCCATAGTCACTGTGTGCCAATCTCCTGGAGGAACTTTGAGAGGTTGCAGCAGACCCAGATACTTTACTCGTTCAGCCTTGGCTTGTTGGCACACACCACAAGAAGCCACAAATGCCTTCATGTATGCTTTCATCTTGGGCCAAGAGAATAACTTCTTGAACTTATGATAAGTAACAGGAAAACCTGAGTGTCCCCCCATAGCGCTTGAATGCAACGTCACCAGTATTTGCCTCTGCATTGCTTCATTGTTGCCCAACCATATCCTTCCTTTGTGATATATAATTCCTTGCTTAAGGGGCATAATCCTCTGTAGTAGCCCCACTAGCCAGCATAGATATCACTTTTGTGCTTGCTCATCCTCAAAGTACCCACTTGCTACCTGATCAAGCCAAACTGGGGTGCATTTCGACACAACATTAAGCTCTAGGATGTTGCATCTTGACAAAGCGTCCGCTACAACATTTTCCTGCCCGTTTTTATATGTTATTTTGTATTTTAGACCAAGCAACCTGGCGAGTGCCTACTACTGCCACACTGTCGTCAGCCTCTGGTCAATCAGATGAATCAAACTCTGTTGATCAGTTCTGATAAAAAAATCTTGATGTTGCAAGTAAGATCTCCACTTTTCCACCGCCATCAGTATGGCGAGACACTCTTTTTCATACGTCGACAGTCCCCTATTTTTAGGGCCCAAGGCTTTGCTCCAGAACGCCACAGGATGTCCTTTCTGAAGTAACACTGCTCCAATGCTCGTGTCACAAGCGTCAGTCTCCACCACAAACTGCTCCTTGAAATTTGGTAGTGCCAACACTGGGGCAGATGCCAAGGCTTGTTTCAATGCCTCAAAAGATGCATCTGTTTCTGGTATCCATTGATAAATTACCCCTTTTTTTAACAGATTAGTCAGAGCTCTGCTCATAATAGCAAAATCCTTGATGTACTTCCTATAGAAGCCCACAATTCCAAGGAAGTTGCACAGTTCCTTAACATTTCCGGGGACCTTCCAGTTCTTCACCACTTCCACCTTGCTTTCATCCGTAGCCAACCCATCTTTACTGACAGTGTGCCCCAAAATTTTTAGTTTGGTTTGAGCAAACTTACATTTCGATTGTTTGACTTTGAGGTGGTTGTGGTCTAGGACACTGAACACTTGCACCACCAACTTATGATGCTCTGGAAGGGTAGCAGTGTAAATCAGGATATCGTCAATGAATACCAATACTCCTTTGCGCAAGAATGGGGCCAGTATAGTGTTCATGGTGTTCTGAAATGTTGCAAGTGCCCCTGTCAACCCATACGGCAACACCTTATATTCGAAGTGCCCGTTATGAGTTCTGAACGTCGTTTTATATTCGTCCTCAGGCTTCATTCTGATCTGGTGATATCCAGAGCGCAAGTCCAAGCTGGTGAAATATTGAGATCCCGACAGCTCATCCATCAACTCATCAATTATAGGTATGGGGTATTTTTTTACTGTAATTGCATTGAGTCCTCTATAGTCCACACACAGCCTCCATGTGAGGTCCTTCTTGCCCACCAACAGAACTGGAGAAGCAAATGGGATGCTACTTGGTGAGATTATACCATGTTCCAGCATATCAGCCACCTGTTTCTCAATCTCATTTTTCTGTTCAGGATTATACCTCTAAGGCCTGGCTGTCACAGGTTGCGCCCCTGGCATCAAAGGTATAGCATGATCAAAAGGTCTGGTTGGTGGTAAACCTTTCGGCTCTGAAAAGATGTGCTTGAATTTGTCCAATATTGCTGACATTTCAGGGTCACAGTAATCCATTTGAACTTCTGCTGCCACTCCTACCCATAGGCAGTAGGCTAGCTCTTCTGATTCCACCATTGGCTGCAGCTGTTTGACAGAGACCTAAGGACATGCAGTAGTATTGGCCTGGATACCTTGTAGTATTTTCTCCTCACCCTCGATGGAAAGTATGAATTTCTTCTGCATCCAGTCCATTGTCATGGGACTGTGCTCTTGCAACCAGTCCATTCCCAAGATAATATCATAGCAATCCAAAGGAAGTGCTCTGAAAGTGGTTCTGAAACTAACATCTTGACACTGCCATTCACACTCTGGAAACTTTTCAGATCCTTGCAATATAACTCCATTTGCTATCTTGACTTTAGTTGGTCTGTCCAATTTCTATGTCCCCCTCAATTTAGTTGCCAATTGCTGACTGACAAAACTAACACAGTTCCCTGAGTCCACTAGAATCAACATTGTGTGCCCTTGAATCTGCCCACATAGCCGTACAGTCTAGGCTCCTTCCAATCCTTTAAGCGCATTAACAGATAGGCAATGTAGTTCATAGTCTGAACCCTCTTCAGCAAACTCTGCAGCTTCAGTTTCTTGCCCTTGGTCACATCCAATCATTTCCAAGAGTTCCTGGACCACATATAATTGCACTTGGGATGCACATTTATGTTGTTGTCCCCATTTCTCTCCATGGGTGAAACAGAGGCCCCTAGCTCTTCTATAAGCTTTAAGTGTACTAAGCTTGTTGGCTTCCCCATTCTTGGAATTTTCCTGCGAACAGTTTCCCCCTTTTGGGCCAGAGTAAGTCTGCTGGCTCATTTTGGCAGTAGCATAGGCTTCACTCTTCTTATATGTCCTGATAGGAACCTCTTCCAGTACATCCTCCTGTAACAAGGCAAGAGAACTAGCAGTATTCAAATCCACTGGTTGTTGAATAATGACAACTTTCCTAATTTCCGGCTTGAGCCCATCCACAAAAATAGTAAGAAAAATTTCAGGGTCAATTGTAGAGTTGTGTGCTAGCATTTGATGCATCAAGTTGTTGAAACTTTCTATGTACTACTCCTGAACTGTACCTACTTGTTTAAAGTGTGTAGGACGCCTAATCAAAACTTGGAACTGCATTTTCCCAAACTTCAGACACAACACTGAACAAAACTCCTCCTAGCTCATATTTTCCACTTTGTTTTCTACTGATTGCAACCATAATTTGGCTTGACCAGTAAAATACATTGTGGCATAGTCCTTCCAAGTATCTGGGTTAGTATGAAAAAGTTTAAAGTATTTTTCACATCCCTTCTTCCAGCATTTAAGATTATTCCCATCAAAAGTTGGCAGCTCTGGTCTATTAGGAGCTGTATCCCCAAAGCTAATACTATGGACTCTAGAGTAAGGTGTGGCTATATCAAAATCGTATGGCGTATTGAATTCATGCCCAGTTGAGGTTTCAGGAGTATTACCCTTTGTCGGAGGCGTAACCATGGTGACCACACTAGGTTTCGGCCCCCGTGAGGATTGCTCGTCGTGGTGCCCATCGAGACTGAAGTTGGTTCTTCCTCTTGGTGGCACATACTTGGCCAGAGCAGGAGGAAGAGCCAGAGAGACACCTTGTGAACCAGACAACTCTCCTTGCCGTGCTGGTGTTTCTGGAGCTTTAGGGACAGGAACTCGCAAATGCGCTTGTAGATCGCGAACTGCCCCTTGCAACTGGTTCACTTGCTATTCCACTTGCGGTCGCGCCACTCATCGAACATCACCCGATTGTCTCGAATCTCCCATTGCAGCGAGATGTGGTTGTCCCTGGCCTTCTTCTGCATCAGCAGCACCATCTCCATGAGGGACTTGCCCTCCCCTTCGCTCGTCTCTTCCGCCATCACACAGAATTTCCAGATCGAGAATCTGCTAGCTAGGGTGTCCCGAAGGAACTCTACGTAGATCTCGGTTTTACCCAAGATCCACACCTGTCGCCTGGACTAACAATTCCCTACCGATCTGAATTCTCTGGTTGCTATGTGGAATTTTGTAGCTCTGATACGAAATGTAACGGACCTCTACCGAATCACGCAATAGAACACATGCCCAGGCAAAATTTCTATGCAATTACCCAGGAATTCATACACGAGCAAGATCCAAATCTGAGTATTGGAGAGGAGGAAGGAGATAGGTTACATGCACCCAGACCGGGGCCGCCAGTTCCGTGATCTGAAACCAGATGCCAAGCCACGATGCATCGCTACCTATTTCAACCACTCACGTGCTCGCTAACGCTCTTATAGGTGGGTCCCACATTACCCCCCAACTCGTAGCCAATCACCGAGTCCAGTGTTCACCGACATACCGTGGGTTAGCCTAGATGACGCGTCGGGGTCGTTCGGTTGGTGTAGGCGTACATGTTGCAGCGCTTCCTGCCGTGGAAGAGTCTTGGCGACTTCCCTCTGCCGCGGCAGCCTCTTGGTGCTCGTTCTTCCGCCTCAGCGCGTGCTCCTTGCGTCCACGCCACTTGCGTACACGTCGGCTCGTCACAATATCCTTATGTTTTTACTCGAACTGCCGATCGATAGGCAAACATTACGTAGCCCAACACGGATACGTTTCCGAGTCCTATCATGCTACATACATGGACTGATTGGCGGTTCATGGCAATATAGTACGAGCATTGCTAGCCAGCTCTCGTGAGATTGTTTCCCGTGTCCATATCCAATACAGACTATGGACTAACACATCAATCCAACATGCAACGAACGACACGCCGCGATGTCATCGTCGACCGCCGCCGGCCTCCCGTCCTGGATGATGCTCGAGCATTTCGTCTTCCGCAGAGACGACGATAACGACGGCCCCTTCCCGGACGACGCGGCCGGGCCCATGAAGACTAGCTCCTTCACCTCCCTAGGAGACTCCTTCACCATCGCGCTGCTCCCCGCCGACCCTCCCGCCGTCTCCCGCGTCTATGTGCAATGGCCGCGCGGCGCACGCTCAACCGGGCTGGCTTGCGGTACCGAATTCCTGACCGCCGACAAGGGCCTCCTCCTACTCAGGCTCACCTCTGACGTAAAGCTTGGCCCGAACGAGATCGACAAGTCACTAGTGGAGAAAAGGCCTGTAGTCCCAGGTGGGGAGGACCTCTAGTCTCGGGTGCCCACCCGGGACTACGGAAACGGGACTAGAGCCCCCCCTCTAGTCCCGGGTCAGTTACGACCCGGGACAAAAGGGTCCCCCACGTGGCCCGTTCCTGCGCGCGTGGTCGAGGACCTCTAGTCCCAGTTCGTAATACGACCCGGGACTAGAGTTCTTCCCACGTGGCAGCCTCCGGCTCTCCCTTTTTTGTTTTCCCGCCAAATCTCAAATTTAAAACTATGATCAATATTGCAAAATACATGGTTAATTAGTTACAAAACAGAAAAATACATATAGCATATCAAAATGTTCATAAAAGAAATATCTATCTGATAAAAATATAATTTATTCTTTATGATAATTCAAAAATTAAATTAATTACAGCGAGATCACAACCGGGGCTGGAGCCCGTCTAGCTATTCGATTACATGGAGATCATAACCGGGACTAGAGCCCGTCTATTCGATTACATGGAGGGCAAAACCGGTACTAGAGCCTCGTCTACTTGATGCCATTGTATTTTCCCTTAGGGTTTATGACGTGGTCCACCAAATTAAAATCCCGCAATTTCCTCTTGAAGTGCTATAAAGCGCTCCTTTGGTTGCAGTTTCCTCTGCATTCTATCCAACTATAAAAGAAGGAGATCAATCATCATAACAATAATTATGAATGACATTCAACAATGGTAATAAAATAAAATTGTGAATATATTTGTTCACCTACCTCTATAAATTTCGATGCGTTCCGCTCACTGACCTCCTGGCGAATCCACCCGCAAACGAAGAATCCACACAAATTGGACGCCGATGGCTGCCTCTCGTACTTTACGAGAATATAATTTAATAAAATAATAATCATGCATGATATAATGGTATTGAAATTAGAATTAAAGAGATGCGCGGACCTAGCTCGTACTACTTACCTTGACTTGATGAAAACTAAGCTCGTTTTTTAATTCACCATGTGCCCTCTTGATGAAACTTTTCCAAATCCTGCCCGGCAAAAAAAAATGAATAAATGAGTTATTAGTTACTTGATATCTCGGGAAATGAACAAAAGAGATATAGTGCGATAATGATTGAAATTATTTTTGGAGCACATCTTTAATGATTTGGTACTTCTTTTTGGGTGTATCCAATGAGTCGTGGAGTTCAACTCTTCCAGAGTCAACTTCAATGATTAGCAGAATGTAATAGAAGCTGCGCACACATTTATATGCATCAGTAACTCATCAGTTACAACTAACATCGAGTAAGCAAAAATTAATGTGTACAAGACAATAACCGTCTTACCCGAAGTTGTAAGGAAACAATATCTTCTTTTTGTAATGTTTGCCTATGTATGAACCTTAGCAAGTTGCTCTCTGTTTCCTAGGGGAACTATAGTAGCAATTTTTCATTAATTCGTACTGGGTCAACGAACCCAATGTCAAATATTCCTTTTTCGTCACATTCATGACTCTTCATTCTGCATAATACCGTAGTGAGCATAATTATAGGCAATGAACGAGCTGCACTACAGACTTTATTATGGAAACAAATGGATTGAATCACTTACAGACAATAGGTACTGATGATACTCAAGTCGAGGGCATCAAGCTTGTATAACTGATAGAGTTCTTGAAGATAAGTCGCCATCTGGTATTGACAAATGTAATGCTCTTCTGTAATTTTCACAAGGATCATTTTTCGCCCTTCCTTTGTGGCTTCCAAGTACCAGTCATGCAGTATTCGCATTTCTGTTGCTAGAAGATTGATTTGATCAGGTGGCACCACAGACTTCCTGTATTCCCATTTCCATACTACTTCCAACATAGGCCCCATATCTCCGCCGAGTATTCCTGTTTCCAGTTGAGAAAGAGAAATACCAGCTTCTGCAGCAAATTTCGCCTTCATTGCAATGTCCGCCGCGAAGCCCTGATTAGTGGGTAACACCTTGAGCGAGGAGATCGACTATTTTGCCTGTTGTCCGAGTTGGGCAACGTCTCTTTTCCTGCTGGCATAACTACTTTTCGTCGGGCGGGAGTTAACTTTCCTCATACATCGCAAATACTCATCAGCCTTATTTACGTCAAATTGCGATAGCTGCTCAAGAAAGTCCTTAGCCCACTTTAACTCTTCCGGCTAAAATGTTTGCTTTGCCTCGGGATTTTTCGGTGCAAACTGTCATTTCACCTCGGCGTCCACGATCACGGCGTTTTCCTCAATAGTCCGGTCGTAAGCTCGAATGGGAGGAGCCGGCGGTACTTTTGGGAGGGGCTCCTGTCGGGGTCCGTGTCAGTTACCCATCAAAAATGAAGGAGTGCGCTTCCTCTTTGGCTCTGAGCCTTAGTGAGCGGAGGCGGCGGAGTCGGCTGAGGAGTCGGGTGATGCGGCGGCGGAGATCGAGATGGACTCGTGCTGTGGTGGTCGTCCCTCTCATCATCATGTGGACTTGGAGGTGGTGAATGTCGACTCGGAGGAGACGATGGTGGCCTTGGCACCGAGCCTGGAAGCATGATGTATTTATTGTGCCATAGAATGATACCACCCCCGACGTCTCCCAGTGTCCTCTCATCATCAGCTCCAGGGATGTCAAGCTCCAGTGATTCATATCCGGGTAGAACTTGATCCACGCCGACACGACTCGCATCTGGAATCGCATTGCAATGCCACCGTGCTGTAGATTCACAAGTTAAAGCATAGTCGTCCGCCACCTTGAAGGATAAGTTCCTCACTTGAGCATCTCCGCTGAGATGGGCCGCCTTCATGACTATCTTGCTGCAGCTGATGAGTTGGCCCTTGCTCGCACAATTCCTCTATTTGCTTCTGCTGGTGCTTCACGATAGCAAGTATTTCCTTGTTATGTTTTTCTAGGTTGTTCAACCGGCCTTCCTCCTCCTGCTCCCTCCTCTTCTTTGCTCTCGCTCGGCTTCTATAAGATTGACGGTCCTCGGGAAACCCAAGCCTCCACAGCACATCTGGTCCAAAGCCTCGTGTTCTTCCTGGTTTTTCAGGATTCTTGAGGGCCTTTGTCAGCTCGTCCCTCTCTCTGTCGGGAATAAAATTTCCCTCTTGAACCTCAGCGATTGCTTCAACAATTGCGTAGGGGTATAGATTTTTTTTCTGGGGATCATTTTTTAACTCCCCTGTTTCCATGTCATACTCCGCCCCATGCCCAAGTATCCAATTTCTTACCCTATGGGGCCAGTTTTCTGTAGCTGGAATGATCCCTTTTTCGCGCATGGCGGCCTCAGTTTGATCCCACTTAGGCTCGGCAGTTCTGTAGCCACCTGTCCCCATCTTATGGTGATATTTCTTTTTCTTTGCATTTTCCTTATTCTTTTCCGACCTTTGCCTAGCTAGTTCCGAATTCTTGTACTCTAGAAATGAGTCCCAGTGGGCTCGCTGCCTCTCTAGTGTGCCAGTGAAATCTGGAACTTTTTTATCTTTGACATATGCACGGTATAATCTGTTCTTGTACTTATTGAATTGTTGAGCCATCTTCTTAAGAGCGAAATGCTTGACTGCGGCCCTCATGGCTTTTGTCGTTGCTTCATCATCTTCGAAGAGCGGTACGGTGAAATGTGCAATTAATTAGATTGTTCCAAAGATCATCTTTCGATCTGTCATCGACATAACTAACTCACTCTATCTTTTTTGGCTTATTCCATTCCTGAACGCTGATTGCGACGTTGTACCTAACAACAACTCCGCATTGATGCACAAACTTATTTGCATTCATCTCGGGAAGCAACGGTTGGCCCTGTGAAGAGACGACCTCGATTATGAGATGCTCATTTTTGCCCATCCCTTTGGCATGGCCTCGTTTACTTTTAACAGATCGGGTCGATGCAGTGGTCTAAAATAAGAAAAATTCATTAATACAATATATATACAATTCTATTATTGCATCTGATCAACAGAGGCTTAATATACCTCACCAGACGGCGGATGTCCACCAGTTTCCGAGTCGTCATCGCACTCATGGCTCATTTGCGCTTCGTGTTCCACCTCTATTCCCTGACCGGACTCGTTCAAAAATTGTGAGTCGTCTTCTGCTCCGATGTCTTCTGCTCCATCAACCTTGGATTGCCGTACAATGGCAAAAAATGTCCTCTTCATTGTCTCTGCTGTTGAAAGGATCCATTGCTTAACTATTACAAAAGTAAGATAAAAGCAATGTTAGCATTAGCCGAATAATTCAAAGTAGGGAACATTGTTTTCCTCATTTTACAAAAGCAACATTGATCAAATATGCAAAAGTATCAGTAATACATATAGAATAATCCAGTTACATAGCTCGGGTCCATTTTTATTTAACCCTAATACATCACGAGTAATATCACTAATACATCTCAAACTAACTTCGACCAGTTCCTGAGCCCCGGGGTAATGAGCCGCCGGCGCTGCGCATCCAAAGAGAAGGAACCCTCACAGGGTCATAGCTCTCATGATAAGGAACCCTCTGAAGAAACGACCAGCTATTGCTATAATGCCTATCTAATAGATACATGTAGCGACGGACGTGCTCGTCCTCCTCCCTGATATGGCGACTTACCACCTCCTCGGGGGCCGGCTCCCTCTGCACCGAGCGTGGCCCATGCGACTGCCACCAAATAAGATCCGGGTCGACGACATCACCCGGATTCCTCACCAAGCTGCGCGTCCCGGAAGATAGCACCTCCCAGTGCCAGCCCGGCGGAGCCCAGTCCCGCACATCGCCCCTCTGGTCCAACAGGGACATCGTCGCCGAGAACAATAAACTAAAAACACCTAAGTCAAAATTTCTATTTCTACACTAAAAAAGTAATACTTAAAAAGTAATACTACAAAAGTAATACTCAAAACTTTCGAACCCAATTTTTGCTAACACTATTTTTTGCTAATTTTTGTTAACACTAGTTTTCTAACCCAATTTTCTGCTAACACTAATTATCTAACCCAATTTCTAACTAGTATTATTATGGGACTTATTAGAATATTAATATTTCTAACTAGTAAATCTAACTAATTAACCACCTAAATCGGCTATTAAATCATCGAGCTAATAAATTTCAAACCTAATTTTTAAAACTAAATCTAAATTCAAACCTAATTTCAACCCTAAATTTCAAAACACCTAAACCTAAATTAAAACCTAAATTAAACTAAACCGGCGGTGGGGAGGAGGGCGAATAAAAATTAAATCATCTACCACCTAAATTAAAACCTAGCTAATAAAATTAACCTAGCTAATAAATCTAACTAATTAAGTTGCTAACAAAATTAACCTAGCTAATAAATCCAACTAATTAACTTGCTAACAAAATTAACCTAGCTAATAAATCTATCAAAATTAACTTCAAATAAATCTAACTAATTATATTTCAAATTTCTATTTCATTTTTTCCTAACATTAACCCTAAATCCATTTTTCTATTTCATTTTTCCTAATTAAAAAAAGAGGAGGAGGAAGGAGCGGTTCAGTACCTCTACGACGGCGGCGGAGCGGCAGGCTTGGGCGGGGCTCGGGTGGCCGGGAGAGCAGCGGCGGCGGGGCTTCGGGCGGGGGAGAGCGGCAGTGGCGGCGGGGCTCGGGCGGGGGAGAGCGGCGGCGGCGGCGCGCGGCGGGGAGAGCGGCAACGCGGGCGCGGAGGAGAGCAACGACGGCGCGCAGCTGGGAGGAGGCGGCTCGGGCAGCCAGCCTAGGTCATCTCGTGCGGCAGCGCCGGGGAGGAGGGAGCGAGCACGGCGTGGGCAGCCTGATGGCGTGGATTTGGTGGCGGCGCGCGGTCCTTCGTTGGTGTCCCGGTTCGAGCCACGAACCGGGGAGGAGCCGTGGGTATTTATACCCAGGGACCTCTAGTCCTGGTTCATGGCACCACCCGGGACTAGAGGGTACCCTCTAGTCCCGGGTGGTGCCACGAACCTTTTTAGTGGACCGAAAGGGTGCGCCAAAAAAAACCCTCTAGTCCCGGTTGGTTCCACAAACCGGGACTAGAGGTGTTTTTTTGCGCGCGTCCCTCTAGTCCCGGGTGGTGCCACGAACCGGGACTAGAGGTGTTTTCGGTGGACCGAAAGGGCGCGCCAAAAAAACCCTCTAGTCCCGGTTGGTTCCACAAACCGGGACTAGAGGTGTTTTTTTGCGCGCGATTGACCAAATTTTTTGAAATTGAATAACTTCTGCATATTTTTGAATTTGAATAACTTTTGCATATTTTTGAATCTGACAAAAATTTCAAAATGAAAAGTGTTTGAATTTAAATAAGTAATCCAAAACCATTTTCTGTTTTCCAAAATAATTATTCAAACTATTCGAACTATTAACCATTTTGCCATTTTCAATTAAAAATGCATTAACTAATATTTTTTGAATCTGACAAAAATTTCAAAATGAAAAGTGTTTGAATTTAAATAAGTAATCCAAAAAAAATTTTGTTTTCTAAAATAATTATTCAAACTATTCAAACTATTAACCATTTTGCCATTTTCAATTAAAAATGCATTAACTAATATTTTTTGAATCTGATAAAAATTTCAAAATGAAAAGTTTTTGAATTTAAATAAGTAATCGAAAACCATTTTCGGTTTTCCAAAATAATTATTCTAACTATTCAAACTATTAACCATTTTTAATTAAAAATGCATTGACTAATATTTTTTGAATGTGACAAAAAGTTTAATTAAATAAGTAATCCAAAACCATTTTGCCATTTTCAATTAAAAATGCATTACCGTCATCAGTGCAGGTAGTATGCCCAATCAGGAAGAAGCACACGGATCGTGTGTTTCCTTCGAACGCTTGTGAGCCGTTGGATCAGCGGTGTGTTTCTTTCGAGCGCTTGTGAGCCGTTGGATCTCAAGCAGAAGATAAGGCACACATATCAACGCTCCTTTAGTCCCGGTTCCAGCTACCAACCGGGACTAAAGATGAAGAGTTGCCCTGATCTTTTAGCTATAAATACCCACCATGAGGAGGAGATGAAGAACAAGAGCACGACAACAACGGAAAGAGAAGACAGAGGACTCCTCTATGCACGAGTTTCTCGAAGATGTCGTTGGGCAGTGACCTATGACATCTTCGAGGGGCTCAGCATAGAAGCGTTCTCTCAGTGCTAAGAGGGTTCATACTGTAGTCAAGCTAGTCCGGAAGGCAAAGACAGAGGACATCTCTATATAGAAATCCTTCAGTTCATCGACCGAATACAAATCATTCGGATTCCCTGCATACGTCCAACGGTGCATTTGATATGCAGGCACTCACGAGCCACCGTTGGGCTGTATGTAGGGGAAACCGTGTGTTTTGTTCTATATAGAAATCCTTCAGTTCATCGACCGAATACAAATCATTCAGATTCCCTGCATACATCCAACGGTGAAGTTACATAAAAGGTTTAATACATTATTACACATCACCAACATCCCTATCTAGTGTTTGGGTTTTTTCAGCGCCCTAACCATGGAGCATCTTCATTAATTAACAAGAGACTTGGGTCATCCTTCACTGTGAAGGGCAGAATTTAATGAAACTTATCATAATCTTCTGACATGTCTGTCTTGTCCTTCACTCACACGATGTTTCTTTTACCTAAAAGAACTATGTGGTGCTTTGGCTTATCGTCTGATATATTCTTTTGCTTATTTTTTCTCGGTTTGGTAGACATGTCCTTCACATAGAAAACCTGAGCCACATCATTGGCTAAGACGAATGGTTCGTCTAAGTACGCAAGATTGTTGAGGTCCACTGTTATCATTCCGTACTGCTCGTCTACCTTTAACCCGCATGCTGTCAGCTTGACCCATTTGCACCAAAATACGGGGACCTTAAAAGTAGGTCCATAGTCAAGTTCCCATATCTCCTCTATCTAACCGTAGTATGTGTCCTTTGACCCATTGTTGTTTGTTGCATCAAAGCGGACACCACTGTTTTGGTTGGTGCTCTTTTCATCTTGGGCAAACATGTAAAATGTATTCCCATTTATCTCGTACCCTTGGAAACACTAGTAGGAAAAGGCTTATAGCCACAGTGACATCACTGGCGAACAGGAATTTTTGTTCACCAGTGGTAAATAGCGCTGGCGAACACAGGATCAAGTTCGCTAGTGGTAAGTCCGTTATTGCTGGCGAACAGAAATATCGGTGCGCCAGTGGTAAGTGCAGAGCCAGCGGGACTAACTACCGCTGGCGAACAAGGCCGTGGTTCGCCAATGGTAGGTCAATTACCACTGGCGAACGCAGTGGATGTTCGCCAGCGGTAAGCAGCGACCAAGCGGCACTAATTGCAACACTGGCGAACATAACTTCTTGTGCACCATTAGCATTGGTTCCCGGCCGGTTCACATATATACGTACTAGCAAACAAGTCATCCACTAGCACCATCCATATGAGATCCTACGGCTCTTATCGTTCACAAACAAGCACATAATCCATGTGCTATCCCTGTACCTCATCTGATTGGCTGAGGAAAAGAAATATGGATCGATGACCGGGACAGGTTAGAGAGAACACAAAACAGAACAAACAACGAGAAAGAACACATCGATCCTAACTTTCGGTACAGGTTCGTTCAGGCTCTAGCTGCTTCCGCCTCGGGCGGTGGAAGACAAGATCCAACGGCGGCACCTGGTACAGGTCCTCGTCCACAAGTCGCACCACCCTGCAGGCGGAGGCCTTGGTCGTGGCGGGAGCCAAGCCGCCACCATCAGAGGCCCTATACCGCGCCGGCCTCTTCCCATCTCCCATGACGTCCTGTTGTGCCGGCCTCTTCCCTTCTCCCCACGAGCTGCATCCGACGGCGGCCGGCGTGATGCACGGGCGAAAGCTCCCGGGCGCGGGCGAAGCCCCCTCGGGTACGGCCGCCGTGAGCCACGGGCGACGCCTCCCCGGGCGGCGGGCGGGCCTCCGGCGCGGAAAGACGGAGCCCCTCCGGGCAGGGCAGGTCTCTCCCTCACCTTCGCGTCCTACCGATGACCCGAGGCTCCCAGCGACACGGGCGAAGTGGTGCGCGGAACGCAAAGATGACGAACTCTGCGTCGGCGGCGACGCGCTGAGCCGGCACGCGGAACGAAGAGGGAAGCCACGTGCTGGAGCCCCTCGCGAATGCTGCATTTTTTTAAATTAAAAAATGCTACTACTGGCGCACACGACTTGTTCGCCAGCGGTACCACGCTACCACTGGCGAATACTAATTTGGTTCGCCAGCAGTAAGCTGACTTATCGCTGGCGAACGCCTGTTCGCCAGTGGTAACCTATTACCACTGGCAAGTGTAGCGCTGGCGAACCCCCTGTTCGCCAGCGGTAGGCAAATTGGGTTCGCCAGCAGTAGGCTTTTTCCTACTAGTGAAAGTCCATATAGTCGAAGATGGTAACCTGGACAACAAGTACATCTGATCTTCAATAGTGTTGTTATTGTTGAGATGTATTTACAACCAACCGCCGAAAGTCTCCATGTGTTCATGTCTAATCTAGGAGTCAGGCTTCCCCGGGTTCTTGAAGCGTACAATATTCTTGTGTTACTTGATGTACGGAGCCGCCAAGGTGGAATTCTGTAGAACTGTATAGTGCGCTTGAGTGAAAGAATGCCCGTCCCTACATATTATTGATTTCCTTCCTAGAGTGCCTTTTCCACTCAGTCTCCCCTCATATCGCGATTCAGGAAGACCAATCGACTTAATGTCGGGAATAAAGTCAACACAAAACTCAATGACCTCCGATGTTCCATAGCCTTTGGAGATGCTTCCTTCTGGCCTAGCATAGTTATGAACATATTTCTTCAAGACTCCCATGAACCTCTCAAAGGGGAACATATTATGTAAAAATACAGGACCCAGAATGGCAATCTGTTCGACTAGGTGTACTAGGAGATGCGTCATAATATTGAAAAAGGATGGTAGGAACACCAACTCAAAACTAACGAGACATTGAACCACATCCCTTTGTAACCTTGATAGAATTTCTGGATCGATTATGTTCTGAGAAATTGCATTGAGAAATGCACATAGCTTCACAATGGGTAGTCGAACATTTTCCGGTAGAACCCCCTACAATGCAACCGGAAGCAATTGAGTCATAAGCACGTGGCAGTCATGAGACTTTAGGTTCTGGAATTTTTTTCGGTCATATTTATTATTCCCTTTATATTCGACGAGAAGCCAGACGGGACCTTCATACTGCTCAGGACTTCAAAAAATATTTCCTTCTCTTCTTTCGTAAGAGTGTAGCTGGCGGGACTTAGACCTCCTTTGACCGTCTTCATTGGATACAGGTCGTCTAGGTCTTTCATACATTGCTGGTGCTGCCGTGCTTCTGGCGTACCTTTTGTCTTCCCATACATGCCCAAATGTCCTAGCAGGTTCACGCAAAGATTCTTCGTCACGTGCATCACTTCGATTGCAGAGCGGACCTCTAGGACTTTCCAATAGGGTAGCTCCCAAAATATTGATTTCTTCCTCCACATAGCCGCGTGTCCGGTGGCGTCATTCGGAACAGATTGACCATCAGGACCCTTTCCAAAGATCACTTCTAGATCCTTGACCATACCAAATATATCATCACCAGTGCGGCGGACGGGCTTTCTCCGATGCTCTCTCATATCTTTGAAATGCTTGCATTTCTTTCTTACGGGATGCTTAGGAGGAAAAAATCGACGATGGCCCAGGTACACAACCTTCTTATATTTCTCTAAATATGTACTACCAGTGTCATCTAAACAGTGCGTGCATGCATTGTATCCCTTATTTGTCTGTCCTGAAAGGTTACTAAGAGCAGACCAATCATTAATGGTTACGAAGAGCAGCGCTCGTAGGTCAAATTCCTCTTGTTTGAGCTCATCCACACATGTACACCTTTTTCGCCCCACAACTATAAAAGTTCTTCAACTAGTGGCTTTAGGTACACATCATTGTCGTTGCCGGGTTGCTTCGGGCCTTAGATCAACACTGGCAACATAATGAACTTCCGCTTCATGCACAACCAAGGAGGAAGGTTATAGATACATAGAGTTACAGGCCAGGTGCTATGACTACAGCTCTTCTCCCCAAAAGGATTCATACCATCTGTATTTATACCAAACCTTAAGTTTCTTTCGTCATCTGCAAAGTCTTTGTACTCTCTATCGATTTTTCTCCACTGCGACCCATCAGCGGGTTGTCTCAACATCTCGTCTTTCTTGCGGTCTTCTTTGTGCCATCGCAACAACTTGGCATGCTCTTTGTTTCTGAACAAACATTTCAACCGTGGTATTATAGGAGCATACCATATCATCTTGGTAGGAACCCTCTTTCTGGGGGGCTAGCCCTCAACATCACCAGGGTCATCTCATCTGATCTTATACCGCAATGCACCGCATACCGGGCATTCATTCTTATTCTCGTACTCCTCACCGCGGTAGAGGATGCAGTCATTAATGCATGCATGTATCTTCTGCACATCTAATCCTAGAGGGAAGAGAACCTTCTTTGCTTCACACGTACTGTCAGGCAATTCGTTATCCTTTGAAGCATCTTCTTCATTATTTTCAGTAACTTCTTAAATCCCTTGTCAGATAAACCAGTCTCTGCCTTCTATTGCAGCAATTCTAGTGTGGTACCGAGCTTTGTGTTGCCATCTTCGCAAGTTGGGTACACCTTTTTTTTTGTGATCCTCTAACATGCGCTTGAATTTCAACTTCTCATTTACACTTTATGCTTATCTCTGTGCATCAACGATGGCCCGACGAAGATCATCATCTACCATGGGCTCATCTGGTGTATCTTCATCTTCAGCTTCCCCCCTTACATTACCACCGTATTCAGGGAACATAAAGTAGTTGTCATCGTTCTCTTCTTCTTCGTTGTCTTCCATCATTACCCCTCTTTCTCCGTGCTTGGTCCAACAATTATAGCCGGACATGAAACTGGACTGAATCAGGTGGATGTGAGGAGTTATTGAGCAAGAGTAATTCTTCTCATTCCGACATACACGGCATGGACAACACATAAAACCATTCCGCGTGTTTGCGCCTTAGCCACATTGAGAAAAGAACGCACGCCTTGAATGTACTCGTTAGAGCGTCGGTCATCGTACATCCATTGCCGGTTCATCGAGCACCTTTTGTGCATAAGAAGGGAAAACATCATTACACACAACATAATGAATAGAGAAGTGACCAAATTAATCAATACAAGTTCATCACATTAAAACCAAAGTAGAGTAGTGACCAAATGTAATACATAGTTCTCATAATTAAAATATACATTGAAATTAAGATACAATTAAACTATCTAATGCATTTAAATGCAACAACAAATGCGATCAAAATCGCAACTAAGCTAACCATTGATCCAACAGCATAATGATACCAAGCCTCCTTATTAATGGCATAGTTTATAATGTTTCTAATCTTCAAGTGCATTGCATCCATCTTGATCTTGTGATCATGGACGACATCGGCAAGATACAACTCCAATTGCATCTTCTCTTCTTCACTTCTTTTCAATTTTGCTTTCAAATTATTGTTTTCTTTTTCAAATAAATTTAGCATCTCGACAAGAGAGTCGGTTGGAATTTCTGGTTCAACTATCTCCTAGATAAGAATATATATATGTCTAGTGTTGTTCGGCATAATTGTTATAAACACTAAATTAAACAAATAGTTATAAAAGATAATATACCACATCTGAATCATATACCGGACGAGGGCCGACGGGGATGGATATCAAAACCATGACACTATACATATAACAAACAGGCATAGAAGTAAAAAAACTATACAACCAACTATGTAATCATACAAAAAAAAATTTGTTTTTTAAAAATAAGAACAAGAGGCTCACCAAGGTGGTGCCGACGACGGGCCGGCGCGGGCGATACACGGCGGTGAGGAGAGCGACAGAGACGGGACGACACTAAAACCCACAAATCATATTTTAATTTGAGCCCAAATTGCATATAAAACAAATAAACTAGCAATGTGCATTACACAACTAACTTAGGCATTTCATCAAACACCTAGCTAGCAATAGAAATGAAATGAGTAGCAAAACTAGCAATGGGGATGAACTTGAGCTTCGGGAGGATGAAGTTTCTAACCTATTAGAACTCTTGGATATATGGGGCGCCCTTAATCTTGAAAAATCGTGGAAAAAATGTGGATGAATTTGAGCTAGAGAGGAGATAGAGAGGAGAAAAATGGTGATATGACCTTTGAACTCGGGTAGGAAGAAGATGATATAGAGCAGAGGACCTCTAGTCCCGGTACGAACCGGGACTAAAGGGTCTCGCGCTACCCCCCACCTCAGCTGCGGCCTGCCGCAACCCTTTAGTCCCGGTTCATGTCACGAACTGGGACTAGAGGGTCCCCACGACCCGGGACTAGAGGGTGCCGGCCGCGTAGCCGATGACCCGGGACTAGTCCCCCCTCTAGTCCCGGTCCGAAACAAATCCGGGACTAGAGCTAAACGGGGCACTGGACCAAAGGTTCTTTTTCTACTAGTGAGTACCCTTACCAGCAAGACTACTTCGTCTGCAACTGCAGATCCACCACGTCCTCTCCCCCCTCGATCTCGATTAGAAGGCTCCCAACATGCACCGAACCCATGGTGTTTCGTATGGGGGAGATAGATAGAAGTGCGGATCGCCGGTTCCTTGCCGACGCGATCGGTCTTTGCCGCATCGGCGACGAGTTCGCGGTGGTGCAGCTCGCCAAGTTTTTCGTTGGACCAAAGGGCAAGATGGGGGCTGAACTGTGCATGCTCCGCTCCGCTCTATGGACAGACGACGAAGATGGTACCGATATCGTTGCCGAGGGCAAGTGGGATCTTCTATTACTGCCAATCCACCATCTCGATGAGGAATTCAACGATCTAAGATGCTGGTCCACCGATGCCACCATCACATTCGGTGACAGCTTAGTCTGGGTCGATTACCACCATGGAGGTATGATGTCCTACCGCCTGCGTCCTGAACCAGGAGAATCCAAATTCATCAGTTACAACCGGCTGCCTATCGACAACCGTCCTCGCGATTCATTACCAAGCAGATACCTCCTCGAGAAGTACCGCAGCCTCTGCTTCACCGGCAAAAAGAGCAGCGCGCAACTCAAGTTTGTCGACGTTGTCCGTGAAGATGAGGCCTATTTTGGCCCGATCCCACCCGGTTCAAGTTTCACCGTCACATGCCACACTTTTAGGCCAACCGGTGATCAGATGTGGCGCAAGGATTCGGTGTTCACCTCTCGACAATTACAATATCTTAACTCCCGTAAGCCTCTCATGCCGAGCGATGTCGTGACCACGTTCCCTGTGGTGAGTCGGGACGAGCCAAATCTCGTACACTTCCTCGTGTCCGAGAAGAGGGGCAGTATTGACAAGCTTTCGGTGGTTGTTATTGATATGATCACTGAGAGGATAGTTTCAGTTTTTCCATATATCCAAGGAGACGAAGACCTGTGCGGCGAATATGCAGACATGGTTAGGCACAGGCACCATCTTCCACGGTCTTTTCTTCCTACTCGGTTCTGAAACTTCCCATTCGGTTCAGTTACCCGTGTGTCCAAGATGTTTACCAGTTTAGACCAGCTAGCTGTTGGTTCTGGTGGACTTTGTACTAAGCTTTGTCTGGATACCATGTGGTGGTTCCCCTTGCGAAACCACCTGCCAGGAAAAATTAAATGTATCAAGTTAAATTTGCTGGGTCAAATAGAGAAATGATGCAGGGCTAAGAATGAGAAAATCTGATACTTTGATGGAGGATTTAGGTTTACGTAAATAAATTTTCATGTTGTAATAACGGTTGCAACAACAACTAGCTGTTTTGTAACTCGACTACTATACATCTAAAAAGAAGGCATTTTTTCTTTTCGAAATGGAGGTTTTGCACCCAGTCCACAGCCTCTGCATATCACTGGTTTAAGTTGTAAAGCCTATCGCCGTTGACGGGCAAGCCCGGGGTGACGAGCCTTCTCTTGCACGGTTTTCCCCTGAGAAATTCATGTAGCCTATGTACCATAGAAGATAAAATAAAAATAAATACATTGTAATGAACTAATCATTGGTGGACCACCCTGGCGTATTGAGCTGGATCCACCACTCAGGTGTGATGCAAATAATCGCTTCTTATAAAACAATTAAAACTGTGCGCGGAAGTCAAAACATTGCATATGGTTTGCTTATGTTAAGTGTGCGCTAAATATCACACACGGTTGGCTTCCAAAAATCGTGTGCATTGTTGAGCAACAACGCATACAATTTGTTTGGAAAAAATGTGAAGTCTTATGACTATGATTTGTAAGAAATAAAAATGTGCGATCGTTGTTTTATCATTCCAAATAGGCTAGGAAATAAAATTGTGGCCCTCGCAAATGCGAGGGCATTGTCTTAACCTCATTGAATATGTTCATCAATTAAATTTGTGATTTCATAGATCTCAGAAAGATGGAAATCTAAATCATAGCATTCTAGAACTATCGTAACTATAATGTTAGATAAAATATTACATCCGTGGATTCTTTTAATTCATGTGAGAGTGCCTATTCTGACATTTCGAAAAATACCATGTAACATACTTTATAAGGTCATTTAGTTTTAATGGTAGGCAGCTCTATTTCAATATATATTTTAACTCTACCCACCATCACACAAACTTTAGAAGGTCATTCCATTTTAGCCGTAGGCTGCATTATTTTAATTTATATTTTTAGACCCTATTCGCCATCACACATTCATTATTGTAGTATGTCAATGTGGCATATTCTTTTGTCATCTAACAATTACTACATGGACTTAGATGGCACATAGATTAATGCAACATACTCATGTCATAATAAAATACTCGGATGGTACATAGTTTCAACATTTTAATCAATCAACAATTTACTTCAAGTCATCACATATTCATTATTGTAGTATCACAATGTCACATTTTTTTGTCATATAACAATAATTACATGGACTTAGATGGCTTGTAGATTAATGCAACATACTATATTCATCATAATAAAATACTCGTATGGTACATAGTTTCAGCATTTTAATCAATCAATTTTTTTCTTCAAGTCATCTCACTATTAATATTTTTAATTGCACAACAAAACTCTAGCTAGTAGGTTATTATAGCTCCTTCCAACATTGTCGTATTACCCATACATTAGGTCGATTATTTTATTTGTATGATTTAAATCTCTCCCGACTAAACCTACTCTTTAACCCAGTAGTTATATTCTCTTGCTCAGTTGTATTTTTCGTGTCATGGAACATGACTACACTACTATGGACACCATTGTTTTGGCATTTTCACCGGTCATCATTTTTCTACATGTATGCAAATTCCGATTATGTCTCCTATGAACTTTTAAGAATAGGAACAAAATAAATCTACTCACAAACACCCAAGGAAAACTAACATAAAGTTGTATTTAATCACATAATAGAAAAATCCGAGAAATTCATTAGAAATAGTTTATTTCCAAAAAAAAATATAGTCAAAGAGTCTAGTGTGATTTATAGAAGTAATTTGGTAGATTTATAAGTCTGAAAAGTAAACATCTCTGAGAATTAAAATTTATAATAACTCTAGAATTATTTTCATCAAAAATATTAGCATAATATT